>CM044008.1:23834898-24157398 GCA_024085815.1 Flaveria linearis
ATGATTTTGAAGGAGTCATACTCGGCAACACAAGGTGAGTTCTAAGACCCTTCTTTAAGCATTTTTGAACGATTTTGGGGCTGGAACACATAGTGAAACTGTTTTCGAGCCATGAGCTCTCAATGTGTGTATATACGTATGAGTATGATGTGCATAAGGTCCGATTGGGCTGCTATGCTCACTGCAGGTACGATTTCTAGGATAAGTAGACAAATCTCAGTAGGTAAATCGAATGTGTACTGCTGATGTATGCTTTAGAAGTTATTTTTATGATATGCATGATGTTTAGTTGATTCTAAGTAACTGATGTGGTAAAACCGTGCTAATGTATGTTGAGATGATGTAGGATTGTAGAAATGGCACAGGTTAAGTTGTAGGTTGCCTTACTCAACCGCATTGTCCAAATGCGGTTGTGGTCAACCGCATTAACTAATGCGGATGACCAGGGAGAATGCGGTTAAGGCATCAGGAAAACCGCATTGACTAATGTGGATGACCATGCAAATGCGGTCAAGGCCCTTCCTTCATCCGCATTAACCCAACACGGGTACACTCGATATGCAGTTAAGGCAGTAAACCGCATTAACCAATGCGGGAGCGACTAACTCAGGAATGCGGTAAGTCATTCCTCATCCGCATTGACTAATGGGATGAGGTAAATTATGCGGATAAGGTTTACTCATCCACATTGACTAATGCGGACGGGGCAGACTAATGCGGGTGTGAGCAGAATGCACTGTGAATTTAAGTTTAGCATGGCCTGGTTCATTTGGGTGGACTAGTAACATAGGCATGATGACGATGATGATGTTGCATGGGTATACCTATGGTATACCATAGATGAATGATGCCTATATAATGATGAGTGTATGTTATGTGTATGTTCCTACGGTTATGAATGTTTTATCTTTCCAAAAACTTTACGAATTACGAAACGAATGAACGAAGTATATGTAACGTAAAGTGAAAGATAATGAAAGAGGAACATGATGATGATACATGTATTAATGAATGAATGAAAGATATACAATGATGAATACATGCATTAACGAATGAACGAACGAAGTCTTGCAATCATGGATAACGTGACTGGTCTTTTAGTGATTGACCATGGTATGGTACCTCTACGCTTACCTACTAGTACCGTGGCATACGTTTTGTTGTTCATTTGTTGACTTCGGCCCGGTAGCTATGACTGATCGGGGTATTGCATATGGTATTGGTACAAAAACCTTCCAATGTGCAAGCGAAGATGAAACGGGATCCTTGTCATTCGACCACAGTAATCATAGCCGAGTGCTATGAAGTGGGTAAAGCCTGACAGGATCCATACGAGAATTTAAAGAAGATGACGTATAACGAATGACGAAGATAATAATTAATATTATCTCTGTGTATGTATGATGAATGATTACGAGAAAGAATAGTTCTAACGAAAACAAAGTATGTTTATTATAAAAACCAGAACTCACTCAACAACGCTGACTCATGTTTTTCCAGTTGGCAGGTAGTGTTGCTAGGGATGGCACGAGGCGACTACTCAGCTCGTGGGGGACGGCATTCTCCTTTTGATCATGCTGCAACGTCATGTGTTGTGGCTCGTAATGCACGCAACACATTATGTTGCATGCAAGTGCGAGATTTCTTGAGGATTCCTATAAACGGGATACTTAAAGAATCCCTTTATGATGAAAAAAACATATTTTTGAATTTAAATCTTCTACTAGAGGTCACTGTATATGACCCTATGATTGTTGAGGATTCACATGACGGGGATTACTTATGAAATCCTCGGTTTCATATGCTTCAGCAACAATCATAGTAAAGCTAGGCAAATGTAAGAAAGCTTGTATTTTGTATTTAAATTACAATGTAATGCATTGTAAAAGCTTTTATGAGGAAATGAGAATGACCTCTTTATCAGTTCCGCTACGTTTTTTATTATGCTTTTATCAAATCTATGTTTTATGTGTGATGAACGACCAACCGTAAGGTGCCGGGGACGGGGCCTTACAAGTTGGTATCAGAGCAAAAGTTTAAGTAAAACGGGTAAAATTTTCAAAATAAACCTAAACTTAAACTGAGAATGGGACGGAAAGGAAGAGAATGCCATCTGAGTAGTTGCGTGCTATCAGGTATTTCTTAAAGACTAACTGGTATTATGTGCGCATGTGATGTGATTTACGTGTACTGTTAGGCTTAGATACTAATGTAGTCAGGACAGGTAATGCTCAGGGTACGGAGAGCAGAGTAGGTGGCTAATCACAACTGGCCACTATAATTAGGGACTTACTATACTTGACATAAACTGAGCTATTTCCTTGAATGACCGTGTTGGTATTTGACTCTTTCAGTGTGAGGTAGAAAATGGCTGGTGGTAGATCTTCCAAAGCTTCCTGGGGTGGTGGCGGTGGCGACGTGGTGCTAAACCACGAGCACAAGAGGAAGACCTAAGGTGGAGAAAGTGGTTCATAAAGAACCGGTACTCCATCAGGAAGGGGTAGACGACAGCGCTAACTTGAGAGCCTCGGTAAAAGAGGCAGTGGTTGAGGAAGTACATCAGGTCATGCAGACGATTTACGTCTGTGGTGACCGAGGTAATCAAGTCTGTCAGAGAAGGTGAAAGAAAAGAGAGGAATAGGTCCTCAGGGAGACAGGAGCAACCAGAGCCGGAAACGGTTCTATCTGATAATGAAGAGGAAGAGGAGGAGGAACCGCTACGAGAGGCAACACGGGGTTGTAATTACGGGGCATTCATGAGGTGCAAGCCCCCTACTTTTGACGGTACTGGCACTGCTGCCGATGCTCACCAATGGGGAGGGAAATAGAAGCTGTCTCGATATTAGTGATTGTCAGGAGGACAAGAAGGTGAATTTTGCTACCCACTTTTACGGGGTCGGCCTTATGCTGGTGGGACAATATAGTCCAGGCGAGGGTAGCAGGGCCATTGCGAAGATGAAGTGGTCCGAGTTGAAGAGAATGGTGATCGAGGAGTTCAGTCCTCGTCGGGAGATGGATAAAATCAAAAGAGAGTTCCTGCAGCTGGAGGCAGGTACGATGACCCACCCAACAGTACACCACCAAGTTTAATGATATGGCGAGAATGGTACCGGACCAGGTGACACGGTGTCTCGCAAGATCAACTGGTATATTCAGGGGCTACCGGCCGATATCCGCACGCACTTGATTACTGCCCGACCAAGTACTTTTAGGTCGGCAGTAGATTTGGCTGGGAGACTATACGATGAAAGGGCAAGGGGTGGTGAAAGCTGAGAGTGGTAAGAAGGGAGGTGGCGAGAGAAGTTTGCAGGGAAAGAGGGTTGGTCGAGGTGATACCTCGACAAGTAACAAGAAGGCAAGGGTGGATGACCGCCGTGTGGTCATGTCTGGAGCTGGGATGAGGAAGTGTGGCCACTGTGGTAGAGAGCACTCGGGAGAGTGCAAATGGGGATCAAACATCTGTTTCAAATGCGGGAAGGCAGGCATATGTCAAAGGATTGCCGGTTCAGCAAATGTTTTAACTGTGGGGAAAGTGGTCATATGAGCAGAGATTGCAAAAAGCCTAGGGCTGAGGGCTCAGGGGAGAAGAATACGGGAGGAGAAGCCGAGGGCAAAGGCTAGGGCATTCACGATGACGCAAGAAGAGGCTCGGACGGACCCTGATGTGTGTCCGGTACGTTTCTGGTGAACCAAATTTTAGCCTCTGTATTATTTGATTCGGGTGCCAGTAGGAGTTTTATTTCTGCTGCCCTCCGTACTAATGCCTGTTAGTAGTAGACATATTGATGTGCCCTTTGATGTAGAAACTGCCATAGGTAAGTCTACTAGGATCTCCGAGATAATAGAGGGTTGTGATGTCGAACTGGAGGGCCACAAATTCCAGTTAGACAGTTTGTGATGATTTTGGGTGGTTTCGATTTGGTGCTTGGGATGGATTGGTTGGCGGATTATGAGGCGAAACATCGTGTGTCGCAAAAAGATGATTCAATTGACAGCGCCCGGCGGTAATTCTGTGACAGTTTACGGTGATCGGGTTACTACGATTCCGAAGGTGATCTCAATGGCTGTGGCGGGAAAGTGTATGAGGCGTGGGTGCAACCTACTTATGTTATGTGAAAGATATGGAAACGCCAACACCACAACTATCTGATGTTCCGGTTGTGCGTGATTTTCCAGACGTATTCCCGGAAGACTTATCGGGATTGCCACCTGACCGAGAGATCGAGTTTCAGATTGACCTGATACCGGGTGCTCAACCTATCGCCAGGCACCGTATCGATTGGCCCCGACGGAACTGAAGGAGTTGATGGAGCAGTTGCAAGAGCTATTGGATAAGGGGTTTATTAGACTGAGTATCTCACCTTAGGTGCTCCAGTCCTGTTTGTGAAGAAGAAGGACGGTAGTATGAGGATGTGCATCGACTACCGTGAGTTGAACAAGTTGACGGTGAAGAACAGATACCCCTTGCCAAGAATCGATGATTATTTGATCAGCTTCAAGGCGCCAGTTGTTTTCACGAATAGATCTCGATCAGGCTACCATCAACTAAAAGTGAAGGAGAAGACATTCCTAAAACAGCCTTTCATACACGCTATGGTCATTATGAGTTTCTCGTTATGTCTTTTGGTTTGACCAATGCGCCGGCTGCTTTTATGGATTTGATGAATCGAGTGTGTCGGTCGATGCTGGATAAATCAGTGATTCGATGATATACTGATTTACTCCAGGAGTGAAGACTAGCATGTCGGTCACATTCGGGAGGTGTTGGAGACCTTGAGGAAGGAGAAACTGTATGCTAAGTTCTCCAAGTGTGCTTTTGGTTACGCGAGGTTCAATTTCTGGGTCACGTGGTAAATGCAAAAGGGATAATGGTGGACCTAGCTAAGGTTGAGGCCGTGATGCAATGGAAGTCACCAAAGACGCCATCCGAGATTCGCAGGTTCTTGGGGTTGGCGGGCTACTATAGAAGATTTATTCAAGACTTTTCGAAGATAGCCTCACCTTTAACAAAATTGACTCGCAAGGATGTAAAGTTCGTGTGGGGTCAAGAATAGGAGGATGCTTTTGAGGTGTTGAAGACGAGACTGACCAAGCTCCTGTCTTGACATTGCCCGAGGGAAATGAAGACTTAGTGGTCTACTCGGATGCATCTTATTCTGGGCTAGGTTGCGTATTGATGCAACGCGGGAGAGTGATAGATAGCTTATGCGTCTCGACAACTGAAGACCCACGAAGTCAACTACCCCACGCACGATCTAGAACTAGCTGCGGTGGTTTTCGCGTTGAAGATTTGGTGGCACTATCTATATGGGACGAAGTGTACCATCTTCACGGACCACAAAAGCTTAAAGTACTTCTTTGAGCAGAAAGATCTAAACATGAGGCAAAGGCGGTGGTGGTAGAGCTGATAAAAGACTATGATTGCGAGATCCACTACCATCCGGGCAAAGCCAACGTGGTGGCGGATGCCCTTAGCCGAAAGGAGAGGCCCGAGCCGATTCGGTGAAGGCTTATAAGCTAATTATGACCTCTGATGTGATGACACAGGTTAAGGAGTTCCAAGACAAGGCTTTGAAAGAAGATCGTCTTAACTCCGAAAGAATGAGAGGTCTAGTTACAGAATTGGGTGAGAACACTCTGGGTGTTAAGACCCAATTTGGGCGAATGTGGATTCCTCGATACGGGGATCTACGTGGAAAGATCATGGATGAGGCCCATAAGACTCGATATTCCATTCACCCCGGTGCTACCAAGATGTCAAGACATGAAGAAAGATTATTGGTGGCGGGTATGAAGCATGATGTGGTGGCATATGTGAGTAAGTGCCTGAATGTTTACGAGTAAAGGCAGAACACCAGCAACCTTACGGGAAGATCCAACGTGGATATACCCGAGTGGAAGTGGGAGCACATCACCATGGATTTCATCACGAAGCTACCACGTACCCCAAAAGGGTATGATGCTATATGGGTGATAGTCGATCGATTGACGAAGAGTGCCCACTTCCTACCGATCCGCGAGATGTATTCATCTGAAAGATTGGCGGATCTATTCATCAAGGAAATCGTAGCTCGTCATGGGTGCCGGTGTCCATCGTGTCTGATCGTGACACCCGTTTTACATCGAAATTTTGGAAGAGATTTCATGATGCGATGGGGACGAGACTACACATCAGTACAACATATCATCCTCAGACGGCCGGTCAGTCTGAGTGGACGATCCAAACACTCGAAGACATGCTTCGGGCGTGTGTGATCGATTTTGGAGGAAGTGGACGACCCACTTGCTGTTAGCAGAATTCTCATACAATAACAGTCATCATGCAGCATTGGCATGCCACCTTACGAGATGCTGTACGGTAGGAAATGTAGGACGCCCGTGTGTTGGGAGATATTGGGCAGAAGGAATGGGAGTGTCGAGGTGGTTGAAGCAACGATTGAGAAGTTGGAAAAGATCAAAGCCTTCATGAAGACAGCGAAAGATAGGCAAAAGTCGTATGCGGATAAGAGGCGGAGACCGATAGAGTTCAAGGTTGGGGACCGAGTCATGTTGAAAGTCTCATCCTGGAAGGGCTTTATCCGATTTAGAAAACGAGGTAAGCTAAGCCCGAGATATATAGGACCCTTCCGAGTCATCGCATGAGTAGGAGAGGTAGCCTATCGGCTTGAATGCCAGATGAGTTGAGTGGAATTCATCCACGTTCCATGTATCTCATTGAGAAAGTGCTAGCTGATGAAGATATGGTTGTTCCACTGGAGGATATTGAAGTAGACGAACGGCTCCATTACGTGGAGCAACCAGTGGCAATCATTGATCGTAAAGAAAAGAGGTTAAGGAATAAAGTGGTTCCTCTTGTGGCGTACAGTGGAAGCACAGAAAGGGATCGGAGTCTATGTGGGAGACTGAGGAAGAGATGAGACAACACTACCATGTATATTCGAGGAATAACAGGTTTCGGGGACGAAACCTTTATAAGGGGGTGGACTTGTAACACCCGAAATTTTTATTTGACAAAGAGAAATAAAAGAAGAAAAGGAAAAGAAAGAGTATTGGAAAAAGGAAAGGAAAGAGAAAGTAGAAGGGGTTTTGTGTAATAAGTACAAAGAAAAGAAAATATCTGATATACATAGGGATGGCTGCCCATTTCTTTTCTCACAACCCCCAAATCAGTGAGAGTTTTAGAGAGAGAAGAGAGCAGACTACGAGTGAAGGAAGAACAAGAACAAGAAGAAGAAGAAGACGAATTCGAGGTACTGGGTCCACGGCGACTGATTTTGAAGGAGTCATACTCGGCAACACAAGGCGAGTTCTAAGACCCCTTCTTTTAAGCATTTTTGAACGATTTTAGGCTGGAACACATAGTGAAACTGTTTTCGAGCCATGAGCTCTCAATGTGTGTATATACTATGAGTATGAGTGTGCATAAGGTCCGATTGGGCTGCTATGCTCACTGCAGGTATGATTTCTAAGATAAGTAGACAAATCTCAGCAGGTAGATCGAATGTGTACTGCTAATGTATGTTTAGAAGTTATTTTTATGATATGCATGATGTTTAGTTGATTCTAAGTAACTGATGTGGTAAAACCGTGCTAATGTATGTTGAGATGATGTATGGATTGTAGAAATGGCACAGGTTAAGTTGCAGGTTGCCTTACTCAACCGCATTGTCCCAATGCGGTTGTGGTCAACCGCATTAACTAATGCGGATGACCAGGGAGAATGAGGTTAAGGCATCAGGCAACCGCATTGACTAATGCGGATGATCATGCAAATGCGGTCAAGGCCCTTCCTTCATCCGCATTAACCCAACATGGGTACACTCGATATGCAGTTAAGGCAGGAGTAAACCGCATTAACCAATGCGGGAGACTAACTCAGGAATGCGGTAAGTCATTCCCCATCTGCATTGACTAATGCGGATGAGGTAAATTAATGCGGATAAGGTATTACTCATCCACATTGACTAATGCGGACAGGGCAGACTAATGCGGGTGAGCAGAATGCACTGTGAATTTAAGTTTAGCATGGCCTGGTTCATTTGGGTGGACTAGTAACATAGCCATGATGACGATGATGATGTTGCATGGGTATACCTATGGTATACCATAGATGAATGATGCTTATATAATGATGAGTGTATGTTATGTGTATGTTCCTACGGTTATGAATGTTTTATCTTTCCAAAAACTTTACGAATTACGAAACGATGAACGAAGTATTATGTACGTAAAGTGACAGATAATGAAAGAGGAACATGATGATGAATGCATGTATTAATGAATGAATGAAAGATATACAATGATGAATACATGCATTAACGAATGAACGAACGAAGTCTTGCAAGCATTGGATAATGTGACTGGTCTTTCTTAGTGATTGACCATGGTATGGTACCTCTCCGCTTACCTACTAGTACCGTGGCATACGTTTGGTTGTTCATTTGTTGACTTCGGCCCAGTAGCTATGACTGATCGGGGTATAGCATATGGTATTGGTACAAAAACCCTTCCAATGTGCAAGCGAAGATGAAACGGGATCCTTGTCATTCGACCACAGTAATCATAGCCGAGTGCGATGAAGTGGGTAAAGCCTGACAGGATCCATACGAGAATTTAAAGAAGATGACGTATAACGAATGACGAAGATAATAATTAATATTATCTCTGTGTATGTATGATGAATGATTACGAGAAAGAATAGTTCTAACGAAAACAAAGTATGTTTATTATAAAACTAGAACTCACTCAGCAACACTGACTTTTATGTGTTTCCAGTTGGCAGGTAGTGTTGTTGGGGATGGCACGAGGTGACTACTCAGCTCGTGGGGGACGGCATTCTCCTTTTGATCATGCTGCAATGTCATGTGTTGTGGGCTCGTAATGCACGCAACACATTATGTTGCATGCAAGTGCGAGATTTCTTGAGGATTCCCATAACGGGATTACTTAAGGAATCTCCGATGAAAAAAACATATTTTTGAATTTAATATCTTCTACTAGAGGTCACTGTATATGACCCTATGATTGTTGAGGATTCACATGACGGGGATTACTTATGAAATCCTCGGTTTCATATGCTTCAGCAACAATCATAGTAAAGCTAGGCAAATGTAAGAAAGCTTGTATTTTGTATTTAAATTACGATGTAATGCATTGTAAAAGCTTTTATGATGAAATGAGAATGACCTCTTTATCAGTTCCGCTGCGTTATTTTATTATGTTATATCAAATCTATCTTTTATGTGCGATGAACGACCAACCGTAAGGTGCCGGGGACGGGGCCTTACACATCACATGGATTATTCTTTAGCTGTACTCATGTCATTTACATAGTCCCCATTTAAATCGTTGTCATTCAAATTGTCATTGTACGAATTGTTATTGGCATAATTTAAGTTGTCATTTTCTTATCGTTAAAATTAAATGATGTCATGACACCATTAACCTGTGATTTTCCGTGCTTTCATCATTAAGTGTTTAGCTATAAAATCATTTTCTATTTCATTAATATTATCAAATCTTTAAAGATTTTTATAAATTTTACACGGACACCATATCCATTTAAAGCCAACATCAGCCAATTAGCTTCAACATTCTTAACAAAACCTCTAAACGTCTTTGATAAATATCTCAGTAATATGTCCACTCTTGTAAATCCAATATTCTCGACCTTTCATCTAAAAAAATAAATAATCAAATAAGTGATGCACTTTTTGTACATGTTAGATACTCTAATGCGGTAGATCCTAACCCACATTTGAGTATTCTATCTCATATGTATACATTATAACGGATGACTATTTTAGGAAAAAATAACAATATTTTTGTTTAACTCCCCAAGTCTATGGATAGACTACAAACTCAATGGAGTTAAAGGGAAATAGAACTGATTTTTTTAAATAGTCACTTGTTAAAATGTATACATATTCTAATGAAATAGAATACTTAAACTGCAGTCTCAACATAGGACTATCTAAAATTTATCCCTATTAGATAAATTTCGAACAGGTATATATTTAAAGTGTTATCCTAAATGAATATGCATAATGTAAATATATGTATGTATGCATGTATGTTTGTATGTATGTATGTTTGTATGTATGTATGTATGCATGCATGTATGGATGTATATATGCATCCATGCATGCATGTATGGATGCATGTATGTGGTATGGATGTATATGTGTATGTATGTATATGTGCGTATGTAAATGTGTGTATGTATGTGTGTACATGTGTGTGTACGTGTGTGTACGTGTGTGTGTACGTGTGTGTGTGTACGTGTGTGTGTGTACGTGTGCGTGTACGTGTGTGTATGTACGTGTGTGTTTATGTGTTTGTGTACGTGTATGTGTACGTGGGTGTGTACGTGGGCCTGTACATATGTGTACGTACGTGTGGACGTATGCGGGCACGAACGCGAGCACGTATGCGAGCACGTACGCGGGCACGTACGCGGGCACGTACGCGGGCACGTACGCGGGCACGTACGCGGGCACGTACGCGGGCACGTACGCGGGCACGTACGCGGGCACGTAAGCGGGCACGTAAGCGGCCACGTAAGCGGGCACGTAAGCGGGTATGTATGTATGCACGTACGTATACATGTATGGATGCATGTACGTATGCGTGTATGGATGCATGTACGTATGCGTATACGTACGTACGTACGTACGTACGTAAGTATGTATGTAGGTACGTACGTGATGTGAATATGTTAGAATGATAATTTAAAGTTTTAAATGTTAAATATTATGTTTGATTACTAGTATTTATGCATTTGATTATGTTGAATAGGTTAATAGGAGTTTGAAGTGATTTTGTAGGTAAAATAACCAAGTTGGAAGCTTACATGGTGAAACAAGGCATTGGATGGGTCAAGAAATAAAGATTCAAAGTGAAGTAGAAAAATTCCTACCATAGCCTACTGTAGCCACCGTAGGCTACGCCAGAATCAGCCAAAAAGCAACAGAAACACCCAGCGTAGGCTACACTGTAATTAGGGACTTACTATACTTTATTTCTCAGTCTCTTCTCTTTTCGATCAATGATCGCCACTGGTTGCTCACACAATTGAGCCGTTCATCTACCTCGATATCATCCAGTGGAACAATCATATCTCATCCGCCATACACTTCCTTAGATGAGATACGTGGAATGTCGGGTGAATTCTACTTACTCATCTGGTAACTCCAACCTATAGGCCACCTCTCCTACTCGAGCAATGATTCAGAAAGGGCCTATGTATCTCGGGCTCAACTTACCCCGCTTTCTGAACCGGATGATACCCTTCCATGGTGAGACCTTCAACATAACCCGGTCACCCACCTGGAACTCAATCGGTCTGCGTTGTTTTTATCAGCATACGACTTCTGTATATCTTTGGCTGCCTTCATGAAAGCCTTGATGCTTTCAAGCTTTTCAGTCGTAGCCTCGATCACCTCGACGCTCCCTAACTCTTTATGACCAATATCACCCCAACAAACGGGTGTTCTGCTTCTCCTACCGTATAGCATCTCATACGGTGGCATACCAATGCTAGCATGATAGCTGTTGTTGTATGAGAATTCAGCTAACGGTAAGTGGTCATCCCAACTTCCCCCAAAATCAATCACACATTCGCGAAGCATGTCCTCTAATGTCTGAATGGTCCTTTCAGACTGACCATCAGTCTGGGATGGTAAGCTGTGCTGATATGTAACCTCGTCCCTATGGCGTCATGGAATTTCTTCCAGAATATGGATGTAAACGGGTGTCACGATCTGACACAATAGACGCCGGAACACCGTGACGAGTCACAATCTCTTTAATGAAAAGATCCGCCAACCTCTCGGATGAATATGTCTCGCGTATCGGTAGGAAGTGATCACTCTTCATCAAGCGATCAACAATCACCCATATAGCATCATATCCTTTCGGAGTACACGACAGCTTTGTAATGAAATCTATGGTGATGTGCTCTCACTTCCATTCCGGTATATCCAAAGGTTGAATCTTTCCATACGGTTTTGGTGCTCGGCTTCACTTGTAAACAAGTAAGGCATTTACTCCCATACTCCACCATATCATGCTTCATACCCGGTCACCAATAGTCTTTCTTCATGTCTTGATACATCTTTGTAGCACCGAGATGAATGGAGCACCGAGATGAATGGAGCACCGAGTCTTATGAGATTCATCCATAATCTTCACCCGTAGATCCCCAAAACGAGGAATCCACATCCGCTCGAATTGGGTTTTAACACCAAGTGTGTTTTCACCCAATTCCGCGATCAGACCTCTCATTCTTTCTGAGTTAAGATGTTCTTCTTTCAAAGCCTCATCTTGAAACTCCTTGTGACAACCCTAAAATTTTATTATAATATATTTATGTTATGATTAAATAAATTACATTAAAAATATGTCTAGTACATATATACATGGATTGTACGTATGCATGTTTGCATGCATGCGTATATATTAAGAAATTCACGGGATATGTATGTTTATATACCTGAAATTCACACATACATGTATATATACCAAAACTTTACGTATGCATTTTACATGCATATATGTATATGAAAAATTAGGTATGCATGTATGTTTATATACATGGAAAAGTTTTGTATATTTGCATACATGTACAATTAGCATGTACATATATGTCTACTTATGTGTACGTATAGTATATTCATAAATCCATATATATGTATATACGCATTAAGAAAATCAAAACTAAAATCCTAACTAAAAACCTTGTAGAAGACTACATAAGGCTCGGCAAAACAACAAAGTGATACGCGAAAGAAGAAGTCAAGCGAAAGCAGATTCCACACGACAAAGAGAACTCGCGGGAAAGCAATACCCGCGCGAAAAGTGTAACTCGCGCGACAACAGTTGTTTTAGTATAAATATGTAATTTTCGCTTTCTGTAGATAAGTTTGTCCAGTTTTAAGATCAATTCAGCTTGTATTTTCTCTGTGCGATTTCGTACAAGATTGTAATCAATATTGATTATCAATTGAAGTTGTTTGATCATTCTTTGTCTTCTTCCAATCATAATACATTCCGCGTTATTGTGATTGAGATCTTGGTTGATCATCTTGGGAATTTGACTGAGTTTTACAATTGGTATCAGAGCAATGGGCTCTAGAACCAAGATTTGAAGACGTTTTTGATTGAATTGGATCATTCTTCATCTTTCTATTCACTGAGCTTGATTGAGAATTCAAAATGGAGATGTTATGCTGCTAAAATATTAAAGAAAAGTGATCTTTTGGACTGAATTAGTTGAATTTGGACCTAAAATTGAAAGAACACTTATTAACTTGAACTAAAGTACCTCAAATGGAACTAATCAGTTAATTTGTGGTGAAAATTGGCAAAATTCGCAAATTGGAAAACCAATTGTGTGAAAAGTTTCAGGAATTTTCGTGTGCGAAAACTACCTTTTCGCACAGGTAGGTATTCTGCTTTTCACGCTAATTCGCTTGGAAGATAAGTGGGTATCTCGCACGATCTGTTTTCTCGCACGAAAATCATTGTCGCGCGAATTGTGTGTCGCACGAAATCTGCTCTCGCATAACAAATCTGATTTCTGATTTTCTGATTAACATGCCTTCTTCAACACCTAATCTGAAACACCTTACTGCTTCTCTACATCTAGATACTGAAATTGGTACTGGGAACAAGCCACCTAGACTTCTCAGCGAAGATGATTATGCTAATTGGGCTTACAGGTTCGAAAATCTTGTTGTCTATACTGAAACCGAAGATGTGGAGGTCGATTAAGTATGGTCCTTACATTCCCCTATACAAGAATGATAAAGGAGAGATGGTCCAGAAACTTGAACACTTGTGGGATGAAGATGATCTTAAGAGATTAGAGCTTGATGACAAGGCTTATGCTGCTATTACCATGGCCTTGACTACGGAAATATCTCATAAGTTTAAAGAGTTCAGAGGTGCAAAGGTGTTATGGGATGCATTAGAAACTCAGATCATGGGCAATAAAGACATGAGGGAAAGTAAAAAGGATATGCTGAATCAAGAGTTCAACATGTTTAATCATGTTGTGGGTGAAGCATTGGATGTTCAGATTGTCAGGTTTGTTAAACTGGTAACAAAAATGAAGAGTGTTGGGATTACACTGGAACCAATCATGGTAAACAAAAACCTGCTGAACTGACTTCCATATAGTTGGAATCACAACTGTACACTGATTAAAAGAACTAAAGACTTGTATACTCTTTCTCTGACTGACTTAATATCCACTATCAAGTCATATGAGATGGATGATAAGCAGAGAGCTGCAAATCATTTAAGTTCTTTGGGTGCTGATGCAACTGCTCTTTATGCCAAAATGGCTAGTAATCCTAATTACTATGTCAGTTATACCCAGATGTGTCAGCAACAGCAAACTGGAAGTCCAGCATCTTCTGATATTCAACCAGTAATTAACCCTCAAATTCAAATTCCAGCTGTTCAACATTACTCCCCTATCATCCATCAACAAATCCCTCAAACCCTATCTCCACAAAGTGGTCAACATGCTTATGTTGCTACCACTAATCCTACAAAGCAGACAGTCCATATTGCTGAGGAACATCTTGCCTATTCACTACATTCATGTCAAGCTATGAAGCTTTTATGGCTGGTAGACTCACTGCTCCTAATATCTTGATTGATGATCTTCAACAAGTCAATCCTGATGATGTTGAGGAAAATGACATCAAATACCAAATGGCTATGGTGGTATACAGGGCAAAGAACTTTGCTAGACGTACTGGGAGAAAGATGTTTGGTGTAAACAACTCTAGCAAAATTGGTTTTGACAAATCCAACCTGAGGTGTTACAACTGTGACAAACCAGGTCATTTTTCTAGAGAATGTACAGAACCAAGTCTGGTCAAGCTGAAGGCCCAAAAAGAATGGTGACTGTTGAGATTGAATCAAAGAAAGATAAAGCTAGTACTTCTGGTGGTAACAAAGCATTGGTTTCCCAAACTAATTCTGAATATGATTGGTCAGATCAAATGGAAGCTCTTGATCTGAAATTGTCTATTGCTTTGATTGCCAAGATTGTTACTGAACCTGAAGAGGAGGAGAATCTATTTGCTGAATTGTTTCTGATGATTTGTTGGAAGGTGTGTTTGGTAAGAAAGAAGAAGAGAAGGAGGAAGTTGAAAAAGAGAAGGAGGAAGTTGAAAAAGAGAAAGAGAAAGTTGAAGAAGAGAAAGAAGAAGTCAAATGTGAAGAGAAAGCTGAGAAGATAGAACAGGAAGAGAAAGTTGCTGAGAAAAGGATAGAAGTTGAAGAAACATTGTTGAGCCTCCAGTCAAATACCATTGTGAAGATTTAAAGACTGTTGAAGTTGCTCCAGTGGAAGAACAGGTTGTTGTCATGAAGGCTTTCATGGTAAAGAAGATTGATGAGTCTGAAGGAGAAAACTCAGAACCAAAGGTATATGATGATTTATGCACAAATTCTTGTGTTGAGAAAGTTCAAAGGTATAGAGTTGAAAATGAGAATTGATAATGGAAGTTGAAAAACTTCAATATCAAGCTCGAAAACATAAGTCAAATGAAAATTTTTAAAGAAAAACTTGATGGTTTAAATAAAACGCTTTACAACTTACAATTAAATCTTCATGATAAAGAATGTACAAATAATGATTTGACAAATAGAATTAATGAACTCGCCTTAGAAATCAATAGACTCAACAGTGAACTACCTTCGGCTAAATTGACTGTTGAAAAGTTTGAACTTTCATCAACTATGGTTGAAGGTATTATCAAGTCACAAATGACGCAGAAGATAAAAGGAGGAAAGTGTGGTGTTGGATTTTCAAACATCGCTCCTCCAATTAATAATGATTATTCATGTTTACCTTCATCGGATGTCATTTCTGATTCTGATATGAGTTATGGGATAGGTTTTTCTCCATCCTCAGACTTAAAACCTTCAGTCAAAGTAAAGTTGATTGTTGATCCTATCACAATAACTAAACCTAAACAATCAACTGAAAATTTTGTGCAGATAATGTGAAGGTGGATGGTTTGGTTGAAGAGTGGGAGAGTGACTGTGAGAGTGAAACTGAAAGTGAAAGTTTGAAAAATAAGAATGTAAATGATTTCAGATCTGATTGTAATCAAACTTCATCAAGAAATGAAAAGATTATTGATTTGAATGTGCCAAAATTAAATATTAAATGTAATTTGAATGAAAAACAAAGGGCAAATCAGAAAGCAAAACTTGAAAAGGACTTTAAAAGTAGATTTGTTTCTAAAGGTTTAATTGAAAATGAAGATCATATTTTTAAAGAAACGAATTTTTGATTCTTTAAAAATAAACTTCATCATAATGCTAACCTTGTGAACCAAGATATTTGTAGCCCAGATTTACAAGTGAAAGCTCATTCGTCATCCTTTCTGAAAATTGAAAAACCTGGTCCTTCTCCAGCATCCATTCGCATATCAAAGCCTGGTCCTTCTCCAGCAAATTCTAAGACTGGTCCAATTCCAGCATCATCACTTCCAAAAGTCACAAATGCTAAATCGCATATTACAAATGGTCACAATTCACCAATTTCCTCGAATTTGCAAAAGATGAACAAGCAATTATTAAATGAAGCAAGATTCGAGAGACTGTGCATAGTGTTAAACCAAAAAGCCAATCTGACTTTGGTTTTTATGACAATTTTTATAATTGTCATCCGTAGTTTGTTTTCTACACACAACAAAGAAAATGTTATCAGTGTGGAAACATAAATTATTTAGCAAATAATTGTCCTTTTCGACAAAAATCATTAAGCAAATAACGATTTCATAATTCTATTGCTCATAGTAGAAAAATGTTTTTCACTCGTGGAAAATTTGCAAAACAAATGAAATCAAAAGTTGATAATGCTTATAATGTTGAAAAGCACAAGAATCTGAAAAATGATTTAAAAGATAAAATCAAATTGCAAAGTGTGAATGAAAAGACTGATGTACTAAACAAATATAACAATCTCAAATCTTTTTGTCTAACTGCAACACAGAATGTGCTCAAGTCGTGTTTGACTTGGGTACCAAAAGCTAAGTAAGTTTGTTACTTATGTAGGGACAACCGCAAAAGACTATTGAAAGCCTATGGCATGTAGACAGCGGTTGTTCAAGACACATGACTGGGAATTTATCTTTACTACAAGATGTTCAGTCTTATAATGGTGGAAGAGTGATTTTCGCAGGAGACAACGGAGGACGAATAACTAAGCGTGGTACAGTTACTAATGGTGTCCTTAGTTTTGAAAATGTGAACTTTGTTGAGGAATTTAAACATAACCTGTTAAGTGTGTCTCAAATTTATGACAAATAATATTCTACACACTTCACTAACAAAAAATGCTTAATCATAAAACCGGGTTTTGTTATTCCTGAGGAATGGGTTTTGATGAGGACTCCGAGAGACAATGACACATATCTTCTTGATATGCATTGTTCAAATTCTTTGGTAACTGCTTCTTGCTTATTATCCAAAGCCTCGGAGAATGATTCCATGGTACGTGGAAATCATGTCATTGGTTTACCCGAAAAAGAATTTCAATTAAATGAACATTGTTTGTCATGTTCAAAGGGTAAACAACATAAACTTCCTCACAAACCAATTGCACACAACTCAATCGAATCAATCTTACAACTCTTACACATGGATCTTTTCGGTCCAGTAAGTGTTTTAAGTTTGGGTCAAAGATCTTACTGTTTGGTTGTTACTGATGACTTTTCTAGATTTACTTGGGTGTTTTTCTTAGCATCTAAGGATGAGACTCCACACCTTTTGATCAAGTTCATTAATTTGGTGGAGAATCAGACGAATAAAAAGGTAAAATGCATCCGAAGTGACAATGGAACAGAGTTTTGCAATCAAACGTTGAACGAGTTTTGTGAATCCAAGGGCATTGCTAGACAATTCAGTGCTGCAGGCACTCCACAACAGAATGGAGTTGCAGAATGAAGGAATAGAACATTAACTAAAGCTGCTAGAACAATGATATCTGCTGCCAAATTACATCTGTTCTTTTGGGCTGAAGCAGTTAATACTGCATGTTATGTTCAGAATCGTGTTTTGATCAATAAAAGATTAAATATGACTCCTTATGAAATATTTTATAAACATAAACCCAAAGTCAAATATTTTAAAGCCTTTGGTTGTTGTTGTACTTTGTTACATACAAATGAATCAACTTCAAATTTTCTGAAAAGGCTGATGAATGCTACTTTGTGGGATATGCAGCTAATAATGTTGCATATCGGGTTTACAATAAAAGAACACTACAAATAATTGAGTCATTTAATATTGATTGGCACGAGCTTAACATAACTGATGCAGGTTCAGCTCCGTCATGGGTTTATGATTATGAATCTTTGTTCATAAATTTTAAAATTTCTAATCCTTCGTCTGCAGATTCTAATTCTCAAGCAATATCTTTGGAGAAAAAATCATTGAGGAACTTCCATCTATTATATCTGATGATTCTACAATTTCTTCATCATCCAAGGCTATTTCCACAGCTTCTGTGCAAGTATCTGAAAGTTCTGAGTTATCAGATATCCTTCAGAACAAATTCACAATCAGGAGCTGGAAGAATCATTGAGTTCACCATTGTCTTCATCTTCTTCAGAAACTATGGATACACCAATAGAAGTCATTCAAGTTCCATTTGAAGAATCTCCAGATGTGTCCACTGCTTCTGAAAATCCTATTTCAGATGACACATTTGAAGAAAATATTATGTCTCAGTCTAGAAACTCTGAAGAAGTGAATGCAAATGTTGAACACATCACTAACGTGGATGATGAAATTGTTGCAGATGACATTCCTCAACTGAGAATTCATAAAACTCATCCAACTGAAGCAATCATTGGTCTATTGCATGAAGGAGTCATTACCAGAAGTTGATCAGGAGCAATCAACACATGCCTATATGCTTGCTTTCTATCACAAATAGTGACCAATAATGTAGAAATGGCACTCAAAGAAAATAGCTGGATAGAAGCAATACAAGATGAGTTGCTGCAATTTAAGAAGCTAAATGTTTGGCATCTTGTCGAACTTCCAAAGGATAAGCTTCCGATTGGAACAAAATGGATATTCAGAAACAAGACGGATGAAAAGGGTGTTATAGTTCGGAATAAAGCACGTCTTGTGGTGCAGGGATTCTATCAAGTTGAAGGATTGGATTATGAAGAAGTGTATGCTCCAGTTGCAAGACTTGAAGCAATACGCATATTCTTAGCCTTTGCTTCATACATGAATATCAAGGTGTATCAGATGGATGTAAAACTGCCTTTTTATACGGAGAAATGAAAGAAGAAACCTATGTTTGTCAACCTCCTAGATTTGAAGACCCAGATCATCCTGATTATGTTTACAAGTTGGATAAGGCATTATATGGTTTACATCAAGCACCTCGTGCTTGGTATGCAACTCTGACTAAACATTTGCTTGTAAATGGTTATTCACGAGGAGCTATTGATCAAACCTTATTCATTCGTAAATCAGGCGATGACATCATTCTAGTTCAAATCTATGTCGATGATATCATTTTTGGATCTACCAATGATAGTATGTGCACTGAGTTTGAAGAAGTGATGAAAAAGAAATTTGAGATGAGTTCCCTTGGAGAAATTTCATTTTTCTTGGGTATCCAAGTTAATCAATCGGAAACTGGTATTCTCATTCATCAAGAAAAATATGTTCAGACTATTCTTGAGAAGTACAAGTTTCAAGACTCCAAAGTTGCTCCAACTCCTATGTCTTCTCGTCCTACTCTCACTCCAGATCCATTAGGCGAATCCGTTGATTAACATCTGTACAGATCAATGATTGGTTCTCTAATGTATCTCACTGCAAGCAGGCCGGATATCATGTTCCATGTTTGTCAGTGTACCCGCTATCAAAGTGATCTAAAAGAATCACACATGAAAGCTGTCAAGCGGATTTTCAATGTTGGACCAAAAGAACCAATGAGCCAAGATCAGGAAAACCTCTAAGTCCCACATGCCACTACAACAACAAGCGAAGACTCTCATCGGCTATTGTGTTCTCTTGCCGGAAGGCCAGAGAGGAACTGAGGACTCTCATCAGCTATTGTGTTCTCTTGCTTGAATGTCAGGCTCGAGAGCATCTTAGTGCCAGCTCTATGCTGAGATGATGAAGTCTGAAGAACAATTTCTGAAGATCAAAGAACTGAAGAATATCAGCTGAGGATATCAAAAGGCTGAAGATCCAAAGAACTGAAGATCTTCCGAAGCACAAATTCTGAACAAAAGAACTGAAGATCATCAGCTGAAGATATCAAAAGGCTGAAGATCCAAAGAACTGAAGATCTTCCGAAGCACAAAGTCTGAAGACAAAGACTGAAGACAACAACTGATGATATCTACTGAGATCATCAGTTGTTACATCTTCCGAAGCTGTTCTATCTTCCGAAGCAAAGTCTGAAGAAAAAGACTGAAGACAACAACTGATGATATCTACTGAAGTCATCAGTTGTTACATCTTCCGAAGTAACATCTTCCGAAGTTTCATCTTCCGAAGCCAAGTCTGAAGACCAAGTACTGAAGACAGAGTTTGTCTCAACAATGAAGAAGTCCTCTTCAGTTGTTGTGGTGGTTTTTCTTTTCCGAAGTTTATTTGTGTCAGTAGTTGTACAACAGCTGAAGAGAATGTTCTTCAGCTGTTATAGTTTCAGTAGCTTACTTTTGTCAGTACTTAGGAACTTTTGTAAGAAGATGTCAGTTGTTGACATCTTCAGTAGTTTTATGTTTTGTCAGTTGTAATTTGAATATTCCGTGATGTCAGAAAAAGGACATCACGCCCATCTTTTGCCGCCTATAAAAGGATGGGCAACCATACTGTTTTAATGGCCGAAACGTGCGAACCAATAGAATATTATTGTTTGTTTTGCAGAAACCCTTCTCTCTATGTTCATGCTTTAATTTGAAATATCTTTTATGTCTTGCTTAATTGCTAATTAATGAGCTAAATCCGCTGCAAACATAATCTAATTGATCAACGAGAGAGGCTGAGATCCTGTCAAATGGTATCAGAGCAGGTTAATCATTGATCGATCTTACCATTGATCATTTGAAACTGCTCTTTTGATCTCTCAGTTTGAATCGAATTAGCAATTTGCAAGAGTTAGTCATAGAGAGTGAGTTTCTGCTGTTTCCGGCCAAAACCTTGAGGTCTTTCGGTGGTTCTGAGTCACATTTGTCTGGTTAAGCTTGTTTTTGACTAAAACCTGAGATGACAACACAACTAATGATCCTCACAAACTGGTTCCGCAACCAAGCCTCCGATGCTGGTTAGGAACGAGTATAACATATGGCAAAGACGTATGCTGCACCACTTGGCTGTCAACAGTGCTGGTTGTTGGAAGTCAGTGGTGCATGGGCCATACAAGCCTATGGTGAACGTCCCGGAGTCTAATGAACAGGTTGCCAAGAAACCTGAACAATATTCGGACGAAGATCTAAAGCTGTTCGAAATTGATTCCAGAGCCCATGGAATTTTAGCCATGGCCATTCCAAACGAGATATATTCAGGACTCTTGCATCATGAGTCTGCTCATGACCTATGGGTTGCTCTAAAGGAACAATTTGGAGGAACTGACTCGGTCTTAGCAAACAATAGGGAAATCCTTGCCCAACAATATGAGACTTTCTCATATAGAAAGGGTGAGACTCTGACCCAGCAGTATGAACGGTTCTCTTGTTTAATCTCTGAGCTAAAGATGGTTAAACAAGAGTACTCCAAAAGCCAGATGAACAACAGGTTCCTCAGGTCATTGCCTGAGAGATGGGACACATATACCATTGTCCTACGCTCTAGTGCTGACCTTGACACTCTATCTCTCACCCAACTTCATGGGAAGCTACTCACTTTCGAGAGAGAAGTAGAGCAAAAGAGGAAGTTGTCATCTTCTGGCAAACTTGCTGATGACTTTGTCCAAGGTAATACTGCCTTGATAAGTCATGAGTCAGAATATGCTTCATCTGAAAGTTCTTATGATGAGCATATCGATTTCTCTACCAACTCAGGACAAGCTTTTGTTGGTGTTAGTAGTTCAGGAGGTGGTGGTGACAACTTGTGCTTTCTGATGGAGGATTTGAAGGGGATTCCAGATGATGATCTGGAAGAGATGGATATTTTGAACCAAATGGCTATGATAAATATCCGATCTCAGAAGTTCTACAAAAGAACTGGTAGGAAATTCCCAGGACTCTCTGGCAGAACAAAGTTGGTTTTGACAAGAGCAAGTTGAGGTGTCACAAGTGCCAAAGGCTTGGACACTTTGCAAGAGAGTGTAGATCATCTGGATCTAACTCATCTGCACCCTTTGTGACTTTTCCCAGCAATAGCTCACAGCACAAAGGGCAACCTTCCTACAGTTCTCCCATCCATCTCAAGCACAAGCACCACCTGCTTATTTTGTGCCACAGGGTCATATGCCTTATTCCCCTGTTACTACATGCCTCAGCCTGGTCAAACTCAAGCACCCTCGGCTCAACCACCTCATGCTCTTCCAGAGCCTCATTCTCCCAATCTCATCAACACACACAACCTCAACAACAAAGCTTTTTCACCCAACTGCTGTTGACTGGAGTAGTCTACCAGAAGAGCTATCTGGTCAGGAACCACTACTCCAGGTGCTGGTCAACATGGTGGTGACCAACCTTTTGGAAATCTTGCTCTGATGGCCCTTGATTCTGCTGAAGGGTCATCATCCAGTGCCTCATCTCAGGTATCCACTGAGGCAAAAGCCAAGCTTTGTTCAGAGTCATGCATAGCAGCATTTGCTTCTATTAGAGAAGCAAATGTAGCTTTAATAAATAAAAAATTGAGCTTGAGCACATTATTTCAAAAGAAAAGCTGATTTTGAGGTTGTTCTAAAAGATAAAAATGATGAGATTTACAAGCTTAACTGCCAAATCAAAGATGCTAAAGCTAGGGAAGATGTACTTCTTGAGAAGTACAAAGATCTCAAGGAAACTCTTGCTTCCACCCAAGTTGAGTGTGATCGATGGGTGCAATCATGCAAGGGTTTTGAAATGCTTCTTAGCAAGCAAATAGCTTCCAATGTGAAGTTTGGGATTGGTTATAATCACACTGCTCCTCCCACAGATTTCATTTCAAGAGCAGAAGTTGAATCTGATGGTGAGAGCAATAACCAATCTTCTCATCATGTGACTTACTATCCTCTGAATCAGCATCATCAGAGATAGACTATCACATGACCAAAAAGCTGATCAACTCAGAAGTTGTCACTAGAAGTACTGAAGGTACTGGAGAGCAAGTGACAACATCTGAAGTTCAAACCTCAAATACTGTTAGCACTAAAGAGAAGAAAACTAACAGTAGGAAAGGTTTGAAGACAGCTAAAGAGGATACCAGGAAAGCAGGCACTAGGAAGAAAACTGCTAGTACTGATGACAAACAGCTGAAGAACAAGTCTTCAGCAGTTAAATCCTCTTCAGCTGATGATCAGCATAAGATGAAGAAAAAGCCATGTGAGATATGTGGCTTGTTCAATCATCTTATGATGATTGCTGGTACAAAAGGGGTTCCAAACTCAAGCAGAAGGAGAAAATTTCTGAGAGCATCAATAAAATGAAGAGTGAGTTTGAAACCAAGTTTGTACTGGCAACATCCAAGTCTGAAATCCCTAAGCCCAAAGCTAAATCTAAGGTAGGGATTTCTCAGACAACAGCTAAGGTTGCTCAGAAAAAGATGGTACAACATAGGAACTCATCATCAGTAAACTCCAATGTGTCTGAAGAGCTGAAGGCTTTATCACAAAACCAGACACAGTTGGTGATGATGGTTCAGCAACTAGTGGGAAGAGTCAACCACTTAGATGCTCCTATGTTGAAACCACAGAAAAGGAAGTCCAAGCCAAAAGCTTCCTCTTCTGTACCATCTTCTTCACCTCAAGCTGTCACACATAACACACCTGTTAGTGCTACATCTGTAGCTGAGATCAGACCAAGGCCAAGCAGGTTTGGGTCTCCAAGACTAACTAACACATGGTTGTGTTTGCAGGGTTCTTCAACATGCCAAAGAAGCATCTGGTATGTAGACAGTGGAGGATCCATGCACATGACGGGAAGCAGCTCCCTCTTAATGACTACTCTCAAGGAAAGAAGGGATTTGTTTCTTTTGGCAACGATGCAAAGGGTACATCGTCGGAAAAGGCTTTGTTTCCAATGGGGAAATAAGGTTTGATGATGTTAACCATGTAGAGAATCTCAAGTATAACCTCTTGAGTGTCAGTCAAATGTGTGACAAAGGCCATGTTGCCCTTTTCACAAGCCAGAACTGTAGGATTCTGTCATCCAAAGTTCGAGTTTGATTGACAAAGCATTGGATGAACACACTCTCCTGAAGGCCAACAGGACAGGAAGAGTGTATGCCTTAGATCTTTCCAAAAAGATGGATCTAAAAGGCCATCCTGCTTATTCTCCAAGGCATCTCCTCAAGAGTCTACACTTTGGCATAGAAGGCTGGGTCATGTTAATTTCAAGAACATGAATCAGCTTATAAGCCATGGTTTAGTAAGAGGATTGCCTCTGAAGGAGTTCAAGTGTGAAGATGACTGCACTGCTTGCTTGAAAGGAAAACAACACAAAGTTTCATTCCCTTCAATAGAAGAACCTAAGTCCACTGCCTGCTTACAACTTCTGCACATGGATCTCTTTGGTCCTGTCAGAGTAATGAGCATGGCAAAGAAGAAATGCCTGGTAATTGTGGATGATTACTCCAGGTTCGTATGGACTTTCTTCTTGCACTCCAAGGATGAAGCAGCAAAGACAATAATGAACTTTGTGTTACAAGTAGAAAAGCAGTATTCCCTACAGGTCAAGTGTGTGAGGAGTGACAATGGAACAGAATTGAAACCACACACTTGATGACTTCTACCTGTCCAAGGAATTAGAAGGCAGTTTAGCATTCCAAGAACTCCTGAACAGAATGGAGTGGTGGAGAGAAAGAACAGGACCCTCATTGAAGCAGCAAGGTCAATGTTGGCTGACTCTGGATTGCCACTGACCTTTTGGGCTGAAGCTGTCAATACAGCTTGCTATGTACAGAATAGAGCCTTAGTAAATAAGAGGTTGATGAAGACTCCCTATGAAGTTCTTCATCATTTGGCCCCTCTTATTTCATTCTTTAGAGCCTTTGGGTGTCCTTGTTTCATTCTCAACACTAGCAACCCACTCCATAAGTTTGCTAGTAAGGTGGATGCAGGGTACTTTGTTGGTTATTCATCAACTTGCAAAGCATACAGAGTCTTCAACTGTAGAACCAAAGGGGTTGAAGAAACTTTGCATGTTAAGTTCAATGAATCTCCAAAGGACAAGATTCCACAAAACCCTGTGGAGCTGTTTGATCTGGACATACTGCAATATGTTCCTTATCAACCTCCATCTGTTGAGCCTGTCAACAGATCTCCACCTGGTGGTACTGAAGATGATGAAGTCAGTACTCACCTCTTCAAGTTCAGTGACAACCTGCCTAATTCCACTGAACCTGATGCTCCTGTAGCCTCAGCAGCTCCATCCACTACAAATGCTGATGAGATTTCTGCTTGCTCTACTTCATTTGAGCTGCCATCCTCTACATGGTTTCAGGAATCTCCATCACCATCTGTTGCTGCTGATGGGTCTACAAACACTTGCACAGATATCATAGTTTATCAAGAGCTCAAGAATCACCCCACGTCACAAATCATTGGTGATATTCATGCTGGAGTTCAACCAGGAATCAATTGTCCAACTTCTGCTTCTATGCTCTCTTCATCAGTCAGCAAGAACCAAAGAACTATCATATTGCTTTAAGAGACAATGGATGGGTGGAAGCTATGTAGCTTGAGCTACTTCAATTCAAGAAACAGCAAGTGTGGGAGCTTGTTCCATTACCCAAAGGTAAGTGTGCTATAGGCACCAAGTGGGTATTCAGGAACAAAATAGATGAGAAGGGCCAAATTGTCAAGAACAAGGCCAGACTGGTTGTTCAAGGGTTTGCACAGGAGGAAGGAATCGATTATGATGAGACCTTTGCACCTGTGGCCAGACTAGAAGCAATTAGACTGTTCTTAGCTTATGCTGCCTTTCACAGTCTCAAGGTTTATCAAATGGATGTCAAAAGTGCCTTCCTATATGGAAAAATCAAAGAAGAGGTTTATGTGTGTCAACCACCAGGCTTTGAGGACAATAAACATCCTGATTGGGTGTACAAGCTTGATAAGGCTCTTTATGGCTGAAGCAAGCACCTAGAGCCTGGTATGAGACACTCTCAACCTTTCTTCTAGAGAACAAGTTCACTAGAGGCACCATTGATAAAACCTTATTCATCAAGACTGTGGGACAACATAAGCTCCTTGTTCAGATTTATGTTGATGATATCATCTTTGCATCCTCTGATCCAAAGTTGTGTGATGAATTTACAAAGCTTATGAAGCTGAGATTTGAAATGAGTGCTATGGGAGAATTACAGTACTTTTTGGGCTTGCAAATCAAACAACTGGATGATGGAATCTTCATCCATCAGTCCAAGTATACCAAAGAGTTGCTGAATAAGTTGATTTACAGTCCTGTAAGCCTTTCTACTCCCATGAGCAGCATCACACAACTAGATGTCGATCAGAAAGGTAAAGCGGTTGATGAAACCCTTTACAAATGTATGATTGGGTCCTTGATGTACCTTACAGCTTCTAGACCAGACATCATGTTTTCAACATGTGCTTGTGCTAGATTTCAGGCTGCACCTAAAGAATCCCATTTGATTGCAGTCAAAAGGATCTTTAGATATCTGCAAGGTACCCAATCACTAGGACTTTGGTATTCAGCTGGGCATTCATGCAAATTAGTTTCTTTCTCTGATAGTGACTATGCAGGATGCAAAGTCACCAGAAAATCCACTTCTGGTGGTTGCCAATTCCTAGGCAATTGTTTAGTTTCTTGGCAGAGTAAGAAACAAACATCAATTGCTACATCCACTGCTGAAGCTGAGTATATTGCTGCTGCAAGTTGTACCTCTCAAATACTCTGGCTTCAGAACCAACTTCTGGATTATGGCATTACTGAGACTAAGACTCCATTATTAATGGATAGTGCTTCAGCTCTTTGTATTGTTAAGAATCCCGTCCAGCACTCTAGGACCAAGCATATTGAGATCAGACATCATTTTATCAGGGATTGCTATGAAAAAGGTCTGATTGATCCTAAGTTTGTGCCTAGTGCTGATGAGCTTGCAGACATTTTTACTAAGCCTTTAGATAGTGCCACATTCCAAAATTTGGTACTAAGGCTTGGTATGCTGCAGCTTGAATGATTTGACCTATGCTGGTACTCTTAGTTCACAACTACTGAAGAGCAAAGGTCAAATACAAGTACTAATGAGTTATTAGTCTTCAGCTCTTTCTCAACTACTGAAGACTAAATAACTCAAAGTACTGATGTACTTAATTTATTGTAAACAACTGATGTAGTGAGGTGGATTACAACTACTGATGTATGATTTTCAATAAATAAGTACTGAAGAACGAATTTTGTTCACAAGTACTGATGTGTAATCTTACACAAGTACTGCAAAATTTGTTCACCAGCTCGGAAGACTATTTCCTCAGCACTTGTGAACATCTGTTCCCAAGAGCTGAAGGCATATTCCCAAGAGCTGAAGGGTCAATGAAACATTGAAAGTCAGCCAAAGGAGCTGATGAGTAAATGTGGAGACTAGTATGAAACAACTGATTTGACGGAAACTGCTGATGAGTAATTTCTCATCAGCTGATAACGAAAGCTGATGTTTCATACACAAACAACTGAAGGACAAAACCATGTCTTTGGTAGTTCACAACTACTGATCTCAGTAGTTCACAACTACTGAAGGCTAACACCAAGTCTTCAGTTGTTACAACGTCTGAAGAAAACTACTAGGTTATCAGTAGTTCATAACTACTGAAGATAGTAATTCTTCCGACGTTTACAACTTCCGAAGGACAAAACCAAGGTCTCAGTAGTTTCAACTACTGAAGACTAATACCAAGTCCTCGGAAGTTACAAACACTGAAGGTTAAAACCACGTCATCAGGTGTCATAACAATGATGACTAACACCAAACCTTCAGTAGTTTTCTCTCACCCTTTAGCCTACCCTATAAATATCTTACTTTCAGAGCATTTACTTCACTTGCCCTAATCTTACCAAACACTCTGAAATTCCCACACACACCATTAATGGCGTCCCTGCACATAAAGCCTAGACACAACTGTGTCGCACATCTCACTAAATCGCCATTATGGCCCAAGTTTCACAATGCCGTCGATCTCATGCACGACTCCCCATACAAAACGGCATTTCTCATCAACCCCACCATATACACCGACTCCTTGACGGAGTTTTGGACAAATGTGACCGTCCACACTGGAGAGCATGATGGCGAGGTCTCTCTCCGGTCCTCCGTCAACGGCAAACCAGTGGTTATCACTCCAGCTACTCTACGCCAAACCCTAGAGCTGGATGATGCCACTCACCCAACCTTCTACCCCAAAGGTACCCTTGATCTCTCCTTCACATCTCATGACTATCAGGGTAACCTATCAGCCTCTACCTTGTTGAAGAAACACTTCCCTGACCCTCAACGATTGATCTTCCACATGGTAAATGTTTGTCTGGCTCCCAAAACCCTCATGGGACCAGATGTCAACAAGGTGGCAACAGGTATTGTATTCTATCCTTGAGAAACAACCACTAAATTTTACTGATATTTTATTTTTGGAACTCAAGGACATGGCCACAAAATCTTTTTCTAACCGTTGGAACTTGTATCCACGGTTCATAATGGCCATGATCGAATACCAGCTTCAGGCTGAGGGACTAGTTGGCACTGGGGTCCCTGCCATGGCTGTTCAAGCTGAGGTATACTCCAGGCACAACACTGACCACACACTCAAACAGGCTGGCCGGCTGCGAAAACCCACGCAGCTGGAACCCACAGCCTCCACCTCCAAATCCAAAGTCCCCACCAAGCAAAAAGCAAAAAGAAGCCCACAAAGGCTACTCAGGGAGATGAGTCCCCGAGGATGCCCCTGCCACACAAAGGCAGGATGTGCATGCTGGTTCGATTCTCCCAGCAGGTACCACGACTCCACCCACCACAACCGCATAGGCTTCCTCTCAACAGGAGCCTGATGTAACCAATTTTGGGGCAACACATTACTGGGGTCTTCCTCACTTGAGGAGGTGCCATTGAAGAGCACAGTCCTCCCCATGTGCATACTGCTTCTAGCCCACATACTGAGGAGACTGCCCCACTAAGCCCAACACTGGTAATAGCCAGAGTGCTGACTGATCTAAGCACTCCACCCTCTCCCCAGAAACCTATTACCACTGGGAGACTCCAACCGAAGAGGGGGTGGGCACAAGTGCTGATCAGAGCCCACAGCACAGAGAATCAGTTCACTCTCCCAGTGTGGCTAGGGAGAGAGAACAATCTGGTGAGGCTGCCACTTCCCTGCATCAACATCTGAGCAGGGTGAAGCTGGTAACATCTCTAAGACCTCACCAGAGGCAATGGCCGATGATGGATCTAATCCTGAGGCCAGAAGTCCCCAGTACCATGAACAAGGGGCACATGTCATTACTGAGCCACACTCAGGACATGTACATCCTGACACTGTCAGGAGGTCAGGTGATTCAGCTCATGCTGATGATGACCTGAGCTTCTTCTATGATGTAGTCGCTCAAAACACTATCCTAGAGGATGAGATAAGCAGACTCAAAGAGCTGCTTGCTCAGATGACTCAGGATAGAAGTCCATCTGCCACCACTACCCAACAGATGGCACCTTCACCGAAGGTCTCACAAACACTGAGCCAACCCCACAAACTCGGCCACCAGCCCCTGCTTCTGGCACTAGCTCTCAGGGTCAGAACCCCCTGAGCAGCTGGATGCTATCTTCCAGAAATCCCTACCTCTCATCACACCCATACTTCAAAATATAGTAATTCAGACCCTTGATGAGAGGCTTCCACATACATACAACCTTGGTGGAGGTTGCCGTTTCTAAGGCGCTTGCTGATAGTCAAACCCCAACCAATGCACCCAAAAAGGGGGAGACATCAGTGCAAGCCAAGAGGAAGAGGGGTGAGGAAGAGGGAGAGGCAGAGAAAGAGGTGGTGGTTGAGAGGGAGTTGGTTGAGGAGACTGGGAAGGTGAGGGAGAAGGGGAAGAGGAAAGAGAGGGAGGTAGAGCCAATAAAAGTGACTGACATCCAAAAGGATTTCAGTGTCACTGATAAGAGTAAGGGAAAGGGAAAGAAGGTGGCTGATCTGATCTAGCAGCCCTTGTCAAGGAGGCTGATGCTGAACATACCCGTTCAATGAACAAAGTCATTGAACAGCTGTTCAGGCAAGGCTTTGACAAGGACACTGCCTTGCTAGATCAAGAGATCAGGAATATGGAGAAGAGGGAGATTGAGTACCGATGGACTACTCTTAGCCAAGAGGAAAGACAAAAACTTGAGGCTATGAGTAGGTTCACTTCGAAGTACCTGGGCAGACCAGTCCTTGATGTTAAGGCATGGACCAGGGACAAACTCTTGGCAATAACCACCAAGATTTGTTCAGCTGGTGATTTTACAAAGGGACTGGTCGCAGAGGCCCTATCTGAAGCCGGTGCTGGGAACAGGACACTGCTAGTCAAGCTAACCAAACCAGCCCTTATCTCTAGGCTGCTAGCAGTGCCTGCCAACATTCCCACACAACAACCAAACCACAACCCACAAAACCAACCCCTTCACCACCAAAACCCACAGCGATGATCCACCCTTGATGAAGAAGAGAAGGGTGTTGAGGCTGCAAGAAGAAGAGGAGGATGAGGAGGATAGCTTGCCTATTCAGCAGTTATACCTTTACCCAAAGCCAAATCACAAACCATCACTCCCACCTCACAGCAGGACACTGTGAGGGCTAAGTTAGAAGAGGAGGAGCAGCAAAAGCGACATGATGAGGAAATGCTGAAAAGCATTGACAAATGTTATGCTGCTTCGACCTCTATAATAAATATGCAGAGAGAAGCTCTGAGATTATTCACCCTCAGCCAAACCTTTCAATATAAAAGGGAGAGGGTGAGAACTTGGCCTGACCCAAGGGTGGCTCACAGGATAGTCAAGAAGGACATGTGAGATACAAAAGCCAACTAAAGAGAATCGTAGATGAAGAGGTCTCTGGGCTATTGTAATAACACCCTGGGAATAGTAGATGAATTCGAGAAAGCTTATAGAGCCGGCCAACCACCCTTTTCAATGCTAGATAATAGGGTGGTTAGGAAGGGTCTGGTCTATAAGAAGCTTGAGAATTTTCATCGGAATGAGCTCACTTTGTTGTTAGAGGGTATACACCCTGATGAGTTTGCATATAGGCAAATCACAACACTTGAGCTCAAAATGGAAAACAGGTCAAGTATCTCTCAGAGGTGTACGGTCGGGAGGGATTATTTGATGGTGAGCCTGAAGACATGTCCAAAGAAGAACAAACGATCTTTCTTCAGGCCTACACCCGAGAATCCTACCGGCTTGTACATGGGGTGTAGATCTCATGGATGGGTAACAGCTTTGTGTCCAATTCCCCAAGACAGAGCTCCCATCCATACTTAGCCAAACAAACATTTGAGACTACATCTCCGGCCAGTGCTTATCTGGGTCAACTCCTAATCTGATCTAGGAGGAAATAGACCAATCTTTATGCCACCAATAAGTGGGACATCCAATAATTAGAGGTTTTGGCTGCATTGGTTCAGGGGGAGTTGTTGGACCAAAAGAACCAATGAGCCAAGATCAGGAAAACCTCTAAGTCCCACATGCCACTACAACAACAAGCGAAGACTCTCATCGGCTATTGTGTTCTCTTGCCGGAAGGCCAGAGAGGAACTGAGGACTCTCATCAGCTATTGTGTTCTCTTGCTTGAATGTCAGGCTCGAGAGCATCTTAGTGCCAGCTCTATGCTGAGATGATGAAGTCTGAAGAACAATTTCTGAAGATCAAAGAACTGAAGAATATCAGCTGAGGATATCAAAAGGCTGAAGATCCAAAGAACTGAAGATCTTCCGAAGCAAAATTCTGAACAAAAGAACTGAAGATCATCAGCTGAAGATATCAAAAGGCTGAAGATCCAAAGAACTGAAGATCTTCCGAAGCACAAAGTCTGAAGACAAAGACTGAAGACAACAACTGATGATATCTACTGAGATCATCAGTTGTTACATCTTCCGAAGCTGTTCTATCTTCCGAAGCAAAGTCTGAAGAAAAAGACTGAAGACAACAACTGATGATATCTACTGAAGTCATCAGTTGTTACATCTTCCGAAGTAACATCTTCCGAAGTTTCATCTTCCGAAGCCAAGTCTGAAGACCAAGTACTGAAGACAGAGTTTGTCTCAACAACTGAAGAAGTCCTCTTCAGTTGTTGTGGTGGTTTTTCCTTTTCCGAAGTTTATTTTGTGTCAGTAGTTGTACAACAGCTGAAGAGAATGTTCTTCAGCTGTTATAGTTTCAGTAGCTTACTTTTGTCAGTACTTAGGAACTTTTGTAAGAAGATGTCAGTTGTTGACATCTTCAGTAGTTTTATGTTTTGTCAGTTGTAATTTGAATATTCCGTGATGTCAGAAAAGGACATCACGCCCATCCTTTGCCGCCTATAAAAGGATGGGCAACCATACTGTTTTAATGGCCGAAACGTGCGAACCAATAGAATATTTATTGTTTTGCAGAAACCCTTCTCTCTATGTTCATGCTTTAATTTGAAATATCTTTTATGTTCTTGCTTAATTGCTAATTAATGAGCTAAATCCGCTGCAAACATAATCTAATTGATCAACGAGCTTGAGAAGTACAAGTTTCAAGACTCCAAAGTTGCTCCAACTCCTATGTCTTCTCGTCCTACTCTCACTCCAGATCCATTAGGCGAATCCGTTGATCAACATCTGTACAGATCAATGATTGGTTCTCTAATGTATCTCACTGCAAGCAGGCCGGATATCATGTCCATGTTTGTCAGTGTACCCGCTATCAAAGTGATCTAAAAGAATCACACATGAAAGCTGTCAAGCGGATTTTCAAGTATCTCAAGGGTAACCCAAACTTGGTCTTTGGTATCCTCGAAATTCTGATTTCAATTTATTTGCTTATACTGCAGTGATTATGGTGGTTGTAATTTAGACAGGAATTCGACTACAGGAGGATGTCAATTCTTGGGTAACCGACTCATTTCATGGTAGTGTAAAAAGCAGAACACTGTTTCCACATCCACTACCGAAGCTGAATATGTAACTGCATCGAGCTGTTGTTCCCCGCTTGTCTGGATTCAACAACAACTTCTCGATTATGGTCTCAATATTTATGACACACCAATTTGGTGTGATAAAACGGCAGTTCTGAACATCGTTAAAAATCCCATTCAACATTCCAAAACTAAACACATTGACATCCGCATCCATTTTATCCGTGACTGTTTGATCGAAAACTTATTCATTTAAAACAGTGCCGTCAACCGAAAACATTGCTGACTTATTTACCAAGGCATTTGATCATTCTCGATTTGATTTCCTTGTGCAATCATTGGGAATGATTAATTTTGGATAAATTGATTTCTTGAAATAACAATAAAATTGCAATTGTTTCTTTTTCTTTAAAAAGACAGTCATAATTTTAGGGGGAGAAAATTAGAAAAACACGTTCTAAAAAATTTTTGGTTTTAGGGGGAGTCAAGATCAAGGATTGAAAAATAAAAGAAAAAGAAAAAGAAAAGAAATTTTCATACTTAAATGAGAAATGATATTACAAAGTTCTAAAAGAGTCTAAGTATAGACTGGATTATGATTGATGTGTCGATAGGCTTTGCTTTCAGAAATGAAAAGATCATAATTGAGTGATTAAACTTGAATTAAAGTGATATGATTAGTGGGGAACATATCAGGATTCTATGACAATGTCAAAATGTTCTAACACAGACTGAGAGTTATAATCTTGTCATACTCAAGCCTGTATTTGTTTGATTCAGTGATTATCTAACTATATGTATATATAAAATAAAAAAATACAAAAAGACAAAAAGAAATGAAAAGACAAAAAGAAAATAGTTGAGCAAATAATTGAGCAAAAAGATGCCAAAAGGCCATATAGGATATAAGATGCCAAGAAGCACTACAAATCAAAAGATATGTCTAAAGACATACATACTATATGGTATATATTTTCTATTTTGAGAATAATTTCTGATCATGGAAGGCAAAATCAAAAGATGGGGCATGTAAGTCCGGATGGCTTGTAAGTCCTAAACATCTTGAGAGGGCAGACGTAAGTCCGGATGGCTGTTAGTAAGTCCTTAAACTTGTTAATATTCCGTGATTAAGAGATATTTCTCAGGCTAGTTATGCTCAAATAGTTATATTTTAGGAATAACTAAATGGTATCCTGATCAACAATGCATGGTTTAAGTCAATTTGGGGTGACTTGAATCTCGATAGTGTCTTGAAGGATAATATTATTTTAAAGAAGTTCTGATTGTGGGATCCACTGAATTATATCAAATCAAAACAAAACATGATATATATATCACTCCGTATGTTTCTGAGTAAAACCTGAAGTATAAGTTTAAAAAGGACAAAAGATATTGACAATCAATTTAACCAGTTTATTTTAAATAAAGTTGGATAGAGTCTTGACTAGATAAAGAACTATATGATCTCATTATGAAAATTCTGACAAAACAATTTTGATCAAATAAACAATTCAGATCTTGATGATTTATTTGTTTTTATTATTTTGTTATTTGTGCGCATTGTTTTCATTTTACTTTTGTTTTGGTTAGAATAAGACAACTAAATAACCGATAAATTTTGAAAAATTGAAGATTCATTAAATTAATTGGTCACTTGGTAAATAAAACTTTTTGTTGACTTACATAATTGATAATAAATGTTTGTGATAACACAAGAAATGTTGAAAACCTAAAAACATTGAAAATTTTTCAAAAGGTCAAACAACACTCACGCGAATGGGAGTTGTCGCGTGAATTCACCTGTCGCACGAAAGGACTTTTCGCGTGAATTACCTGTGATATAAATATCACAGTGTGCTTAAACGAAATCACTTTTCGCTTACTCACCATCCGAAAACCCTTTTCGCTTTTCTTCACTGCTTCAAACCAAAGTTTCTTTTGTTCATTTTAGCCATTCAGAAACACCTTTATTCACATTACATCTATACTGATCATTAAAGGTATATTTTGATGAATATGGTTACTAAAGAGATGAAATTCAAAGGGAAACTTAACAATTTTAACTAAAAATCTAATAAAAACCTTGAAAGTTGAAATTTAAAGATTAAAGGGACTTAATGGACATAGTCGACTACCAGTATATAGTTTGATTGGATTAAATCGCGTTTTGAAAGTTAATTTGAATTCAATTTTGCGAATCGCATGAAATGACGGCCGCGAAAAATGTGTTTTCGCATGAAAAGGTGTTGTCGCGTGAACTTTGTTTTCGCATGGACTATGAATTTCGCGTGAACTATGCTTTTTGCATGATGTGTGAATTTCGCTTAAAAAGTTTTTTCGCATAATTGCTTGTTTTGCTTGAAAATGGTTTTTCGCATAAAATGTGTTTTTGCACAGGAGTCATTGTCAAGTGATTAAGAGTTTTGCGCGACTGAGACATTTATTTGTAAATATTTCTAAGTGTTGAAGTGTTTTGTTTCGCACGAATGGCGTTGTCGCATAAACTTAGATTTCGTGAAATAAACCTTAATTGCTGAATATTTTTGAAGTATTACATATCTTTCGCGCGAATGAAATTTTTGTTGCTGAATTTTCTAAGTGTAGAAATTTTCTTGTGTATAATTAAGTTATATCAATCGTTCTAATGTTGTTTGTTTATGACATTGCAGATGGCTCAAATGATTTTAATAAAAATCATAACTGCGTAGCCTATTTAGATGATGTTCCTGAGGGAAAGGAACTGTTCACATCTATGATTGAGGGGCTAAAGAACTCACGAATAGTATATGCCATTGCTGCTGATCCAGCTATATATTCTGAGTTGATTGATTCTTTCTGGAGCACTGCTGTTCTAGAAAAAGATCAAGCTGGAAATCCAATCATCACTGCTACTGTCAAAGATAAGAGAGTGACTGTCTCCCAAGCTATTCTGAACAGGTACTACTTTTTGATGACCAAGAGGGTGCTCCAACCAGATTGGATGATGATGTTGTTATTGATTGTCTAACTCGGATGGGATATGAGTACAGATATCCCAGTCTGGAGAAGAAGTGGCTGCCACCGTACTGGAAGTATTTATTTCACGTGGTTATTCACTGTCTGAGCAATTTGAAGGCTAGGATGGACAGTCTAAGTGCTGTGTTTAGATCTTTATTAGTCTCCCTGGTGGATGATCTTCCATTCAGTATATCTGGAGTAATCTTCCAGGAGATGCAGAAAAATGCCACAGCTAATCGGGAAGGAAGTTTATAACGTATCCTTGGTTTATTCAGCTGGTGATTAATGACGCTATCCTGAGTTTGCCACTCTGAGGTCTCCAAAATATGTTGTACAGACCATCAAGAAGGAGAACTTTACTCATCTTACTGGAGCACGTGGAAACAAGTGCTCAGGAGAAAGTTTTGCTAAGATTGGTAGATTTTCTGAGATAGAAGAAGATGTTGATGATTTAGGAGGAGGTGTTCAAACTGATGAAGCATAGACTGGCACTTTTGCATCTGCTACTAGAAATGACATAGATGAGGAGATTGAAAGATTGTTTGAGGATGAGTCGATGAATGAAGAAAGAATGGAAGGTATTGTTCATTCTGCTTCTAGTTCGGAGACTGCTAGTGATCAGATAGGGAATGTTCCCTATGTGATTCAAACTAATCAGACACCTTCTACTCCAACTTCCTCAAGATTAAATGTTGACGATAGGGATACTGATTACATCCCTGAGGAGTCCCCGAGTACATCAATGAGGTGCAAACGAATGGCAAGGAGAAAAGATTTCCGTGCCAGGAAAAGAGGAAGAGGTGGTGTTCCAAGGAAAACTCGTACTCAGGTGATTGTCACAGAAACTGAACAGCGTATTATTTTTGACACTCAAACATCACCTGAGAAAGAGACGACTGAAGAAGAACATCCAGCTGGCTCAACTGCTGCAGCTACTGAGACTGAACTGATAATGTTCTAATCCACCAAATGTCTCTGATCCTGATTTCTCAACTCCACCTAGACAGGAAAATCTGGAGTTTGATGTAGATACTCTTCTAAACACTCTTCCAGATTTCCAAGGAAGAGAAGAATCTACCAGTGCTCCTCTCTCTATTACTTTGGAAGAAAGAATCAAGAATCTGGAAAAGGAGAGTTATGAAAATATGAAGGTTATATCTGAGTTGAAAAAGGAAAATGAGGAGAAAACAAAGCTCATTACCATGATTCATCTAGATTCTGCAATCAAAGATACAAGAATAGCAACTCTGGAACAACAAATGAAGAATGTTTTTGACTATTCATCTGGGTTGGAAAGGCAGCTGAACGAGTTGAGAGAGTTTATCTCTCAAACCTATTTCAATCAACCACCAGTTATTCGGTCTACAACCGGGTTGGTGAGACGAGCGGGCATTCTCCAAGTCCATCTCCTGCAGAAAATATTCAAGAAAGAGAAACAGTCAATGAAGCTCAAGCTACTGAGGAACAGCCAAGTGTTAGTACCACTGAAGATGTTCCGATTACATCTGAAGTTTCTATCACTGAAGCTTTTACTTCTACAGCTTTCGTTGAGCCAGAACACATGATAGCCTTTCCTGTTGTTACTGAAGAAGATGATGAAGATTTGATTGATTATGGTGATTCAGAAGATGATGATGATGATGATGATGATGAGGATGATGATAATGGTGATGATGATGATGATGATGGAGGAGATGATGGTGGATATGATGGAGGAAATAATGATGATAATAATGATGATGATGATGGAGGTGATGTTGGAGGCTTATCATCTAATCCAACTGGTGATACCAGCACTGAAAATGTCTCAGGACCAAGTGCTAGTAATCCAGAAGGATATGATCCACTGGATCCTGATACTGAAAGTCTGTATGAGAAAGAGCTACACTCATTTCAACAATCAACTTCAACTGAAGCTATAGAAGAAGAGTTTGGATTATTTGATGATGTTGAAGAGAAAATGAGTATACTGCCATTTTGGGAACAACTTACAGGAGTTATTCAAAGACATAGATCTGGAAGAAGGAGAAATTCCTACTGAGTCTGTAAGTGATCCAACTCCTTCTGGTACAATACAAAAGGACTCTACTGGGTAGATTGCTCTATATACCAGAGGAGGATTGCAGTTCAAAGCACCACCACCACCAAAGAGACTCATTTCTTATTCGTATCAAAGCCGAAAGACAAGTATGGTGAACTTTCTCACGTTATTAGTTGGGCTTATGATGGTGAAAAGAAGATGTATGTAATTAAGAGAAGAAATGGAGAGATTGATTATCTAAAAAGCCCTCAAGATTTTCATACTTTAAGAGCTGCTGATCTTTATTCCATGGGAAAAGCTCCATTCTTCAATGAAAGCAACTATGGAGAAGCTGAATTAATGAGATCAAAGATAAGAAGAGAGATGAGAACTAACTTCAAGGACTTCAAAACTGCAAACTCAAAGGTAATTGATGACACTTCCAGAATTGATGAAAATACTAAAGCTCCAATGAAAATCAGAGTCTATCAACATCCAAATACATAAAGAAAGTCCCAATACATGTTCCGGTTCCTCCAAATTCTTTGAAGCAAATTCTATCTTGGAGTTGTAAGAAGGATTCAAGTCAGGCTGTGATCAAATGCATATAGATAGATCATATAGAATCATCGAAGTTTGGCAAAGACGACTTGAACAAGCTGCTACATTGTCCTATCACAGCTGACGAGTCTGTTTACTTTTTGTCTTGCCAATATGTCTGGATGACAGATCGAATCCTTAGAAATAAATGGTATGCTTATTCTGGCTCTTACAGGAAAACCAATGTTGACTTTGACTGATGATGTTTCAACGAGCCTAGGGGGAGATTTTAGAAGACTACATAAGGCTCGGCAAAACAACAAAGTGATACGCGAAAGCGGAAGTCAAGCGAAAGCAGATTCCACGCGACAAAGAGAACTCGCGCGAAAGCAATATCCGCGCGAAAAGTGTAACTCGCGCGAGAACAGTTGTTTTAGTATAAATATGTAATTTTCGCTTTCTGTAGATAAGTTTGTCCAGTTTTAAGATCAATTCAGCTTGTATTTTCTCTGTGCCATTTCGCACAAGATTGTAATCAATATTGATTATCAATTGAAGTTGTTTGATCATTCTTTGTCTTCTTCCAACCATAATTACATTCCGCGTTATTGTGATTGAGATCTTGGTTGATCATCTTGGGAATTTGACTGAGTTTTACAAACCTAAAGCAAACACTAAATCAAAAACACCACACCACCTTGAAACCACTCCCGGTTAACACCACCAACCACCACCCGAAACCAATACCTCATACCACTACCCGAAACCACCATCACACCACCCTATTATGCCATCTAGATTCCCAAGTTGACTAAACAAATTTGCTTTCCCACTATAGTCTTCCCTAAACCGCCACCTAGCCACCCATAATCATCACAAAGACCATGAATGTGGCATTCTCAAAAGAACCCGCAGACACCATGCATATACTAACCATCTTCACCAATTGCCATCTAGCCTACAAGCACTACTAAGCAATCCTACACCTATGACTCATCTAAGCTACTAAGTGACTCACCAAGGCTACGGAAAAGACATAATGATGATTTGATAAGGGCGGTCGACCAAGAGTCCTATATACACCCCTACATCCGCAACTTTGCAAACATAACCAAAGCTATTGTCAATTCTCTTATCTCTCGACAACCATCACCTTCAACACACACCATCGACCACTCCTTTCTCTCTCTCCCTCGGTTACAACCTCTAGCAAACAACACCATTTTGTCCCTCACTCTACCTCTCGGTTCCCACAAACAAACAACAACCACACCACCACCGCACACCATCACCAACACCTCCATCGAACCATAACCAAACATCATCTTCTAAACTATCATCCCTAACCATGACCCTCACCACTTCCACGGCTCTTTCTCTCGGTTTTTAAGCAGCAAACATCACTCAAAGAGGTATAGTCTCCTTATCCTCTTAATATTTCTCGAAAATCAAATGTTACATGTGTGTTATAAACACAATATATAGTTAGTTTTGGTATTAATACACCAAAACTAACCTTAAAATATTTTTAAATTCTCTAATAAGTTACTAAAATTCAGAAAAACCTGTGATAAAAGGGATACTATGAATTTATAAAGAATAAATTTGGAATTATTAAGAAAAATCTAGTAAAAATATTAAACAAATGATATTGTGGGAATAAACATTGAACAACCTGTATTTATATACTGAAATATTGCTCTGAAAACTTTGACAAAATTTTGATAAGTAAAACAATTTATATAAATTATTTTAAATAATGAAAAATAAAGAAAATACTCAAAAATATAAATAAATCTGAGAAAATTCTGAAACAAATCACAGAATGATCCTTTTGAAGTATAAAAGTCTCTGGAATTATTTCAGAATTTATTTCCTTATTATAATTTAGATATGAATTTTTATGTATTCTGCAGTAGAAAAATCAAACTAAATATTTAAACTATATAATGAATTCTGAGAAAATTATGTACGTAATATTAAATCTGAATTTACAGTAAATCTCATAATTTTTTTAGTTATATAACTATTTTTTCTAAATATTAAGATTATTGTAAAAATTACGGAATCTGATCTATAATGATTTGGACCTTGATATATTTATATGATGTTTTATGTTATCTAATAAGCTGTCTGTAAAATTTTGAGAATTTAATAATATAGAAGCTATTTTTAACCAATTATGGAATATTTTAAAAATTACAGAAAATAATCTGTTTGGATTTAGATGATATAGAATTTATGGGATGTTTCTAACTGTGGAAATAACATTCTATTAATTTTTCGTGATTTTTGGATAACCGTAGGTATTTTTGGTAGTTTATGGGAGGCTTTGGACCAATTTTAAGAAATTATGTATAATAAACTAATTGTTGGAAATTTTGTGATAACATTATTAGTAGAACTTCCAAAAGATACTTATATCTGAGGTTCTAAAAATTTTAAAGAAAATTATGTCTAATACTGTGAACTATTTTATAGGTTCAAGTTTGGAGACACGGTGAGTTCATAGCCCCATTTTTTGACCATTTGGTATTCGTAAAGTATTGGAGGAAAAATCATACTACTTGGGTTGATGTATTATTTTTAAAATATTTTGATACTTACTGTCATTTGTGATAGAACCATTAGTTCGAATGAGGAACCGATAATATTAGTAGCGCTACTTAGGAGAATATTTGCACCAACAGAATGAGTGTTGCTGCTATTTTCCTGCACCTAACAGAATGAGGGTTGAGATGTAATACTATCTGATTTGTGAATTATTTCGTGACAGTATGATTTTGTTGTGAGCAGGTTTGGTTGTAATTGGTACATCAACAAAATGTTTTGTTTGGATATAAACCTATGTTTCTCACCAACGTTTTGTTGACTGGTTTAAGTATGCTTTTTCAGGAAATGATGTCTAACACCTTTGACTTTAGTTTTGAAGTTCACAACGGTTGGAGAGAAATCGTTGGAAGGGTTTGTGTGACACTAACAGTCAACATAGTTGACTATAGTGTGTATATAGATGCTCACTTTCATCGTATCTGAAGACATGCAGTAGTTTAATCATGTAGTAAAAAGATTATATCTAATTTTGAAAACTTATGTATAAGATGTAATCTCGAATATTATGAATAAATGCATGTCTTACTTTCTTGTCTTAAACATGTACGTTAGTAATTACTCCGCTATAATTAATGTACTCTGATAAAGCAAGTCACACCCCACCCGCATTTCACGCTTCCGCTGGGATGTGACACTCCTTGACTTACTTCATCACATCAGAGGTCATAATCAGCTGGTACGCCTTCACCTGACTCGGCTCGGGTCGCTCCTTTCGGCTAAGGGCATCCGCCACCATGTTAGCTTTGCCTGGATGGTAAAGGATCTCACAATCATAATCCTTTATGAGCTCCAACCATCTTCTCTGCCTCATGTTCAAGTCTTTCTGCTCGAAGAAATACTTCAAGCTCTTGTGGTCAGTGAAAATGGTACACTTTGTCCCGTAGAGATAGTGCCTCCAAATATTTAGTGCGAAGACCACGGCTGCCAGCTCCAAGTCATAAGTAGGATAGTTAACCTCATGAACCTTCAACTGTCGGGATACATAGGCTATAACCTTCCCCCTCTGCATTAACACGCACCCCAGTCCCGAGTAGGAAGCATCAGAATAAACCACCAGATCTTCACTTCCAAAGGGTAATGAAAACACAGGAGTTTGGGTCAACCTCGTCTTCAATTCTTCGAACGCCTTCTCTTGAGCTTGACCCCATACAAACTTTACATCTTTACGGGTCAACTTGGTTAGTGGAGAAGCGATCTTGGAAAAGTCTTGAATGAATCTTCTGTAGTAGCCCGCCAAACCCAAGAAACTACGGATCTCAGAATGGCGTCTTTGGAGACTTCCATTGCATCACCGCTTCCACCTTTGCCGGATCCACCATAATCCCCTCCGGATTCACCACGTGACCCAAGAATTGAACTTCGCGCAACTAAAACGCGCACTTGGAGAACTTGGCATACAACTTCTCCCTTCTCAACGTCTCCAACACTTCTCGAATGTGACCAGCATGCTCTATCTCGCTCTTTGAATAAATCAGGATATCATTAATAAACACAATCACTGATTTATCCAACATCAACGAACACACTCGGTTCATCAGATCCATAAAAGCAGCTGGCGCATTGGTCAAACCAAAAGACATGACAAGAAACTCGTAGTGACCGTAGCGCGTACGAAAAGCTGTTTTAGGAATATCCTACTCTTTTACCTTTAGCTGATGGTAGCCAGATCGAAGGTCGATCCTTAAAAACCAACTGGCACCTTGAAGCTGATCGAATAAATCATCAATCCTAGGTAACGGATACCGATTCTTCACTGTCAGCATGTTCAGCTCACGGTAGTCTATACACATCCTCGTACTACCATCTTTCTTCTTTAAAAGTAAGACCGGAGCACCCCGAGGAGAGATCCTTGGTCTAATGAACCCTTTATCGAGCAGCTCTTGCAACTGCTCCATCAACTCTTTCATCTCTGTCGGAGCCAACCGATACGATGCCTTGGCCACAGGTTGGGCACCCGGTATAAGATCAATCTGAAAATCGATCTCTCGGTCAGGTGGCACTCCTGATAAGTCTTCTGGAAACACGTCTGGAAAATCACACACAACCGGAACATCGGATAGTTGTGGTGTTGGCGTTTCCACATCTTTTACATAAGCCAAGTAGGCGCTACATCCACGCTTCATACACTTTCCCGCCACCGCCATTGAGATTACTTTTGGGATCGTCGTGACCCGATCCCCATAAATAGTTACCGAACTCCCGTCAGAAGCTATCAAACGAATCATCTTCTTTCGACACACTATATTTGCCTCGAAGTCCGCCAACCAATCCATCCCAAGAACCAAATCGAAACCACCTAAGGTCATCACGAATGGTCGAACAGAAAATCTATGACCTTCTAATTCAACATCACAGTTCTCTATCGTCTCAAAAATCCTGGTAGACTTACCAATAGCAGTTTCTACATCAAAGGGCGTGTCCACCCATCTACTACTAACAGGCAGTTTAGCACAGAAAGCAGCAGAAATAAAACTTCTACTGGCACCCGAATCAAACAACACAGAAGCTAAAGTTTGGTTCGCAAGAAACGTACCGGACACAACATCAGGGTCCGTCCTAGCCTCCTCTTATGTCATAGTGAATGCCCTGGCGCTCGCCCTCGGTCCTTCACATCCTGTCTTCTTCACTCCGGAACCCTCAGCCCTAGGCTTCTTACAATCCTTAGTTACGTGGCCCTCCACGCCACAGTTAAAGCATCGGATCACACGACAGTCCCTGGCTATATGCCTCGCTTCCCACATCTGAAGCACACATTCAATCCCAGTCTACATTTACCACTATGCTTTCTCCTACACTTACCGCACTTCTTCGTACCCGCACCCGATGTGACCACACGGCGGTCATTCACCCGTGCCTTCTTATTACTCGTCGAGGCATTACCCTGACCAAACCTCTTCCCATTCTAGTTTCGATCACCACCACCCTTCCTATTACCTTCAGCCACCACCACGACAGCCCTTTCATCATACAGTCTTCCCGCCAAGTCCACCGCCGACCTAAACGTGCTCGGTTGGGAAGCGATCATATGCCTGCGAATATTCGCTGGCAAACCTTGAATATACCTCTTGATCTTTCGTGACAGAGGCGTCACCTGATCCAGCACCAGACGTGCCATTTCGTTGAATTTGATGGTCTACTGCTGATGTGTCATCATCCCCGCCTCCAACTGCAGGAACTCCCTTTCAACTTTATCCATTTCATGGTAAGGGCAGAACTCCTTAGTAACCAACTTCTTTAGTTCAGGCCATCTCATCCTCCCGATAGCCCTGCTACCCTCGGCTTGGACTATGTTGTCCCACCAGTATAAAGCCGAGTCCACAAAAGAATGGGCAGCAAACTTTACTTTCTGATCTTCCCGGCACTCGCTGATATTCAAAACGACCTCCATTTCTCTCACCCATCGGTGAGCAGCAGTAGCCGTACCGTTACCATCAAAAGTAGGGGGCTTGCATCATTGAAAAGCCCCGTAGTTACAGCCTTGTGCTGACTCCTGCACAGGCTCCTCCTCCTCCTCCTTATTATCGGAGGGAATCGTCTCAGTCTTCGATTGCTCCCGACCTCCCGAGGACCAGTTCCTCTTTTGCCTTTCTCCATCTCTCACAACCTTAATCACTTCGGTCACCACAGACGGTAGGATTGTCTGCATGACCTATGCACTTCTTCAATCACCGCCTCTTTCACTGAGGCCCTCAAATTTGCGCTCTCATCACCACCCTCCGGATGAGGGGTCTCAGGTCCTGAACCACCTTCTCAACTCTAGGTCTGCCTCTTTGGGTCGTGATGCAGCACCAAGTCCACCACGTGAGGCTTTGGATGATCTACCACCGGCCATCCTCTATCACACACTGAAAGATTCAAACACCAACACGGCCATTCAAGGGAATAGCTCAGTTTATGTCAAGTATAGTAAGTCCCTAATTACAGTGGCCAGTTGTGATTAGCCACTTACTTTACTCTTCGTACCCCGAGCATTACCTGTCCTAACTACATCAGTATCTAAATCTGCCAGCAACACATAAACCACATAACATGCGCACATAATACCGGTTAACATTAAGAAAATACCTGACGGCACGCAGTTATTCAGATTGGCATCCCTTCCCTTTCCGTCCCATTCTCAGTTTAAGTTAAGGTTTATTTTGAAAATTTATCCATTTCACTTAAACTTTGGCTCTGATACCAACTTGTAAGGCCCCATCCCCGGGACGCTTACAGCTGGTCATCATCGCACTCAAAACACATCATTATATAATCTTTACAAAAATCATGCAGCGGAAACTGTGAAATAACTTTTCATTTTACTATAAATTCTTTTGCAAAGTAATACAACATTCATTACAAAACATCGTTTGTTTGCATTACAATACAAAAGCATTAAACAAAAGAATGTCATCCTAAAAGAGCTGAGTAGCCACACCGTGCCATCCTCAGTAACCTTACCTGCCAACTAGAAACACTTAAAAAGTCAGCGTTGCTGAGTGAGTTCTAGTTTTATAATAAAACATACTTTACTTTCATTAAGACCGTATCTTTACTTTCATGCTATCACACATCATACGTACACATAGATAATATCATTATTATCTTCACCATTCGTTATCTTTGTTTCTATATAGATCCTGTCCAACTTTACCCTCTTCACGGCACACAGCCATGATTACAGAGGTCGAGTGGCAAGGATCCCGTTTCATACTTTATCATTATGTTTCTTCTGTTTGTTTCTTTCATTCGTTCATTCTTTAACTTTTATTCATTGATCGTACGTCTTTAACTTTCTTACTCTTTCATCTTTACCTCTTTCCTCTCCATCACCCATAAACCTTACCTTTCTGTATCGTGGTACTGGACCTAGGCCTATAATAGACCTTCTATAACCATGCATCTCACCTCCTGGAAATAGTACCTAAGGTAAAGTTTAGGGGTACTATCACTATATACAATACATTTCTGTTTCGTGGTGCTGGACCTAGGCCTATCATAGACCTTCTATATCGGCGCACCGCACCCTCCTGGCCACAGCACCTAAGGTAGAGTTTAAGTGTACCATTGCCATAGGTAATATCCTTCTGTATCGTGGTACTGGGCCTAGGCCTATCATAGACCTTCTATATCGGTGCACCGCACCCTCCTGGCACAGTACCTAGGATATGCAACGATGATTCTATACAATGGTTGAACCCAGTGTCAGGATTTTACCCTCTTCGTAGCACACAACCACGATTACTGAGGTCGCAAGACAAGGATTCCATTTCGAGTTGTTGCAACAAGAAGGTCGCTCACCTCCTATATTTGCTTGCAAGACTTTATTACTCTCATTCATTATTAATGCGTGCATTCATTTATCATGTTCCTCTTTCATTATCTTTCACTTTACGTTACATAATACTTTCGTTTCATTCATTAACATAACACGTAAAGCCACGGGAAAGATAAACATACATCATAATAAGGAACATAAATATACACTATAGCATTACTATATAGGGCATCATCATACATACATAACATACATCATGCATAAACATGCAACATCATCATTATCATGCCCTACATTACTTCTAAGATCCCCACGGTCATCTTACGTGCACCTACGGGAACTTCCACATCAAAACTTACATCTGCACTTTCCCCCAAAAGTCATTACTTTAACTATGTTCTTCCTCGGGTACAACAACCCTATTTGGGCGTATGGGCACCCTTCAGTCGCACGGCCTTCCTGCGACTGAGCATCATGCGATTGGACCTATGCGGATTAACACCAATGCGAACGAACACCCAATCATGCGAATGGACTCTCAATCATGCGAATGGACTCTCAATCGTGTGAATGGAAACTATGCGAATGGACCTCATGCGAATGGAGCTCATGCAAATGAGCACCTATCTGACTGGACTCTCAGTCGTATGACTCCCCATGCGACTGGACCCCCAGTCGTGCGACTGAACCTCAATCATGCGACTGAACCCCAATCGCCCTCCAGTCGGCCGTATGGCCTCCAGTCGGTCGCCCAGCCCTAACTGATGCAGAATGCAGTTCATCCGAACCCAATCTACCATTTTCGACCTCCAAGCTCAGCCAAACTCATTCTAAGCCCAAATCAACCATCCTAAACCTTAGGAATACATACTATAACACCATTCAAGCACACACAAGCCCAAGAACATACTCCAAACGCATCATATGCAATCACACCCAAATGGTGATATAGTGTGCATTCCTAAGGTTTAGGATGGTTGATTTGGGCTTAGAATGGGTTTGGATAAGCTTGGAGGTTGAAAATGGCAGAATGGGTTCGGGATGACTGCATTCTGCACCAGTTAGGGCTGGGCGGCCGACTGGAGGCCATACGGCCGACTGGAGGGCGATTGGGGTTCAGTCGCACGATTGAGGTTTAATCGCACGACTGGGGGCCCAGTCGCATGGGGAGTCATGCGACTGAGAGCCCAGTCGCATAGGTGCTCATCCGCATGAGGTCCATTCGCATAGTGTTCAACTGTATAAGGTCCATTCGAATAGTGTTCATTCGCACGATTGAGAGTCCATTCGCACGATTGGGTGTTCATCCGCATTGGTGTTCATCCGCATAGGTCCAATCGCATGACGTTCAGTCGCATGAAGGCTATGCGACTGTAGGGTGCCCATACGCCTAAATAGGGTTGTTGTACCCGAGGAGGAACATAGTTAAAGTACTGACTTTTGGGGGAAAGTGCAGATGTAAGTTTTGACGTGGAAGTCCCCGTAGTTACACGTAAGAAGACCGTGGGGGATCTTAGAAGTTATATAGGGCATGATAATGATGATGTTGCATGTTTATGCATGATGTATGTTATGTATGTATGATGATGCCCTATATAGTAATGCTATAATGTATGTTGATGTTCCTTATTATGATGTATGTTTATCTTTCCCGTGGCTTTACGTGTTATGTTAATGAATGAAATGAAAGTATTATGTAAGGTAAAGTGAAAGATAATGAAAGATGAACATGATGAATGAATGCATGCATTAATAATGAATGAGAGTAATAAAGGCTTGCAAGCAAATAAAGGAGGTGAGTGACCTTGTCGTTGCAACAGACTAGAAATGGAATCCTTGTCTTGCGACCTCAGTAATCGTGGCTGTGTGCTACAAAGAGGGTAAAATCTTGACACTGGGATTACCCATTGTATAGAACCATCGCTGCATATCCTAGGCACTGTGGCCAGGAGGTGCGGTGCGCCGATATAGAAGGTCTATGATAGGCCTAGGTCCAGTACCATGATACAGAAGGATATTGCATGTGGCAATGGTACACTTAAACTCTACCTTAGGTGTTATGGCCAGGAGGGTGCGGTGCGCCGATATAGAAGGTCTATGATAGGCCTAGGTCCAGCACCACGAAACAAAAGGTATTGTATATAGTGATAGTACCCCTAAACTTTACCTTAGGTATTATGGCCAGGAGGTGTAATGCACTGTTATAGAAGGTCTATGATAGGCCTAGGTCCAGTATCACGATACAAAAAGGTAAGGTTTATGGGTGATGGAGAGGAAAGAGGTAAAGATGAAAGAGTAAGAAAGTTAAAGACGTACGATCAATGAATGAAAGTTAAAGAATGAACGAATGAAAGAAACGAACGGAAGAAACATAATGATAAAGTATGAAACGGGATCCTTGCCACTCGACCTCTGTAATCATGGTTGTGTGTCGTAAAGAGGGTAAAGTGTGACAAGACCTATATAGAAATAAAAGATAACGAATGATGAAGATAATAATAATATTATCTATGTGTACGTATGATGTGTGATAGCATGAAAGTAAAGAAACGGTTTTAATGAAAGTAAAGTATGTTTATTATAAAACTAGAACTCACTCAGCAACGCTGACTTTTTATGTGTTTCTAGTTGGCAGGTAAGGTTGCTGAGGATGGCACAGGGCGGCTACTCAGATATTTTGGGATGGCATTCTTTTGTTTAGCGCTTTTGTGTAAGGCCCACCTTCCTCAGGGAAGCCTGACAGTTGGTCATTCACAGCAAAACATCGATTTAAAACAGTCATTTACTCATATGTGTATAAATATATATTGCAGCGGAAAATACTGTAAATTTCAATCCATTACAAATGAAATATAAACATTGTCTTTAATTCTTAAAATCTATTTAAAGTCCTCTTAATCTTTTCTTCATCAGGGATGTCAGTCTTCTAGTGCCAAGAAGCTTCAGTCCCATGCCCCTATTCCATAGCTCTAACTCTTACTTGTCAACTGATATGCATACAAAAGTCAGCTTCGCTGAGTGAATTCTAGGTTTACTTTGCTAAATAACTTTCGTAAGAGATATTAGCTTTATCAGTTGAAAATAGTTCTCGTCTATCAAGCATCAATACATACAGGCTATCACTTTATCGATACTTTATCATTGCTTTTCATTTCTCGTTATTTATTACTCTTCTTTATCCGTCAATTCTCTGTCACTATCGGTGCCTAGGCTCGCCTAGGACTTTACCGACACGCCAATTAAGGGCTTACAGTCGTACTCGATCGGGCCATTATTGTCATGCCAATTCAGGGCTTATAGACCTGCCTGTTCGAGCATTACTTAATCCGGGTGAGGGCACAACAAATACAACCCTCCTTTAGCCATTGCTTGCAAGTCTTTACTTTATCCCTTGCCTGCAGGACTTTACTTGCAAGACTTTACTTTATCCAGGTACACGTTATGGGCCACATAACCTTTCTTTACGTTTCACTTTCTTATTTAAGTTATATATATATAATATTACACAACATCTCGAAGGCAATCCATCACTACAAGGTTATATCTCAATAAGGAAAAACACGTTATCAATTCGTTAGAAAATCCCGTTTCCTATATAAGATAGTAAGTAAAACTTTACTCTAAAAGAACTGATCATAAAAGTATATATATCTTAGTATGCATATCGCCCCAAAACATTTAAAGCATGTATAAAATAGGGGATCTAGAACTCACCTGAACTTGTCCAATAGCTTAAATTCTAAGCCACTTAAGCTATAGCCTGAACACTCTAGCTGCACGAAAGTTAATATGCAAAGACGTCATTTTCTTTATAGTTTCACCCATAGTTTCGCTACAGCGAAACTGCAGTTTTGCTGCCAGTTTCGCTGGGCAGCATTTCTGCTAGTTTCGCTAGGCAGATTCGCTGCCTTGAGCGCCCAACTTTCGTTGGAATTCCCTAGTCTCGCAAAGCCTATAGGTCAGTCTGGGTCTTAGCGAGATTACTGGCGAAACTATAGTTTCGCCCCAGCGAAACTGTAGTTTCGCCAGTAATGGCGAAACTGTAGTTTTGCTAGAATTTCCCCTAGTCTCACTGAACTAATGTGCAGTTTCGCTGGTTGAATGCTTAAATTCGCTGGATCGGGGCCCAGTTTCGCTGGATGAACAGAAACTCAGATCCATCCCGTTTTTAACCCAAAATCTTAACTTTTTACATCCAAATCCTTAGTTTACCTTCCATGAAACCAAATCTAAGCTTTTTACACGTTTTCATACGTAAAAATTCGACCTTTATGTGTTTTTTAAACTTTTCAAAACCTCAAACCCTAGAATCCGGGTTTGATCTACAGAAGGCCTTAGAGGTCGATTCTTACCTTGTTTTGTTACTCTTTCCTTGTGTTTTGATGCTCCAATCCACCAGAACTTCAATCCTTCCAACCTTCAAGCTCTAAATCTTGAATTTCTTCACTTTCTCTCTCTATTTTCTCTCTCTACGAATTTGGTGGCTAGGGTTGTAATGTGATGGAAATGGGACTGATTATGCATGTTTAAGGGCTGATTAGGGCCCTTAAACCTACCAAGTCTAGCCCATTAAGGTTAATTTGATCCATAGCCCACTAATTTACCCCTTTATTTCTTAAATTAACCCTTAAAAGCCCATTATTATTAAATGGCTCGTTTTGGGAAATTTCGGGGCGTTACAAGTCTCCCCCCCTTATTCAGGTTTCGTCCTTGAAACCTGCCTCGTCGTTAAATAGATCGGGGTATTGTCGTCTCATTACCTCCTCGGATTCCCAGGTGGCATCCGACCCCTTTCAGTGTTTCCATTGCACCTTGACTTGTTTGACTACTTTATTTCTCAATTGTTTCTCCTTCCGGTCCAGTATAGCCACTTGTTGTTCTACATAGTTCAGCTTCTCGTCCACCTCGATGTCATGTAGAGGTACGACTGCCTCATTCGGTGCTAAACATTTTCTTAAGTGCGACACATGAAAGGTAGGGTGAATCCCACTTAACTCTTCTGGAAGGTCTAGCCTGTAAGCTACATCCCTAACTCGTGCTAGTTCCTCGAATGGTCCGATGAACCTGGGACTCAGTTTCCCCCTCTTCCTAAATCGGATGATTCCCTTCCATGGTGACACTTTTAGCATTACCCTGTCACCCACGCTAACTCTTTCTGACCGACATCACCCCAACAAATAGGAGTTCTGCACCGTCGACCGTACAGTAACTCATATGGGGGCATCTTAATACTTGCGTGGTAGTTGTTGTTATACGAGAACTCGGCTAGTGGCAAATGATCATCCCAGTTACCGCCTAATTTGATAACGCATGCCCAAAGCATATCCTCCAGCGTCTGGATCGTTCTCTCCGATTGCCCGTCGGTCTGCCGGTGGTATGCGGTACTAACATGCAACCTCGCACCCATCTCTTCATTGAACTTTTTCCAAAACTTTGAGGTGAACCGCGTATCCCTATCTGAAACAATCATACGGGCATACCATGTCGCGCCACAATTTCTCGGATAAATAGTTCAGCAAGCTTTTCTGAACTAATTGCTTCCTTGATTGGCAGGAAATGCGCACTTTTAGTCAGTCTATCAACAACCACCCATATCACGTCACGGCCTTTTGTCGTGCGGGGTAGTTTGGTGATGAATCCATGGTAATATGTTCCCACTTCCACTCCGGCACTTCTAATGGCTGAACATAACCATAAGGTCTTTGGTGCTCAGCCTTCACCTGTAGGCACGTGAAACATTTGTTTACATACGCAACCACATCTCTTTTCATCCCAGGCCACCAATAATCTTTCTTCAAATCGTGGTACATCTTATTTGCGCCTGGATGTATTAAGTAGCGGGTCTTGTGCGCTTCATCCATAATATTTTCCCGCAAGTCACCATGCTTTGGAACCCATATCCTGCCATGGAAGGTCTTAACACCCAAGGTGTTCTCTACCAATTCATCCACTTTTCCCACCATCCTTTCCTTATTGATTTGCTACTCTTTTAAAGCATCCATTTGAGCTTTGCTTATCATTCTCATAACATCTGGGGTCACTACTAGTTGGCACGCCTTCACCCGGATCGGTTCATATCCTTCCTTTCGGCTCAGGGCATCGGCTACCACGTTCGCCTTACCCGGGTGATAATGGATTTCACAGTCGTAATCCTTTATCAACTCCAACCACCTCCTCTGTCTCATATTTAGGTCCTTTTGCTCAAAGAAATATTTCAGACTTTTGTGGTCGGTAAATATGGCGCACTTGGTTCCAGACAAATAGTGTCTCCAGATCTTCAATGCGAACACTACTGCGGCAAGTTCCAGATCGTGAACCGGGTAATTAACCTCCGTGTCCTTTAGCTGTCTGGATGCTAAGCTATAACCTTTCCTCTTTGCATCAACACACAGCCTAGCCCGCCGTAAGAAGCATCGGAGTATACCGTTAGGTCTTCATCTCCCTCCGGTAGGGTTAGTATAGGAGCTTTGGTCAGTCTATCCTTCAATTCCAGAAACGCATCTTCCTGTTCTTTCCCCCAGTCGAATACCACGTTCTTCCTCGTTAACCTTGTTAATGGGGAAACTATCTTTGAGAAATCCTTGATGAACCTCCTATAGTAGCCAGCTAATCCCAAGAAACTACGGATTTCGGATGGCGTCTTTGGGGAATTCCATTGCGTAACTGCCTCGACCTTTGCTGGATCAACCATGACTCCTTCGGAATTTATAATGTGCCCTAAAAACTGCACCTCCCGTAGCCAGAAGGCACATTTAGAGAACTTCGCATACAGTTTCTCCTTTCGTAGAGTCTCTAACACCCCTCTAATATGACAAGCGTGGTCTCCTTCATTCTTTGAGTATATCAAAATATCGTCAATGAAGACTATCACTGATCGGTCCAACATCGGCCGACACACGCGATTCATTAAGTCCATGAATGCCGCAGGAGCATTGGTTAGCCCGAAAGACATAACCAGAAACTCATAGTGGCCATAGTGCGTTCGGAAGGCCGTCTTTGGGATATCTTGCTCCCTTACCTTCAGTTGATGATATCCGGATCGGAGATCTATTCGGGAGAACCAGCTTGCCCCTTGCAATTGATCAAACAGATCATCTATCCGGGGTAGAGGGTATCGATTCTTCACGGTCAGCTTATTCAACTCCCTGTAATCTATACACATCCTCATGCTGCCATCCTTCTTTTTCACAAACAGGACGGGAGCACCCCATGGGGAAATGCTGGGCCTAATGAATCCCTTGTCAAGGAGTTCTTGCAGTTGTGACATGAGCTCCTTCATCTCGGATGAAGCTAGGCGGTAGGGTGCTTTGGCAATGGGTTGGGCTCCTGACAGTAAGTCAATCTGAAACTTTATCTCTCTATCTGGTGGTACTCCGGGTAGATCCTCCGGGAACACGTCAGGAAAGTCCCGCACCACTGGTACATCGGACAACTCCTTCGCTTTATCTTTAGCATCCTTGACGTATGCTAGATAAGCTCCGCACCCTCGCCTCATACATTTCTCCGCCTTGATCATGGAAATGATCCTTGGAACCTTGCAATCGTTATCACCATAGATCGTAACCGGACTACCATCTGGAGCCGTTAATCGGATCATCTTTTGTTGACATACTATGTTAGCATCGTGGGAAGCTAACCAATCCATCCCTAGTACGACATCGAAACCTCCTAAGGGCATAGCAAACAATCGTGCGGGAAAGTAATGGCCTCCTAGTTTAATGTGGCAATCCTCTATCATCCTGACTATTCTAATGGACTTACCATCAGCTGTTTCTACGTCGAAGGCATCATCTATTTCCTTAGTTTGGACATCTTGTGTAGCACAGAAGGATACAGATACGAAACTCTTCCTGGCACCACTATCAAATAATATGGAGGCGCAAACATCATTGACAAGGAACGTACCTGACACTACGTCCGAGTCCTTCCTTGCTTCCTTCTTGTTCATGGTGAAAGCCCTTGCCTTGACCTTGGGCTTTCCATCATCCCCCTTGTCATCACCCCTGCTCGTTCCCGAGCTTCCTGGCTTAGCTTTCTTACAATCCCTGCTGTAGTGCCCCGACTCATGGCAGTTAAAGCACTCGTTTACTTCCGGGCACTCCCTAGCCATGTGACCTGTTTTCCCACACCGGTAGCACCCATGGCTACCCAATCGGCACTCTCCGGGATGCCTCCTCCCACACTTCCCACAGTTCTTAACTCCCTCGACCCCCTTCACAACCATTTGTTTTGCATCCACCTTTGCTTTCTTGTTCCCCGGTTGGTGGCCACCACTTCCATATCTCTTCCCATTGTTATTCAAAACCTTCTTCTTCTCACCTACTATCACCGGCCTGCGATGATCGTACAACCTTCCACATAGGTCCACCGCTGATCTAAAAGTACCAGGTCGGGCAGTGACCATGTCCCTACGAATGTCCAGAGGCAACCCTTGTATGTACCTCTTAATCCTCTTGGATTCTGGAGTCACCAAGTCGGGCACCAAACGTGCCATTTCATTGAATTTTGTAGTGTACTCCTGGTGAGTCATATTTCCAGCCTCCAAACTCACAAACTCTTGCTTAATCTTGTCAAGCTCTCTTTCCGGGCAGTACTCTTCTATCACCAACCTCTTCATCTCCGGCCACTTCATCCTCTCAATGGCCTCCTCTCCGTAAGACTCAACAATGTTATCCCACCAACACAGTGCTGGATCCAGAAGAGAATGGGAAGCAAACTTCACCTTTTGGTTTTCACGGCACTCACTGATCTTCAGTACGGCCTCCATTTCCCTAATTCAACGCTGAGCAGTGGCAGCGTTACCAGTACCATCAAACGTTGGGGGCTTACACCTCTGAAAATCCCGTAGCTGCACCCCTTCGCCCTCTCTTCCACCTCAGGGCCATCATGGTTACCCAGACGATCTCCCTCGTCGCTCAACTCCTCAGTCTTGACTGCCCCTTTCTTATCAACTTTTTCTGAAGCCGTGCTCTTCTTACTGTCGCCCTTAACCTGCTCCACAAATTCCGCAAGCAGAGCGGGCATCACTCCAAACAGGACCTGGTGCACCTCTTGAGCAATAGCTTCCTTCACTGTTTCTTTCAGTTTTGCCTGGTCAGGGTAGGCCCCTCGGCTCCTGTTTCTAACTCAACCTCCTCCTCTTTAACCGGTTCCTCAACCGGCTTTCTGGTTGACCTTTTTGTTGGCTTCACAGTCGCACCGGCAGTTTCCTTTGCCTTAGTCGGGGGCCTTCCCCTAGTGCTTCTCCAGGTGAACACGGTTGGAACTTCTTTCTTTGGTGCCATTCTTTCTACTTCCTATAAGATTCAGAATGTTAATATGACCCTTCAAGGCAAGTTCAGTTCACCACAAGTTTTGTAAATTTTTAATAACAGTGGCCAGTTGTGATTAACTACTTACAGAACTTCTCGTGCCATAAACTTTCCTATCCTGAACCACACCAACACTAGAACCTACATACCTAGTCTATGCACGTATAAGTCACATAAATTCAGATAGGCATCACAGATAGCATTATCATATTCTACCTCGACTCTTACTTAAATAAGAAGGCACTACCCCTCGGAATAATACCTACAACATACTTGTTACCTCTTGGCATGGAGCTTCTTGGACTAGCATCCTTGACACTTGGTCCCATTATCTGTTTAAGTTTAGGTTTATAAAATAATTTTCCCAAATCTCTTAAACATTGGCTCTGATACCAACTTGTAAGGCCCACCTTCCTTAGGGAAGCCTGACAGTTGGTCATTCACAGCAAAACATCGATTTAAAACAGTCATTTACTCATATGTGTATAAATATATATTGCAGCGGAAAATACTGTAAATTTCAATCCATTACAAATGAAATATAAACATTGTCTTTAATTCTTAAAATCTATTTAAAGTCCTCTTAATCTTTTCTTCATCAGGGATGCCAGTCTTCTAGTGCCAAGAAGCTTCAGTCCCATGCCTCTATTCCATAGCTCTAACTCTTACCTGTCAACTGATATGCATACAAAAGTCAGCTTCGCTGAGTGAATTCTAGGTTTACTTTGCTAAATAACTTTCGTAAGAGATATTAGCTTTATCAGTTGAAAATAGTTCCGTCTATCAAGGGTCAATACATACAGGCTATCACTTTATCGATACTTTATCATTGCTTTTCATTTCTCGTTATTTATTACTCTTCTATATCCGTCAATTCTCTGTCACTATCGGTGCCTAGGCTCGCCTAGGACTTTACCGACACGCCAATTAAGGGCTTACAGTCGTACTCGATCGGGCCATTATTGTCATGCCAATTCAGGGCTTACAGACCTGCCTGTTCGAGCATTACTTTATCCGGGTGAGGGCACAACAAATGCAACCCTCCTTTAGCCATTGCTTGCAAGTCTTTACTTTATCCCTTGCCTGCAGGACTTTACTTGCAAGACTTTACTTTATCCAGGTACATGTTATGGGCCACATAACCTTTCTTTACATTTCACTTTCTTATTTAAGTTATATATATAATATTACACAACACATCTCGAAGGCAATCCATCACTACAAGGTTATATCTCAATAAGGAAAAACACGTTATCAATTCGTTTGAAAATCCCGTTTCCCATATAAGATAGTAAGTAAAACTTTACTCTAAAAGAACTGATCATAAAAGTATATATATCGTAGTATGCATACCGCCCCAAAACATTTAAAGCATGTATAAAATAGGGGATCTAGAACTCACCTGAACTTGTCCAATAGCTTAAATTCTAAGCCACTTAAGCTATAGCCTGAACACTCTAGCTGCACGAAAGTTAATATGCAAAGACGTCATTTTCTTCATAGTTTCGCCCATAGTTTCGCTACAGCGAAACTGCAGTTTTGCTGCCAGTTTCGCTGGGCAGCATTTCTGCTAGTTTCGCTAGGCAGATTCGCTGCCTTGAGCGCCCAACTTTCGTTGGAATTCCCTAGTCTCGCAAAGCCTATAGGTCAGTCTGCGTCTTAGCGAGATTACTGGCGAAACTATAGTTTCGCCCCAGCGAAACTGTAGTTTCGCTGGAATTTCTCCTAGTCTCGCTGAACTAATGTGCAGTTTCGCTGGTTGAATGCTTAAATTCGCTGGATCGGGGCCCAGTTTCGCTGGATGAACAGAAACTCAGATCCAGCCCGTTTTTAACCCAAAATCTTAACTTTTTACGTCCAAATCCTTAGTTTACCTTCATGAAACCAAATCTAAGCTTTTTACACGTTTTCATAAGTAAAAATTCGACCTTTATGTGTTTCTTTAAACTTTTCAAAACCCCAAACCCAAGAATCCGGGTTTGATCTACAAAAGGCCTTAGAGGTCGATTCTTACCTTGTTTTGTTGCTCTTTCCTTGTGTTTTGATGCTCCAATCCACCATAACTTCAATCCTTCCAACCTTTAAGCTCTAAATCTTGAATTTCTTCACTTTCTCTCTCTACTTTCTCTCTCTACAAATTTGGTGGCTAGGGTTGTAATGTGATGGAATTGGACTGATTATGCATGTTTAAGGGCTGATTAGGGCCCTTAAACCCACCAAGTCTAGCCCATTAAGGCTAATTTGATCCATAACCCACTAATTTACCCCTTTATTTTCTTAAATTAACACTTAAAAGCCCATTATTATTAAGTGGCTCGTTTCGGGAAATTTCGGGGCGTTATAAGTCTCCCCCCCCCTTATTCAGGTTTCGTCCTCAAAACCTGCCTCGTCGCTAAATAGATCGGGGTATTGTCGTCTCATTTCCTCCTCGGATTCCCAGGTGGCATCCGACCCCTTTCGGTGTTTCCATTGCACCTTGACTTGTTTGACTACTTTATTTCTCAATTGTTTCTCCTTCCGGTCCAGTATAGCCACTGGTTGTTCTACATAGTTCAGCTTCTCGTCCACCTCGATGTCATCTAGAGGTACGACTGCCTCATTCGGTGCTAAACATTTTCTTAAGTGCGACACATGAAAGGTAGGGTGTATCCACTTAACTCTTCTGGAAGGTCTAGCCTGTAAGCTACATCCCTAACTCGTGCTAGTACCTCGAATGGTCTGATGAACCTGGGACTCAGCTTCCCCCTCTTCCTAAATCGGATGATTCCCTTCCATGGTGACACTTTTAGCATTACCCTGTCACCCACGCTGAACTCCATTGGTCTCCTTCTTTTGTTGGTGTATGACTTTTGTCTATCCTTTGCAGCCTTCATATACGCCTTGATTTTCTCCAACTTTTCTGTTGTGGCTTCCACGACTTCTAAGCTTCCTAACTCTTTCTAACCGACATCACCCCAACAAATAGGAGTTCTGCACCGTCAACCGTACAGTAACTCATATGGGGGCATCTTAATACTGGCGTGGTAGCTGTTGTTATACGAGAACTCGGCTAGTGGCAAATGATCATCACAGTTACCGCCAAATTCGATAACGCATGCCCGAAGCATATCCTCCAGCGTCTGGATCGTTCTCTCCGATTGCCCGTCGGTCTGCGGGTGGTATGCGGTACTAACATGCAACCTCACACCCATCTTTTCATTGAACTTTTTCCAAAACTTTGAGGTGAACCGCGTATCCCTATCTGAAACAATCGATACGGGCATACCATGTCGCGCCACAATTTCTCGGATAAATAGTTCAGCAAGCTTTTCTGAACTAATTGCTTCCTTGATTGGCAGGAAATGCGCACTTTTAGTCAGTCTATCCACAACCACCCATATCGCGTCACGGCCTTTTGTCGTGCGGGGTAGTTTGGTGATGAAGTCCATGGTAACATGTTCCCACTTCCACTCCGGCACTTCTAATGGCTGAACATAACCATAAGGTCTTTGGTGCTCAGCCTTCACCTGTAGGCACGTGAGACATTTGTTTACATACGCAACCACATCTCTTTTCATCCCAGGCCACCAATAATCTTCTTCAAATCATGGTACATCTTATTTGCGCCTGGATGTATTGAGTAGCGGGTCTTGTGCACTTCATCCATAATATTTTCCCGCAAGTCACCATGCTTTGGAACCCATATCCTGCCATGGAAGGTCTTAACACCCAAGGTGTTCTCTACCAATTCATCCACTTTTCCCACCATCCTTTCCTTATTGATTTGCTGCTCTTTTAAAGCATCCATTTGAGCTTTGCTTATCATTCTCATAACATCTGGGGTCACTACTAGTTGGCACGCCTTCACCCGGATCGGTTCATATCCTTCCTTTCGGCTCAGGGCATCGGCTACCACGTTCGCCTTACCCGGGTGATAATGGATTTCACAGTCGTAATCCTTTATCAACTCCAACCACCTCCTCTGTCTCATATTTAGGTCCTTTTGCTCAAAGAAATATTTCAGACTTTTGTGGTCGGTAAATATGGCGCACTTGGTTCCATACAAATAGTGTCTCCAGATCTTCAATGCGAACACTACTGCGGCAAGTTCCAGATCGTGAACCGGGTAATTAACCTCTGTGTCCTTTAGCTGTCTGGATGCGTAAGCTATAACCTTTCCTCTTTGCATCAACACACAGCCTAGCCCGCCGTAAGAAGCATCGGAGTATACCGTTAGGTCTTCATCTCCCTCCGGTAGGGTTAGTATAGGAGCTTTGGTCAGTCTATCCTTCAATTCCAGAAACGCATCTTCCTGTTCTTTCCCCCAATCGAATACCACGTTCTTCCTCGTTAACCTTGTTAATGGGGAAGCTATCTTTGAGAAATCCTTGATGAACCTCCTATAGTAGCCAACTAATCCCAAGAAACTACGGATTTCGGATGGCGTCTTTGGGGAATTCCATTGCGTAACTGCCTCGACCTTTGCTGGATCAACCATGACTCCTTCGGAATTTATAATGTGCCCTAAAAACTGCACCTTCCGTAGCCAGAAGGCACATTTAGAGAACTTCGCATACAGTTTCTCCTTTCGTAGAGTCTCTAACCCCTCCTTAATATGACAAGCGTGGTCTCCTTCATTCTTTGAGTATATCAAAATATCGTCAATGAAGACTATCACTGATCGGTCCAACATCGGCCGACACACGCGATTCATTAAGTCCATGAATGCCACAGGAGCATTGGTTAGCCCGAAAGACATAACCAGAAACTCATAGTGGCCATAGCGCGTTCGGAAGGCCGTCTTTGGGATATCTTGCTCCCTTACCTTCAGTTGATGATATCCGGATCGGAGATCTATTCGGGAGAACCAGCTTGCCCCTTGCAATTGATCAAACAGATCATCTATCCAGGTTATAGGGTATCGATTCTTCACGGTCAGCTTATTCAACTCCCTGTAATCTATACACATCCTCATGCTGCCATCCTTCTTTTTCACAAACAGGACGGGAGCACCCCATGGGGAAATGCTGGGCCTAATGAATCCCTTGTCAAGGAGTTCTTGCAGTTGTGACATGAGCTCCTTCATCTCGGACGGAGCTAGGCGGTAGGGTGCTTTGGCAATGGGTTGGGCTCCTGACAATAAGTCAATCTGAAACTCTATCTCTCTATCTGGTGCTACTCCGGGCAGATCCTCCGGGAACACGTCAGGAAAGTCCCGCACCACTGGTACATCGGACAACTCCTTCGCTTTATCTTTAACATCCTTGACGTATGCTAGATAAGCTCCGCACCCTCGCCTCATACATTTCTCCGCCTTGATCATGGAAATGATCCTTGGAACCTTGCAATCGTTATCACCATAGATCGTAACTGGACTACCATCTGGAGCCGTTAATCGGATCATCTTTTGTTGGCATACTATGTTAGCATCGTGGGAAGCTAACCAATCCATCCCTAGTACGACATCGAAACCTCCTAAGGGCATAGCAAACAATCGTGCGGGAAAGTAATGGCCTCCTAGTTTAATGTGGCAATCCTCTATCATCCTGACTATTCTAATGGACTTACCATTGGCTGTTTCTACTTCAAAGGCATCATCTATTTCCTTAGTTTGGACATCTAGTGTAGCACAGAAGGATACAGATACGAAACTCTTACTGGGACCACTATCAAATAATATGGAGGCGCAAACATCATTGACAAGGAACATACCTGACACTACGTCCGGGTCCTTCCTTGCTTCCTTCTTGTGCATGGTGAAAGCCCTTGCCTTGACCTTGGGCTTTCCATCATCCCCCTTGTCATCACCCTGCTCTTTCCCGAGCTTCCAGGCTTAGCTTTCTTACAATCCCTGCTGTAGTGCCCCGACTCATGGCAGTTAAAGCACTCGTTTACTTCCGGGCACTCCCTAGCCATGTGACCCGTTTTCCCACACCGGTAGCACCCATGGCTACCCAATCGGCACTCTCCGGGATGCCTCCTCCCACACTTCCCACAGTTCATAACTCCCTCGACCCCCTTCACAACCATTTGTTTTGCATCCACCCTTGCTTTCTTGTTCCCCGGTTGGTGGCCACCACTTCCATATCTCTTCCCATTGTTATTCCAAACCTTCTTCTTCTCACCCACTATCACCGGCCTGCGATGATCGTACAACCTTCCACTGAGGTCCACCGCTGATCTGAAAGTACCAGGTCGGGCAGTGACCATGTCCCTACGAATGTCCAGAGGCAACCCTTGTATGTACCTCTTAATCCTCTTGGATTCCGGAGTCACCAAGTCGGGCACCAGACGTGCCATTTCATTGAATTTTGTAGTGTACTCCTGGTGAGTCATATTTCCAGCCTCCAAACTCACAAACTCTTGCTCAATCTTGTCAAGCTCTCTTTCCGGGCAGTACTCTTCTATCACCAACCTCTTCATCTCCGGCCACTTCATCCTCTCAATGGCCTCCTCTCCGTAAGACTCAACAATGTTATCCCACCAACACAGTGCTGGATCCAGAAGAGAATGGGAAGCAAACTTCACCTTTTGGTTTTCACGGCACTCACTGATCTTCAGTACGGCCTCCATTTCCCTAATCCAACGTTGAGCAGTGGCAGCGTTACCAGTACCATCAAACGTTGGGGGCTTACACCTCTGAAAATCCCCGTAGCTGCACCCCTTAGCCCTCTCTTCCACCTCAGGGCCATCATAGTTACCCAGACGATCTCCCTCGTCGCTCAACTCCTCAGTCTTGACTGCCCCTTTCTTATCAACTTTTTCTGAAGCCGTGCTCTTCTACTTGTCGCCCTTAACCTGCTCCACAAATTCCGCAAGCAGAGCGGGCATCACTCCAGACAGGACCTGGTGCACCTCTTGAGCAATAGCTTCCTTCACTGTTTCTTTCAGTTTTGCCTGGTCAGGGGTAGGCCCCTCGGCTCCCGTTTCTAACTCAACCTCCTCCTCTTTAACCGGTTCCTCAACCGGCTTTCTGGTTGACCTTTTTGTTGGCTTCACAGTCGCACCGGCAGTTTCCTTTGCCTTAGTCGGGGGCCTTCCCCTAGTGCTTCTCCAGGTGAACACGGTTGGAACTTCTTTCTTTGGTGCCATTCTTTCTACTTCCTATAAGATTCAGAATGTTAATATGACCCTTCAAGGCAAGTTCAGTTCACGACAAGTTTTGTAAATTTTTAATAACAGTGGCCAGTTGTGATTAACTACTTACAGAACTTCTCGTGCCATAAACTTTCCTATCCTGAACCACACCAACACTAGAACCTACTATACCTAGTCTATGCACGTATAAGTCACATAAATTCAGATAGGCATCACAGATAGCATTATCATATTCTACCTCGACTCTTACTTAAATAAGAAGGCACTACCCTCGGAATAATACCTACAACATACTTGTTACCTCTTGGCATGGAGCTTCTTGGACTGGCATCCTTGACACTTGGTCCCATTATCTGTTTAAGTTTAGGTTTATAAAATAATTTTCCCAAATCTCTTAAACATTGGCTCTGATACCAACTTGTAAGGCCCACCTTCCTCAGGAAGCCTAACAGTTGGTCATTCACAGCAAAACATCGATTTAAAACAGTCATTTACTCATATGTGTATAAATATATATTGCAGCGGAAAATACTGTAAATTTCAAACCATTACAAATGAAATATAAACATTGTCTTTAATTCTTAAAATCTATTTAAAGTCCTCTTAATCTTTTCTTCATCAGGGATGCCAGTCTTCTAGTGCCAAGAAGCTTCAGTCCATGCCTCTATTCCATAGCTCTAACTCTTACCTGTCAACTGATATGCATACAAAAGTCAGCTTCGCTGAGTGAATTCTAGGTTTACTTTGCTAAATAACTTTCGTAAGAGATATTAGCTTTATCAGTTGAAAATAGTTCTCGTCTATCAAGCGTCAATACATACAGGCTATCACTTTATCGATACTTTATCATTACTTTTCATTTCTCGTTATTTATTACTCTTCTATATCCGTCAATTCTCTGTCACTATCGGTGCCTAGGCTCGCCTAGGACTTTACCGACACGCCAATTAAGGGCTTACAGTCGTACTCGATCGGGCCATTATTGTCATGCCAATTCAGGGCTTACAGACCTGCCTGTTCGAGCATTACTTTATCCGGGTGAGGGCACAACAAATGCAACCCTCCTTTAGCCATTGCTTGCAAGTCTTTACTTTATCCCTTGCCTGCAGGACTTTACTTGCAAGACTTTACTTTATCCAGGTACACGTTATGGGCCACATAACCTTTCTTTACGTTTCACTTTCTTATTTAAGTTATATATATATAATATTACACAACACATCTCGAAGGTAATCCATCACTACAAGGTTATATCTCAATAAGGAAAAACATGTTATCAATTCGTTACAAAATCCTGTTTCCCATATAAGATAGTAAGTAAACTTTACTATAAAAAAAACTTTACTATAAAAGAACTGATAATAAAAGTATATATATCTTAGTATGCATACCGCCCCAAAACATTTAAAGCATGTATAAAATAGGGGATCTAGAACTCACCTGAACTTGTCCAATAGCTTAAATTCTAAGCCACTTAAGCTATAGCCTGAACACTCTAGCTGCACGAAAGTTAATATGCAAAGACGTCATTTTCTTCATAGTTTCGCCCATAGTTTCGCTACAGCGAAACTGCAGTTTCGCTGCCAGTTTCGCTGGACAGCATTTCTGCTAGTTTCGCTAGGCAGATTCGCTGCCTTGAGCGCCCAACTTTCGTTGGAATTCCCTAGTCTCGTAAAGCCTATAGGTCAGTCTGGGTCTTAGCGAGATTACTAGCGAAACTATAGTTTCGCCCCAGCGAAACTGTAGTTTCGCTGGAATTTCTCCTAGTCTCGCTGAACTAATGTGCAGTTTCGCTGGTTGAATGCTTAAATTCGCTGGATCGGGGCCCAGTTTCGCTGGATGAACAGAAACTCTGATCCAGCCCGTTTTTAACCCAAAATCTTAACTTTTACGCCAAATCCTTAATTTACCTTCCATGAAACCAAATCTAAGCTTTTTACACGTTTTCATACGTAAAAATTCGACCTTTATATGTTTCTTTAAACTTTTCAAAACCCCAAACCCTAGAATCCGGGTTTGATCTATAGAAGGCCTTAGAGGTCGATTCTTACCTTGTTTTGTTGCTCTTTCCTTGTGTTTTGATGCTCCAATCCACCAGAACTTCAATCCTTCCAACCTTCAAGCTCCAAATCTTGAATTTCTTCACTTTCTCTCTCTACTTTCTCTCTCTATGAATTTGGTGGCTAGGGTTGTAATGTGATGGAATAGGACTGATTATGCATGTTTAAGGGCTGATTAGGGCCCTTAAACCCACCAAGTCTAGCCCACTAAGGCTAATTTGATCCATAGCCCACTAATTACCCCTTTATTTCTTAAATTAACCTTAAAAGCCCATTATTATTAAATGGCTCGTTTCGGGAAATTTCGGGGCGTTACATTTTGTATTGTAATGCAAATAAACGATGTTTTGTAATGAATGTTTATTACTTTGCAAAAGCATTTATAGTAAAATGAAAAGTTATTTCATAGTTTCCGCTGCATGATTTTAGTAAAGATTATATAGTGATATGTTTTAAGTGCGATGATGACCAGCTGTAAGCGTCCCGGGAACGGGGCCTTACATTGATCCTTTAAATATTTCGCTGCCATGGTTGTTTTCCTATGTTACGTTTCAAAACAAGATTATGGGTTTAATCCTTACCATGTTTACGGTGAATTTGCATTACTTTTATTTCAATTTTCTATTCACTACCATGGTATTCTATCTTATGGTTGTTTTATTTTAACCATAGTAAAATGTATATTTTCATCATGAAGACTTCTTCATTGCATTTGTTTGTTATATTTTAATTTCATTACATTTTATTTTATGGCTTAAAATGGCAACAATAAACACCCCATATAGAACAAGGTTTTTCTTTTCAAGTTAAATAGTTTAAAATGTCCCTCATGTCAGTGGCACATGGGAGACTTTTAACTTAATTCATAGATGTGTTAATAGAGTTCAAGATATTTGATACTTAATTGAAACTATTAGACTAAAATAGTTATTTTTAAACTTTTGGATGAAAAACTGTTATTTTAAGCAAATCTTAGAAATGAAAATAGTAATTTAGTTATAATTTGTCATAGTAAAACATTGTTAATGGGATACAAGTTTGTTATAAAAATTGTTAAGCGTTAGTCGGGCGGTGAAGTATCGACTAGCGATTAATCGGGATCAAACAGAACAGATCTTTTATATAAAAAGTTTTAGTTTTATATATATAAATATTTAGATTTATATATATATATACACACACACTTTGCCGGAATTTTCATGTTTCGACTGGAATTTTTACGATTCGCTAGAATCTCGCTGGAAACTCGCCACAATCATAGATTTTTGGTTAATTAGTGGTGTAGATTGTCATGGTGTACTCAAAAACAAATTAAATTAAGACTTATCTCACCTATACTAGTACGGGTAAATAAGGTCATCTTCATGAAAAATATGTGGAAAGTGTAACTTTAGTTTAATGATTTTAAATTAATCAAGAAAATGACTTTAAATTAAGGATTGATTTAGAAAGCAAAATTGCAAAGTAACAAACTTGATTGGCTTTGAAAATAATAATATTAAGAATAATCTGACTCCGGATTTCAGGTTTGTAAAACAAAGTTGTAATTTAGTTATTCTTGGCAAACAATCACATATACATAATTGTTTATTGGTTTGATTGATTTCAGTGATAGAAATAAAACGGGTTGTAAATAGACCTATTCACAAACTATCAATTTCAATTTGCTAATCAAAACTTAAGACTCACAATGCTCATAATGTAAAGAAACCACAAATTGATTAATATTAGATTAACATTCAAAACAAAGAAAAACCATTTAAAGTAATCAACCAATAAATAAAATCATATAGCTTAACGTGTCAATCAAAACTTCAACCCAATCAAAAAACAACTAAAGTTAAACAAATATCATAAACACAAACCCTACACCCGAAGAAGATCATGGGTGATTCAGCCGTTAATGGTTCTCATGGAATCGAACTCGGTTGTTGTAGTACTCGATTACATGAAAGGATGGATCCATAGGTATTCTTTGCTCTCAAACTAGCTCCTTGGATGGCCAAAAATGACTTGGTAAAGATCTAATTCGAAACCCTCTTTTTAACCTTTAATTAGGTTACAAGAGAAGAGAAGAGAGAAAGGAAGAAAAGAGGAAGAAAAGTTGGTTCGGGTGTTGGTTCGAGTGAGCAAAACCGTTGAGAAGCGAGTCAAATCGAAGCTCTTCTCATTGTGGTCGTTTGTGTGAGTTCTAGGACCCCTATTTTACTCGTTTTCAACAGATTTGGGGCTGGAGCACATATTAAACTCGTTTTTGTATGTGTGTATGATTGACCCATTTGGGTGTGATTGCGTGCGATGCGTTTGGAGTTTGATTTCAGAATTGTGTGTGCTTGAATGGTGATATAGTGTGCATTCCTAAGGTTTAGGATGGTTGATTTGGGCTTAGAATGGGTTTGGATAAGCTTGGAGGTCGAAAATTGCAGATTGGGTTCAGGATGACTGCATTCTGCACCAGTTAGGGCTGGGCGACCGACTGGAGGCCATACGGCCGACTGGAGGGCGATTGGGGTTTAGTCGCACGATTGAGGTTTAATCGCACGACTGGGGGCCCAGTCGCATGGGGAGTCATGCGACTGAGAGCCCAGTCGCATAGGTGCTCATCCGCATGAGGTCCATTCGCATAGTGTTCAACCGTATGAGGTCCATTCGAATAGTGTTCATTCGCACGATTGAGAGTCCATTCGCACGATTGGGTGTTCATCCGCATTGGTGTTCATCCGCATAGGTCCAATCGCATGATGTTCAGTCGCATGAAGGTTATGTGACTGAAGGGTGCCCATACGCCTAAATAGGGTTGTTGTACCCGAGGAGGAACATAGTTAAAGTACTGACTTTTGGGGGAAAGTGCAGATGTAAGTTTTGACGTGCAAGTTCCCGTAGTTACACGTAAGATGATCGTGGGGGATCTTAGAAGTTATATAGGGCATGATAATGATGATGTTGCATGTTTATGCATGATGTATGTTATGTATGTATGATGATGCCCTGTGTATAGTAATGCTATAATATATGTTGATGTTCCTTATTATGATGTATGTTTATCTTTCCCGTGGCTTTACGTGTTATGTTAATGAATGAAATGAAAGTATTATGTAACGTAAAGTGAAAGATAATGAAAGATGAACATGATAAATGAATGCATGAATTAATAATGAATGAGAGTAATAAAGGCTTGCAAGCAAATAAAGGAGGTGAGCGACCTTGTTGTTGCAACAGACTCGAAATGGAATCCTTGTCTTGCGACCTCAGTAATCATGGCTGTGTGCTACGAAGAGGGTAAAATCTTGACACTGGGATTACCCATTGTATAGAACCATCGCTGCATATCCTAGGTACTGTGGCCAGGAGGGTGCGGTGCGTCGATATAGAAGGTCTATGATAGGCCTAGGTCTAGTACCACGATACAGAAGGATATTGCATGTGGCAATGCTACACTTAAACTCTACCTTAGGTGTTATGGCGAGGAGGGTGCGGTGCGCCGATATAGAAGGTCTATGATAGGCCTAGGTCCAGCACCACGAAACAGAAAGGTATTGTATATAGTGATAGTACCCCTAAACTTTACCTTAGGTATTGTGGCCAGGAGGTGCAATGCACCGTTATAGAAGGTCTATGATAGGCCTAGGTCCAGTATCACGATACAGAAAGGTAAGGTTTATGGGTGATGGAGAGGAAAGAGGTAAAGATGAAAGAGTAAGAAAGTTAAAGACGTACGATCAATGAATGAAAGTTAAAGAATGAACGAATGAAAGAAACAAACAGAAGAAACATAATGATAAAGTATGAAACGGGATTCTTGCCACTCGACCTCTGTAATCATGGCTGTGTGCCGTAAAGAGGGTAAAGTGTAACAAGACCTATATAGAAATAAAAGATAACGAATGATGAAGATAATAATGATATTATCTATGTGTACGTATGATGTGTGATAGCAAGAAAGTATAGAAACGGTTTTAATGAAAGTAAAGTATGTTTATTATAAAACTAGAACTCACTCAGCAACACTGACTTTTTATGTGTTTCTAGTTGGCAGGTAAGGTTGCTGAGGATGGCACGGGGCGGCTACTCAGCTCTTTTGGGATGGCATTCTTTTGTTTAGCGCTTTTGTATTGTAATGCAAATAAATGATGTTTTGTAATGAATGTTTTATTACTTTGCAAAAGCATTTATAGTAAAATGAAAAGTTATTTCATAGTTTCCGCTACATGATTTTAGTAAAGATTATATAGTGATATGTTTTAAGTGCGATGATGACCAGCTGTAAGCGTCCCGGGAACGGAGCCTTACATTGATTCTTTAAATATTTCGCTGCCATGGTTGTTTTCCTATGTTACGTTTCAAAACAAGATTATGGGTTTAATCCTTACCATGTTTACGGTGAATTTGCATTACTTTTATTTCAAATTTCTATTCACTACCATGGTATTCTATCTTATGGTTGTTTGATTTTAACCATAGTAAAATGTATATTTTCATCATGAAGACTTCTTCATTGCATTTGTTTGTTATATTTTAATTTCATTACATTTTATTTTATGGCTTAAAATGGCAACAATAAACACCCCATATAGAACAAGGTTTTTCTTTTCAAGTTAAATAGTTTAAAATGTCCCTCATGTCAGTGGCACATGGGAGACTTTTAACTTAATTCATAGATGTGTTAATAGAGTTCAAGATATTTGATACTTAATTGAAACTATTAGACTAAAATAGTTATTTTTAAACTTTTATGAAAAACTGTTATTTTAAGCAAATCTTAGAAATGAAAATAGTAATTTAGTTATAATTTGTCATAGTAAAACATTGTTAATGGGATACAAGTTTGTTATAAAAATTGTTAAGCGTTAGTCGGGCGGTGAAGTATCGACTAGCGATTAATCGGGATCAAACGGAATAGATCTTTTATATAAAAAGTTTTAGTTTTATATATATAAATATTTAGATTTATATATATATATACACACACACCTTGCCGGATTTTTCATGTTTCGACTGGAATTTTTACGATTCGCTAGAATCTCGCTGGAAACTCGCCACAATCATCGATTTTTGGTTAATTAGTGGTGTAGATTGTCATGGTGTACTCAAAAACAAATTAAATTAAGACTTATCTCACCTATACTAGTATGGGTAAATAAGGTCATATTTACGAAAAATATGTGGACACTGTAACTTTAGTTTAATGATTTTAAATTAATCAAGAAAATGACTTTAAATTAAGGATTGATTTAGAAAGCAAAATTGCAAAGTAACAAACTTGATTGGCTTTGAAAACAATAATATTAAGAATAATCTGCTCCGGATTTCAGGTTTGTAAAACAAAGTTGTAATTTAGTTATTCTTGGCAAACAATCACATATACATAATTGTTTATTGGTTTGATTGATTTCAGTGATAGAAATAAAACGGGTTGTAAATAGACCTATTCACAAACTACCAATTTCAATTTGCTAATCAAAACTTAAGACTCACAATGCTCATAATGTAAAGAAACCACAAATTGATTAATATTAGATTAACATTCAAAACAAAGAAAAACCGTTTAAAGTAATCAACCAATAAATAAAATCATATAGCTTAACGTGTCAATCAAAACTTCAACCCAATCTAAAAACAACTAAAGTTAAACAAATATCATAAACACAAACCCTACACCCGAAGAAGATCACGGGTGATTTAGCCGTTAATGGTTCTCATGGAATCGAACTCGGTTGTTGTAGTACTCGATTACTTGAAAGGATGGATCCATAGGTATTCTTTGCTCTCAAACTAGCTCCTTGGATGGCCAAAAATGACTTGCTAAAGATCTAATTCGAAACCCTCTTTTTGAACCTTTAATTAGGTTATAAAACCCTAAAAATTCGCATTAGTCAGCCTAGGGACATAATTTACATCCTCAGGGACGTAATATACGACCTCCCAAATCAGTATTTTTTTTCCTCCTGTTTTACATCCTAGGGACGTAATTACGTATCCTCTTCACTTTTTCTTCATTTCTTCTATTACTCAAGTGTTGCATTCTTCGTGAGCTTCAGGCTTTCATTCTAATTCCCAAAAACACCTGAAATGTGTTTGTTTTAGCTCCGCAACCCTAAAAATCAATTAACTCTCAAAGTAATTGTGTTACATAATATTAAACATATAAAAACACATAATTAAACATTTTAATATAGTGAGAAACCCCTACACATCAATTAGGACCGCCTAGGTCTGATTTTGATCACCACTGACCGCCTAGCGATTAATTGATCGATTAAGTCAAAGTTCCTACATGAAGACCCGATCAACTATTAATCCCGATTTCTACAACACAGTCTATACGTGCATATTAAAAGTTAGTAACACTAAGTGAGTTTTAGATTAACATATCTAACTTTAAAACTTTAGCAGACTATAGCATTTATACATAACGGATTAGAATCATTTGTTAACAATTTGTTATTGCGATAATTGTGTTGACACATCAAAACTAATCAAAATCATTATTTTTTTAAGATAACATTATTTCGCATACACAACATTATGTTCTTTTATGTATATATATAAATTCTCAAGTATGAAAAAGTTATGGCGGGTGTAAGTTACATTTATACCTACGCCTATATATATTTGTAGATGTAAGTGTAACGAGATGTTTGATTACTATTATAAACATGCCTACAAAGACCAAGAGATTTATGCCATTAATGATCATGTGTTCTAATTGTTGTAAAGTGCCAAAAGAATTGATATTCACAGTTGAAGATATCTTAAAAATACATGAAAATTGGCCTTTCTCCTCGGCCCACAAAATTTTAATTCATGCAATCTCTTCCTCCTTTATACAGTGCATCGTGGAAGTCGAAATTTCAATAACAAATCTATAGGATCATCTGAAATTTTGGGTGTCATCAAATTAATGTCTTTCTGATGGATTTAGAACAGAAGAAAGTTTGAAAATCTAAATTAGAAGTCTTGGTGTAAATTTCTGTTTTTCCGTTTCGAAATTTTAGGTGATATCAAATTAGTATCTTTCTATGGGATGATCTGAAATATAGGGTGGCGTCAAATTTGATGTTTAATTTGTTTAAATTTTGTGGATTTTGTATAGTTTGTGATTTCAAACTAGCATTTTTACGAAAATTAGTTTCTTTTTATAATAAAACTCACAAAAGAAGCGACGGAAATCAGTAATCTTTACACCTTTTGATAAATTAACACTGGTATTTCAAAGAGACAATTACCAAAATGTCCTCGAGCCCATCACCAAAACCATTGGCAATGGGTCCTCGAGACCATCTCTAACTTGTCCCTCTTAACAAACTAGTACGTTCCTAACCTAAACCGGTTCCACCAAAACCGATTTTGACTTTTATTTACCTAAACCGAATTAGTCTGAGACACGAACCGGTTGGGATAAAAAAGAGAGTTTTACACACCTCTCATTATGTTAATGAAATGTTTTGAAAAACTACAAAATGTATAGCTTTATAATATTTCATTTAAAATATAAACAATATATTTAATCTATATTTTGTATTAACCTAACCATTTTGTTTATTACAAATTGAAAATCACTTTCAAAATTAATCCACGTGGCTTTGACTCATTCAATCACCTTGCAATCGTCCAAAACTCAATTTTATGCTTTGATTCCCCAAGGGTGAAACGAAAGAACGGTGCGGTCCTAGAAAAAACACATGTTCGACATTTATATTTCTAGTGCATATATATGTCTAAACGTAAACAAAACTGACCATGTCACCATGATGTAGAAGGCGTTCCCTGGTTCATACCTTAAGACTATAAGGTAACATCCACGCGTTATGCGAAGAATCCAGCATGGATGACGACGGTATCAGTGAACACCACACCCCTCTTAGTTTGCCGCACTGTGATGATGTCGTGTGTGGAGAGACCCACACGTGTTGCTGCTTGAAATTGATGGAGTGAAAGGGAGTAATGTGTGATGTGAAAATAAGTTCATTAATCGTTTAAAGATAAATAGTTATATTGAATTTCCTGGCGTTAACATTCTGGATTAAGAGAGGGGTGTAAACATAGACATAGGGGTGACTAGTGATATGCAGGGGTGTTAAAAAATATCTGAATCCGAAACCGAAACCGAATCTGAAATATCCGAAAATCCAAAGTTCGAATATCCGAAGTTTCGGATTCGAATTCGGATTGTGATTTTGAGAATTTTCGGATATTTCGGATATCCGAAATATTTTTATGGAAATTTAAAAATATTAATATTAATTAAATATTCTGGATATTTTAAGATATTTTGAATATTTTAATAAAAACTTCGGTTATTCAAAAAAAATTCAATATAAATTATTATATATTTTTATCAAATTATTAAACAATATAATTTTTTTTAATTTCAGATATCCGAATGGATACCGAATCCGAATCCGAAATTCAGATATCTGAATTGTTAGATATCTGAAATTTCAGATTTGGATTCGGATAGTGAAATCCACTATACGAAAATTTCGGATATCCGAAATTTACGGATATCTAAATTTGTTCACCCCTTGTGATATGCGACTAAAACCAGCTAGGTCCCTACAAAAAGCTAACAGTTGAAAGTTAGGTCCTTAACAATGACCGACTTGTTTAGAATCTGATATGTGATTAAACTAATTGTTTCTTTAATTAGAGCTAATATTATGATATTATAATTTGTAATTTAATTGTTTATAAATTATTAGGTTAATTTTTTTATGGTTGGATAATGAAGTAATTGGTGTAGCTTCATAAAGTAGTTATGAAATATTTGGGTAACTAGATATATTAAAATAAATAGAGTTATGAGCTTATTATTTATATAGTTAATGAGATTATAAGTTCTTTGCTTGGTCATTGTAAATAGTTCTTTTGGGTCAACGTTAAAATTTTATGGGAATGGTGTTAAAATTTTTGGGATTAGGATTTTAATACACACACTAATAAAATAAATTTTTATAGGATGCAGGTGCCCCTCATTAAGACCACTTAGGCCCGCCTCTACACCACTCCAGATGGTAACAACGATTCAAAGATTGGAATTGTGCTCTGCTAGTATAGTAGAAGCCTAAATGGAAATCGTAATAGTAAAGCCACGGTGACAGTTGCCGTTAGACCCGATCTACCCGAAGTTGCTTGAGTATCCTAAATAACAACCTTAATTACTGATATATACACTCACCTTAATATTAATGGATTGAAATAAAAATAATCCACTAAGGTAAGGCCTTAGTCTTCAAGTGGTAGTCACAAAGAAATATTATGTATACTAAAAAAAGAATATATCAGTATTCTAATGCTTTGGATATAGAACTTATTTAGAGAAGTAAGTAGTAACCATACAATAAAAGAAAATTCACAACAGTGTAATCGAAGTTGATTCAAAGTATAATTAAAAAACTTTGAATATTACTTAAGAAAACTTTGAATATTGCTGGATACCATTTTGAAGGTAATAGTTTATTACCAAAAAACCACACACGTACTAAGCTTTTAAATTTCTATTACGATTTACGTACGCATCACTTTGAGTGAGAAACATTGTTCTGTAGTAAAAACTTTGACTCTATTGTATTTAAAAAGTAAATTTAATAGAGATGGATTGATGTCACACCCTCAAAATCCACGTGCGGAGTTTTACTGCGAGACGTGTGAACAAACCAGGATCACAGTCAGTAGTTACTCGGAACGACTCTATATGCTACGTTTAATGTAAATCAACCAGAGTTTAAACTTTAAAAGACATGCGGAAGCGTAAAGTAAATAAAACAATCCCAAAACATATGAAAGTACCATATGGCAAAACAAGTGCCAACCAAATAGTTTAAACCATAAGTAAAAGACGGGTAGTTATAAATCTCTAAAAAAATATGCATGCTGACTCGTGAAGTGCTCCTATCAGCAATCCAGCTTAATGACCTGAGAATAGCGTACTAAAAGTCAACACATGGTTGGTGAGTTCAAGAGTTTGCGCATAAACATAACAGTTTATCAATTGTGTATAAACATAACAGTTTATCAATAGCGTATAATTAAGCATGTGCATTGTAATAGCTAGCTAGTCCATTAACAAACGATATTAATACATAATGATTTCGACATTGAAGCTGACTGTGTTATGTTTGCCTCCCGTCACGACTTCACCATATCGTGACGAATAATCATAGGACAAATTGCACCCGGTTGACCTCGAGTCACACAGGTGGGGCTCGTCACACCCAGTAGTACTACCCAAGTTTCTTCGCTATCCAATATTAACAATTCGAAAGTGTGAGGACTTTATCATAGTAAACAGCACTATATTAATATCATACACATCTTAAATATATAAAGCGTTTGTAAAATTTACCAGTATGCTATCTCCCCCAAAAGAGATTTAATAAAACAGAGGGGCATGAACTCACCTGATACGCGTGTTAGACAACTAAGGTTTAACTTGACAAGGACGAGTGGAAAGACAACCTTCAAAGGTTACCTAGAACACACAAGTACATAAGTACATGTACACAGAAATCCCAAGAGAAACCTTAAGTGTTCTACAAACAAGAACTCAAGGTTCTATAAAACAACATACATGTGACCTAGTTGACCCATTTGACCCGTTGGTGACATTATGCGTTGTAAACCATTTAAGTATACATGTTTAACATTCCAATGAATCATATTTGGTGCTACATTCCCAATACATTGCTTAAATCATCATACTATGCACATATCATACAAGTTGTCCAATTCCTCAGCATCTAGCATGCTCAGTGTGTTCATAACATAACTAGTGTATCATATAACAGGTTAGATCATGCATAACCTACTTATATGACCTATAGCTATGATTTAGCATATATGGGTCAAAACAGATAATTTACCAAAAAGTCATACATACTATTCACAACGCATACAAGATGCCTAATACATGCAACATACATTAGTATGACTAATTCCAGTCCCAAACATGATGTCCTAGTTACTAATCAACATACCAAACCATACATGACCATCAAAGTGCAATAATCACCCAATAACCAAATAAACATTCCATACAACCCAATTAACAGATTCTACCACTTTAGACATTCATAACAATCATTCTAGCATGACCCTAAAACCATGAACAAGTCAAATTTTCAATATCCAAAGTTCATGCACAATAAAGTTTCCCTTTTGGGAAAGTAATACCCAAAAGTGGTTTAACATCCAATTCAACCATAATTCTAACTATTATATACCTAATCAAGTTCATATCATACCTAGACATGATCTACAACACCTAATTAACATGATTCATAACTTTCATACTCAAAAAGTTACTATCTTTAGTAATGTATGGGTTCTAGCATGTAATCTTGAATTACCAATGTTCATAGCAACAATCCAACATCCAATTATCATCATAAACATATCTATAACATCAACACATTAACAATTCAACATTACATACAAAATAAAGTTACTATTATTAGTAACCTATGAACAAATCCTTCAATTCACCAATTTCTTGTAAAATCCATGTTTTCTAGCATTCATACAACCTAATTAACAACTCAACAACATCAAACAATCATCAATTCCATGTTATAATCATCAATTTCGAATTAGGGTTCATAACCATCAAAGTTCATGATCAATCCACTAAAAACATACAATTCGTGCATAATCAACGTTAAACGACATGTAATCAATCCAACTAACATACTAACATCAACAAAACATCAATTTTTCAGCCCCATAATACCCAATTCGCAGCATAGGCTTCGGCCCTAACAAAAACACCACCAAACTTGTAAAGTTCTAACCTTTAAACGTGTATTATCTTGCAATTGATGTTCCTAACTTGTAGTAGGGCTTGAGATCGATCAAAAACAGCTCCTAATCCCTTGTTCTTGTTCAAAATTCGCAGGTTTGAGGGTAAGGGGGGCTGCAGGTCGTGAATTGGAGGAAGTGGGGGCTAGGGTTTGTGTTTTGTCTAATTTAATTAACCATATTTACACCTTTACCCTTTTCTCTTGCATTTTATAAAAAATTCAGCTTTTAACTTCTTTTAAAAGCATTTTTAACCATCTAACAAATATATAAACTAGTAATAACCATTATATATTTTTATCTTTATAAAACACGCAACATACGAATTAACACGCGCGTTTCCGCGTTACGCGATAAAATTCTCAAATAGACTTTAAATCGCGCAAAAACATAAACATAACATAATAATCATCTTTTCAACTAGATTATTATTAAATTAACATTATTAATTATTTTTAAGTCACCAACGTCAAACGACAACTAGTGTGTGCTTACGACACGTGTATGCAAAACTTAACGGAACTAACGGAGTTTGGTAACGGAAAATTACCGGATGTCACAATTGATTAGTAAAATATTTGGTCCTGTTACATTAAATAAAAAAGAATCTCATATAATATCTTACTATTAACGGGGTTCAATTTGTTGCATGGTGATCAATGTTCAAAAAAAAAAGTTTAACTATTACGGGCGACCCATCTCGAAGACAGAAGGGTGACGGCCCAAAGAATATTTGGGTAATTAGGCTTCACTAATCATCCTAGTTAGATTATGGATTAAGTTTGTATGTAATTAGAATATGTATCCAATTGTGAGTTCTAGGTTTGCCTCTTAACCAAGATAGGTCATCCTATAAATACATAGTCAAGACTTATTAGGGTTATATATATGAGTTATAAGTAAGTTTTTTTAATTGTATTTTTATATTATAATAAAAGTTTGTAGTTATTTCTAAACGCACGTAGCCTTTATGTTCCACTATCTCAAAAATTATGTCCAAAGTAATTACACATGGAGATATATATACACATGCAAAGTTACACATTAGTACCATGAACTTATGAATGCATGTTGCTAATATGCCCCCGCAGTTCGAGCAGTAGAAGAACGAACGCTCAAACTGGATCTAAAAGTGGAAAATAAGTGTCGTGGAAGGCCCTTTGTAAAAATATCGGCATATTGAAACTCGGACGGAACATGGAGCACACGAACGTTACCAATACGAACTTTTTCCCTGACAAAATGAATGTCAATTTCAACATGCTTCGTTCGTTGGTGTTGAACCGGGTTTTCAGATAGATAAACAGCCAAAACATTGTCGCAATAAATGACAGTAGCTGAACGAAGGGGTACGTGCAACTCAAGTAACAGATTTCGAAGCCAACTCACTTAAGCAACTGTATTGGCTACGGCCCGGTATTCGGCTTCGGCACTGGACCGTGAAACAATATTCTGTCTTTTTGATGACCAAGATAAGATATTGTTACCCAAATAAACGCAATATCCGGATGTCGACCGTCTAGAATTTGGGCATCCACCCCAATCGGCATCCGAGTATGCAGTGAGGGAGTGACACTTAGTAACATAAATATGAAGGCCAAAATCCAACGTCCCCTGTATGTAGCGTAGGATACGTTTCAAAAACTGAAAATGAGGCTCCCTTGGAGCATGCATAAATAAGCAGACCTGGTGAACCGCATATGAAATATCAGGCCGAGTAAATGTCAAATATTGAAGAGCTCCAGCTAAGCTCCTATAAAGAGTTCCGTCATCTAGGAGAGGTCCATCATTTGCACTAAGTTTAGAAGATGTATCAACCGGAGTGGAGCAAGGTTTGCATGTGGCCATAGATGCACGCTGTAATATCTCTTTAGCGAACTGGGATTGGTTAAGAAACAAACCAGACTTATCCCGTGAAACCGACACCCCTAGAAAGCGATGTAGATCCCCTAAATCAGTCATAGCAAACTCCTGGGATAAAGTGGCAATAATGGAGTTAAGCAAGCTAGAATCGGATGTAGTCAAAATTATGCATCGACATATAAAAGTAGATATGTCGTGTGATTGCCATGACGATACACAAACAGAGACGTGTCACAAACGCTACTCTTAAAACCATGAGATATGATAAAGCTGGAGAATCTAGTGTACCACGCACGGGGGGCTTGTTTGAGCCCGTACAGAGAGCGTTTGAGCCGAGACACATAATCGGGGGCGGATGGATCGACAAACCCGGGCGGTTGGTGCATAAAGAACGTCTCATGTAAATCCCCATGTAAGAAAGCATTCTTCACATCTAATTGATTTATAGGCCATGATCTGGAAACAGCTAAGGATAAAACTGTTCGGATGGTTGCCGGTTTAACAACCGGACTAAATGTTTCATGGCAATCAATACCGAGAGTTGTGATTTACCATTGACAACCAGATGAGCTTTTATCGTTCAAGGGATCCGTCTGCATGGAACTTATGTCTAAATAACCACATGCATCGAATCACGGGGTGATTATGCGGACGAGGAAGAAGCTCCCATGTGTTATTATCCCGTAAGGCTTTATATTCATTAAGCATGGCTTGTTGCCAATGTGGATCTAGTAATGCTTTGGAGTAGGATGTTGGTACGGGGGAAATATGTTGGTTGGAAACAAGAAGGTTAAGGCGGGTTTGAGGTTTGGTAATGCCAGCCTTAGAGCGGGTAGTCATGGGGTGGATGCTGGAAGCTTGTTGAAAGAGGTTAGATTGATATGGAGGTGAGGTTGGTAGGGTGATAGAGGGCTGGATTGGGCTTTTTGTTGATTCGGGAAAGTTTTGAGGCGGTATAGTAGTGGGCTGGGGTGGGGCAGTTGAAGGTGAGATGGGGGGCAGAGGTGAGGGAGGTAACGGTGATGTTGTGGAAGGTTGTGTGGGGGTAACAGTTGTTTGGGTAAAGATGGGTGATGGATCTGAATTAATGTCAAGAAAGCGAAAGGATTGTTGGGAATTGGAGTCACTAGAAGGAAAAACTGACTCGTCAAAGACGACATGACGAGAAAGATGTACCTTACCGGTGATCAGGTCATAACACCGGTACCCTCGAAAATTTGATGGATAGCCAAGGAAAATACACCGAGTAGAACGAGGGTGAAGTTTATGAGGAGTCGTGGCAGAAAAATTCGGATAACAAGCACACCCAAACACTCGAAGGTGATCGTATGTAGGGTGTCGCAGGTATAACGCAAAGGTTGGTGTGTAGTAGTTAAGACGTTTGGTAGGTAATATGTTGTGAAGATAGGTTGCGGTATGAAGGGCTTCCACCCAAAAGACGGGTGGAAGGCGGGCTTGCGTCAACAATGCACGAATAATATCATTTAAACGACGAATCATTCTTTCGGCTTTACCATTTTGTGGAGACGTTTGAGGACACGAAAACCGAAAAACAAGACCATTGGTGTGAGCAAAACTTTTGAAGTCATGGTTGTCAAATTCCCCGCCCAAGTCACATTGGAAACTTTTTATGTGTTTGTTAAATTGTGTGGCAATTAGTTTATGAAATTTGACAAATGTGGGAAACGTTTCAGACTTGAATTTGAGTGGGTAGACCCAAACATATTGGGTGAAATTATCAATTAAGACCATGTAATATTTGTAACCTGATTTGCTCAAGACAGGAGAAGTCCATAAATCACAATGAATTATATCAAACGAGGAAAAAGTGTAGGATAATGATTCATAAAACGAAAGTCTTTTACTATTTGATAATTGGCAAGAGTCACAAACATGAACATTCTTGTCCTTATTACATGAAATAAACTTACGACTTGCAAGTAATTCTAAAACTTGGTTGCCCGGATGCCCAAGTCTTGTATGCCACGTTTGAGAAGTGGCAAGACATGCAACGGAGGTAGTAGTAGGCGTTGTGAAAGGGTAGAGATCTCCGGGACTATTGTGGCGGGAAAGGTGCTTTCCAGTTTTGAGATCCTTCAACGAGAAATCAAAAGGATCAAATTCAATGGAAACTTGATTGTCTCGAGAAAATTTTCGAAAAGAAATAAGATTTTTAATAATATGTGGTGCAAAAAGTGTGTTGTTAAGGTGATAAGTTTTGTCAGGGGGTGGTGAGTAGCATTGCCAGATCCATATATTTGCAACTTATGGCCATTGCCAACAAAAATATTACCTGTATGAGATGATAACAACGGAGAATCAAATGTACCTGAATTGGTAGTAATGTGGTTGGATGCCCCCCTGTCCATGTACCACGTTGGATCTGGCGGAGTAAGCTAAGTATTCTGAACGGCAGTGCCAATACCAGTGTGACTTAAAGCATCAAATTGAGTGGGGGGTTCTGTTTGAAAAGCTACATTAGCTGTGGGGTATGATGATGGATGTTGCTGCTATTGTTGAGGACGAGAACCCCATGGAACATGTGGGCGCTAAGGAGCAGGTTGTGTGGGATGGGGAGATGGTGGTGTAGACCACCAAGCCCATGGTGGTGGTGTTGATGGTTGTTGTTGATAGCGACCAGCCCCCCAACGACCTCCACTTCTACCACCGCGATGACCACTACGACCCCGACCACGGCCCCGGTAGGGGCGCTGATCGTATGTAGGAGATTGAGATGGGTAATGAGAAGGTGGATATTGCAAACTATTAGGGGTAATGGGTGGTGATGGTGAAACCGATGAGCCCGGCTGTAAAATTTATGAGAAATCTTCAATACAAAACCCAAAATAAGTGAGAGTCTCGGTATATATACCGATTCCTCTCTACAAATACACCCAAAGAGATTCACCCAAATGTGGGGAACTCAGTACAAAGAGCAAGAATGCAGCAGATATCCAATAAGGTAGTAGAAGAAGGCTGCACTAATCAAGTGCAGCTGTGAAGAAGAAGAAGCTGCTGACCGAAGAAGCAGCTATCGATCTTGCATATATCGAATGGGTTGTAAAAACCCTAAGACCGAGTGAGATGTTTATAATCTCACCAAGTTACACTCAGCCCCTTTAACCTTGTGATTTGTCACCTTTAGCCCTTGCTATATCCTGCAATGACAATTAGACACAAAACTAGAAATGGAAACAGAGATAACGACATGTTACAGATGAATTGATTCAATAATTTTAACAACCCCCCTCAATTCAAACTGTAAACATGTCAATCAGGCCTAGTTTTTGACATAGCGACTCGTGTTGCGCGACAGCCAATCCTTTTGTAAAAATATTGCAACTTGATTAGCAGATTTAATTTGCTCTGTTTTAAAGATTCCAGCACTAATTTTTTCTCTAAGAAAATGAAGATCCAATTCAAAATGCTTAGTTCTTTCATGAAAAACAGGGTTTGCTGCAATAGATATTGCAGCATTATTATCACAAAACATTGGGACAGGTAGCTTAAGATTGATGTTTAATTCCTTAAATAAATTGATGATCCACATGACTTCACAAGCAACAGAGCACATTGCCCTGTATTCTGCTTCAGCAGAAGAGCGGGAAACAGTGCTTTGTTTCTTGCTTTTCCAAGAAACAAGAGAGTTACCTAAGAACACGCAATAACCAGAAACAGACCTTCGTGATTCTAAACACTTACCCCAATCAGAATCAACAAAGGAAACTAATTCAAAAGAATCATTCTTTGAGAAAGAAAGACCTTTACCAGGAGACTGCTTTAGGTATCTAAGCAATCTAAAAGCAATGTCAAGATGCGTTTTGGTTGGAGCATGCATAAACTGGCTCAGGAATTGAACAGCATAGGAAATATCAGTCTGGTAATGACAAATAAATCAATTTTCCAATCAATTTTTGATACATGGACATGTTGGACAAAGGGGAGTCCTCTGACTTACATTTTGAAGAAACAAGGAAGGTTTGTTCAATTGGGGTACCAACGGGTTTACATCCAAGATAACCAAACTCGGATAGTAAGTCCAAACAGTATTTTCTTTGTGAAAGATTAATACCCTTGTCTGTATATATAACCTCAATCCCCAAAAAGTATTTTAATTTACCTAGATCTTTTATCATGAAACTCGAACTTAAAATTTTTTTTACTTTTGATATTTCATGATTGTCATTTCCAGTTATCACGATATCATCCACGTATACAAGTAAGGCAATAAACAAGGATCCATTTTGCTTAATAAACAAGGAATGGTCACATAAACTTTGTTTAAAGCCATTTTTAAGTAAAACACCAGTGAGTTTTTCATTCCATTTTCTGGATGCTTGTTTCAAACCTTATAAAGACTTAACCAGCTTACACACTCTAGTATCAGATTTCGAGTAATATCCCTCAGGCAAGGTCATGTACACATCTTCAGTAATGTCACCATACAAAAAAGCATTGTTAATATCTAACTGAAACAATGACCATCCATTTTGAACAGCAAGACTGATTATGCATCTAACCGTACCATTTTAACTACAGGAGAGAATGTTTCGTCAAAATCAATACCCTCCTTTTGATTATATCCTTTAGCTACTAATCTGGCTTTATACCTATCTATTTCACCATTTGACTTATATTTGATTTTATACACCCATTTACATCCTATGGGTTTTCTACCCGGTGGTAGATCAACGACAACCCAAGTATTATTTTTATGCAAGGCTTCCATTTCAATATTCATAGCGTCTATCCAGTTCTTATCCTTGGACGCCTCGTAATAACTTTGGGGTTCAATGGTCTTATTTAAGTTAGTAGCAAAGCAAAAATTTTCAGGAGATAAGTGGGCATAATTAACAACTTTTTCTATGCCATATTTTACCTTCCCCTCAACTACATAATCAGAAAATTTTTTTGGTAAAGACCTGTTCTAGTTGACCTTCTTGATGCATGATTTTGGGTATTTTGCCCCTCAGAATGGTTAGTCTCATCATTAGGTACTGAGGAAGTGTCAGCCGTCACATGACCCTCACATGTATCAGCACTTGGCTGCTGAAGATTAGCTTCAGCCTCGCCAAAAATGCTGCTACTTGTGTTATCAGGTTGCTGATCCTCACTGGAAGAACCTTGAGACTTATCCCTCTCCTCATCATAGGGGACTTTGCCATTAAAGATTTCATGTGGCTCCTCATTAAAGAAATTCAAGTGATTCAACTCAGGTGAGGACTGACAATCGGAATCAGTTATAGTTGTTTCTTTAAAAGGAAATGTATTTTCATAGAATTTTACATCTCGTGAGAAAAATGTAGTTTTTGTTTCAAGATTCCAAAGTTTGTAACCCTTTTTTAAGTTTGAATACCCAATTAAAACACATTTGTCAACCCTACTGGAGAATTTATTAGTGTTATTCAAAACTGTACTAAAACAGAGGCAGCCAAAGTTTCTTAAATGATCTAGAGAGGGTTTAAAACCAAACATCATTTCATAGGGACTCTTTCCTGATAGTATAGATGAGGGGGTCCTGTTTATTAAATAAGTGGCAGTTAGAATGCATTCAGACCAGAAATTAAGAGGAACACCTCCTTGAAACAACAAAGCACGAGCAACATTTAATAAATGCCTATGTTTCCTTTCAGCAATCCCATTTTGTTGTGGGGTATGCATACAAGATGTTTGATGTAAGATTCCTTTAGATTCAAAAAAACTTGATAATTGATTATTCACGAATTCAGTGCCGTTGTCACTTCTAAAAACTTTGATTGTTTTATTAAACTGATTTTCAATCAGATGGCAGTAAGCTATTATGCTTTGGAAAGTCTCATCCTTTGTTTTTTGAAGGTAGCACCAGACTGTTCGTGAGTAATCATCAACAATTGTAAGAAAATATTTATATCCTTCTTTACTGGTGATCTTGTACGGACCCCACAGATCAAGATGAACAAGTTCACCTATAAATTTTGATTTGTGGTTACTCAAAGGAAATGGGACTCTAGTTTGTTTTGCTTTGTGACATATGTCACAAGGCTGTAATTCCTTTATAGTGTCAATTTTGAAAACATCTTTTAAGATATTTAAAACATTATCAGAAGGATGTCCAAGCCTAGAGTGCCATAGTCTAGCATTTTTTATATTATTATAGCACACATTCATAGACTGACCGTGTTTAGCAAAGAAGTATAAACCACCGGTTTGTTTACCAGTCATAAAGACTCTCTTTGACTTCAAATCCTGAATATGACAACTATCTTCATCAAAACAAACTTCTAACTTGTTATCTCTAGCGAGTTTATGAACAGACAACAAATTTACACTGTATTCAGGAACAACGAACACATCTGTTAATATAACGTTATTTGTCAAATTCAAATTTCCAATCTTTATTACTTTGGCAGATGTACCATTAGGGTGACCAACTGTTATGTTTAGATTTGACACATCAACACAGTTGGTAAGATGTTTATCAGTTTTGGTCATGTGTTTATTAGCCCCTGAATCAACAATCCACCCAATTTCAAAAATATCTTTTGAAATGGATGAACAATTTAAGATGCCAACATTAGAGAGAAAATCATACGAGTTGTCTTTACCTCCAACCCCAGAGGTTTGGGAATCAGTGGGATGTTTTTCACTAAGGATATTCATCAGTTTTGAGACCTGTTCAGGAGTGAAAGACAGAGAAGCAGCAGAAACAGGGCCAGACTTGTTAACAGGAGGTGTTGAGTTGTTTGAATGGAATGTTTGTTGGAAGCCTTTATTAGATTGATTTGCATTTTTCTTTTTATAGTTGGGTGGGTAACCAACAAGTTCATAACATCTGTCTACTGTGTGACCAATTTGATTACAGTGGGTGCACTTAAGATTAGGGTTAGGTCCCTTTCCAACTCTTTTCTTATTATCAAAAGATTGATTTGACTTAGTAAAAAAAGCTACGTTCTGATTTTGTTTTGTCGTAGAAGAACCACCATTTCTGTGAGATTCTTCCCGAGATATAATAGAAAAAGCTTCTTTAACAGTTGGAAGGGGATCTCTAATGAGCAGATTAGTTCTGACGGGCTGATAAGCATCATCCAGCCCCATGAGAAATTGCATTAATTTGATTAGATGATTGAAGTCATTAAATTCTTTAGCAGCAGTACATGTACAAGAGGGAAGTTGGAGCATAGAATCAATTGTTTCCACATTGTATTCAGCTTATGATAATATTCCGATACAGAACTACCATTTTGTTTTAAAGCATTTATGTTCTGGTATAAATTGAACACAACAGACCCATCCACTTTATCGTATGTTTCTTTTAAGTCTTTCCAAACATCTGAAGCAAATTTAGAGTAAACTTGTCCTACATATAGCTCATCTGTTATGGAATTTAGGATCCAAGATAGTACCACCGAATTACATCTATCCCATTGCTTAGCTAACACTTCATTATCAGTGGGTTTCTTACATGTTTCATCAATAAAACCAATTTTATTCTTAACTTCAAGTGCCAGTTTCATAGAACTTGCCCAAACAGAATAGTTTTCCGTTCCTTTCAGTTTCATTGTTATAATAGATAATGTATTTGAATCATTAGCATGTAAATAAAGTGGATTGCTAGGGTCCAGTTTGCTTATTAATGTTTCATTAACAGCTAAAGCTCCAGATGTGGATCCGTCACTCATTTCAGTTTCGTTTGAAAAACAAAAAAAAATAACCGATAGGACAGATAAAATAATGAGCACACAATCACACGCACAGAGGACGCACAAGGGTCAGAGCTAGGTTTTCACACCACTACAGTGGCAGATCAAGGATTAACCCAGGGCGTTAAATGCAATCACACAATGAAGATAACCACACAAGTGAATGCACAGAGAATCAAGATAGATATCAATGCAACACAAAAAAATGCAAAACAGGGGATGGCTCTCCCTGTTGTATATAACCAGTACCGGTACTCCTAACCCGGTCAAAGTATGCCTAGACACAACAGTACGTGTAACAGGAAATAATAAAAGAGTGTAGAAGAGATGTCCTCACAGCGGGGTGTACCAAGTTAATGGTATTCCAATAAGCGGTGACCCGTAACCTTCTAGGGTTACAAGGTCACAGAAAAGAAGAACCCAGCAGTTAGTAACGCGTAACCTTCTTGGGTTACTGCGTTACTATAGATATAGAGGCTTTATTACCCTGAACCAGATCCGAATCAGCAGCAATCAACCGTAACCCAGTGAGGATCAACCGAATCAGTCCAAATCACCAGGTCGACTGAGGGCACCAATCGGATCAGCAGGTCGAATGAAGCCAGCAGGTCGATTGAGGATCAACCGAATCAGCAGGTCGACTGAAGCCACCAAATGCAAATAAAACGAATCTAAGATCTAGGGTTTCAAAGATGTCAAAAAACCCCAAATCTCAGAATAACACCAGAGATCGTTTCAGTCCAAAACCCCAAGGGATACGAAACCCTCGGTTAAGAACCGAAGATGTATCAGCGGAAGGCTCACGGATACCAGAGCCTAAGCTCTGATACCATGTAAAATTTATGAGAAATCTTCAATACAAAACCCAAAATAAGTGAGAGTCTCGGTATATATACCGATTCCTCTCTACAAATACACCCAAAGAGATTCACCCAAATGTGGGGAACTCAGTACAAAGAGCAAGAATGCAGCAGATATCCAATAAGGTAGTAGAAGAAGGCTGCACTAATCAAGTGCAGCTGTGAAGAAGAAGAAGTGCTGACCGAAGAAGCGGCTATCGATCTTGCATATATCGAATGGTTGTAAAAACCCTAAGACCGAGTGAGATGTTTATAATCTCACCAAGTTACACTCAGCCCCTTTAACCTTGTGATTTGTCACCTTTAGCCCTTGCTATATCCTGCAATGACAATTAGACACAAAACTAGAAATGGAAACAGAGATAACGACATGTTACAGATGAATTGATTCAATAATTTTAACACCGACGGTACGTGAGACCCAATGGGAGGTGCCTGCGATGTGACTAAAACAGAATGAGAAACATGTTGTCGAGCCTCTTGGCGTTGTTTTTCGAGATCAATCATTCCGACAGCCACAACCCACGAGGGTGATGATTGATTGATAATGGCAGCAATTGTTTCATATTCGACGGGAAGTCCTCGAACAAGTTGTAAAACCATCCGGGTTTCAAGAACGGGATATCCCACATCAGATAATTGTTCACATAAATCTCTTATTTTTTGACAGTACTCTTCCATGGAGGAGCACTTAGCAAGAGTGAGATTCGAAAGTTCAGACTCAAGAGACGCGGCTCGAGACCCCTTGTTACTTAAAAATATGTTTTCTATTTTAACCCATGCGTCTCTAGCCGTAGTATCAGTTTCAAGGACCCGAACCAAAAGATCGTCAGAAAGCGTACCGTAAATCCATTGCAAGACAATTGCGTCTATTTCTGCCCATGTCGCGTAAGTCGGGTCGGTTGCATCAGGAGAAGCGGTACCATCTATATGATCTAATACTTGTATCCCTTAAACTTAAACAATTTTACCCAAGACGAATAGGTGACCTTTGTTCCATCCAAGATACGGATTTTGTTTTGGATATTCGTAACGGTGTAAACCGGGTGTAAAACTTGACCTTTTGATGCCATAGCGTCTGATGTTTCTGGCTGTTCTGGTTTGTCTCCCATGGTTGCTTTCGTCCGGTGAGAGTGGGGGGGGGGGGGGGGGGGAACGTTTGAGATAGAAATCTAGAGATTGCCAGCAATGATGAAGATGAAAAGTTGTTGGATGGTGAAGTAATTCAATCTGTTAAGTTTAAGGTGAATGGATCGGCAACGGCGCTCTGATACCATAAACGCACGTAGCCTTTACATTATCTCAAAAATTATGTCTAAAGTAATTACACATGGAGATATATATACACATGCAAAGTTACACATTAGTCCTATGAACTTATGAATGCATGTTGCTAATAATTTCATCTGAGTATTCAGATATTATTAACTCTAGAATTGAATTGGTCACAAGAACAAGGACTAGTTATAAGCTGGTCCTTTTGTCCTCGTCACAATCATATATGGACCACAACTTTGTTAGGGTTTTAATTATTTTCTTTTATTAGCATATGCTATGCTATTTAGGTCGCTTGATGTGTAAGCACTAGAAACCACACTATCTACACCTACTTTAATCTACAAGCAAAGGAGCAAGAAACTCGCCATGGGAGACGAACACCTATATATTCAACCACAAACATTCAAACATGATCATTAAAGAATGAACCCAATTAAGTACGTATGAGCCATTTTGGATTAAGTTATTTTTTACTTGATTGAGCCTGGTTCTGAGGCTATAAAGAAAACAACGACTATTTTTGTTTCAAGCTATTCCGGAGAATTTCATCTTACAAGTTAGAAAATTAGAGACCACAAAGAGATGTGATTGGTCATTACCAGGGGTGTTTATAAATATCCGTATCGGATAGTGTTTTTGAGGATTTATATCCAAACTATCCGAAATATTTTTATTAAATTTATTAATTGATAGATATTGATTAGAAATTTTGGATTTTTTTGGGTATTTCGGATATTTTTATAAAAACTTTGGATATCCGAAAATTTTTTAATAAAAAGATATATTATATTTTTATAAATATTATTAAAATTACATATAATTTTAGAATTTGAATATCCGAATTCGAATCTAAAATTATTGATTTCCAAATTTCGGATTCGAATTCTGTTAGTAAAATCTACTATCTGAAATTTTCAGATTATCTAATTTCAGACATCCCGAGTCATTATAATCAGGTACGTAAGGGGCAATCAAGTCAAAGAAGAAACGTTACAAACTCTCTTCAACGAGTTTGATAACTTGAAAATGAGAGACGGCAGACGACTTCACGAGCAAGTTATCTAGCACGTATGGCCTCAAGATTCGGTTCCCTAGGATTGATAAATGAAGAAACAAAGATGCTTAAGAAGTTCCTCATGAACTTACCAAGAAAGAAGCTATTTCATATTGTTGCATCAACTAAACAAGTCCTTGATATCAAATTATATATCATATTTAAGGATGTTATTAGTCGGTTTTAAGCTTATGTACAACAGATTATGAATGACAAGATTCAAACCGAAAAACAAAGTATGCTTATGTTTGGGAGACACATGAATGTGACAATATACGCTATTGTTTTGAAAAGTGAATACACTATGGTCGGATAAAATAACTTTAGAAATTTAAAAATAAAATATTGTAATTATATCTAATTAAAGAGTCATTAAATTAACCATCGATGTTCAAGAATAATTTGTTTATAAATATGTTTCAAGTTTTCACAAATTTAGTATAATATAGTATTGAGATTAATTAATGATATTACTAGCTACAGATCTATTAATATATAGTGTAACTGTTCTCGAATATGCATGTATGATGATTGTGTATGACATAGTCTCGATTAGAAAGCTTTTAACGACTAAGATTTGAGCTGAATGATTCAACAGACTTCCATTCCGTTAGAGAGCGTTAAATAAATAACTTATTAATATGAAACAATTATATTTCAATTTTATAACTAACGTGGATAAAAAGGAAAAATGTGACAAATTTAGAAAGAACTGAAGGAATTCAAAATGTGTCAACTTGACCTAAAATCGAACATTCATGTGGAGACGACAAAATGATTAATGATTTATGTATTGTAACTTTCATTCAAAAGTATTTAAATATAAAATTAACGAGCTAACAGGTTTTATTCAACTTTTTAATACCATAAAGTTCTTTTAAACATATTTATATAATATTATAAATAATATATGATAAATTAGATGATAGATTTGGTCGTTATTAACTAATTTAACAAGGGTTGTCATAGTCCCGAAAGACTACCATGACTAATCAGTCTTAGATCGTATTGAATTTTGACAATATTATTCTTCGGTATAGTACTTTATTATTTTTATTTTATTAAGTTATGTTTGTTCATAATTTTATTTTCATCTTGAATTATAGATAAAACTAATATTAAGCCCACCGTATTGCGGTGATGAACGTAAAACCGTGCCAAGTAACAACTAATTTTACACCACTATCAGTAACCATCAACACTATAAAAACTCATATTAAAAAAAATATAAATGAGAATAATAAAATCAAACAGCAAATAGAGGTAAAAACATTAAACTCTGCATATGAAACATAAAATATTAAAAAACAATAACTAAGTTGATCTAGGAATCACGCATTATGATGGGGCCGTTTAACGGAAAGAATCACTACAAGAAAACAATTTTTTTGCGGCGATATTTATCGTCACAAAAAGATTCAGTTTCGTTGCAATATGTCATTTGCGACGAAAATTTGGTCGTAAAAAATTCATCGTAAAAGAGTGGTCGCAAAAAGTAGGTGGGAAATTTTACCTCCTAAAAGAGAATTCAGAAAAAACAAAAAAAATTAAAATTTTTTTGTGCGACGAAAATGTCGTCGCAAAAGGTATATTTGACTAGAAAAGTCAAAAAGTTGATTATTTTTGTCGTTTAATGTGTTTTTTGCGACGAAATATATATCGCCGCAAAAAACATCGACACGAAAAACCATTTTCCTTGTAGTGAATAGGCGTAAATACGTTGAACCACACGCGCATGTTGTTTTGTGTTAACTCGTAAAATTTGAAACGACATGTAAAACAAAAAAAATGTAAAATGTAAAAAATATACAGAATCAAAGTTGTAATTGATAAATTATAAAGTTTAAGTTGTAAAAAATATAAAAATATTGTGATTAAAAGTAAAAAATTAATTATAAAAACAAAACAAATGTAGGTACAACCCATAAAAGTTTAGGTATAACTCGCACAAACAACACTTTGTAATTAGTATTATATAACTAGTACTAAGCCCCCGTGATACGGCGGGGGTGTAAAACCATATCAAGTGATACCAATTTTACATCAACATCAGTGACCAACAATATCAGAAAACTTGTATTAAAAAAATAAAAATGTAAAAATTAAAACTGAATTGAAAGTAGACGTAAAAACATAAAACCACGCACGTGAAACGTAAAATATTAAAAACAATAACTAAATCGTTCAGCGACCGGAGCGTTGTGATTGGGCCATTAAATGAAAAAAACAGGCGTAAAACATTTAACCACACACACGTTGCAACATGTGGGGATTAAGAGTAAGAAAATTAAAAATAAAAATAAAACAAAAATGCATACAAGCCATTAAAACTTAGATTCAACCTATAATACACAAATTTGTTGATAATTAGTAATATATATATATAATTATTATGTTAAATATATAAGGGTTATTGAGGGTGCAACCTTTGAAGCCTAAAGTACAATCACAACGCACCAATCAAGTTGATAATTAATATTATATAAGATTTATAATGCGTCGGGTGTTGCGACGGTTATGTGACGTTATAAACCATAGACTACAATTGACTTGATTCGCTTTCGAACTCAATTTACGACGAAATCTAATATTATATTTATTACTATAGAAAATCACATTATGTGGTGAATAATAAATAAAATAATTTATATATTTAGAGTTTCGAAGATTTTTCAATAGCAAACTCTCTTTCATAAACAGATAAGAAACAATAAAAAAATATGGTTTCAACTATAAACTTAAACAAAGATAAAATTATTCGGATTGAAAACGTCAACTTAAATAAGGAAAACCTTTCAAAATAAAGAAAATGTCAATTTATATATAGGCATATTTAATTTTAATATTTATATTATTACTTATTGATCGATAATAATCCATAATATTATTTTTCGATTGATTTCTTCTATATGTTATTTTTTGCTTTCATAATCATTATTATGAGTGAAATCGATTGCAAATCAAGCGTAAATATTTGATGATTATATTATTGAGACTTTTATTATATTATTGAGACTATTGATACCAAATGTGAAAGTTTGCCACCGACCAAAATAACGGAATAGATTATTATCGGTCACTACGTAATAGTTTGTATTATTGAAATTAAATTTGTAAAATATATATGCCAACGTAGAAAAGAAAAAATAAAAAAGAAAATATTTGATATTTGATATATTTCATGATATAATTGTAAAATCATTTGATAATGAGAATGGTTTTTACTTTGATTTCACACTATAAGCCTAGGCTAGTAGGCTTAAGTTTCAAAGCACAAAGTACAAAATGTTATGCATGAAAAAGTTATTAATTAGAACTATTTAAATATATGCAATGCCTAAAATATAGGGAAATTATGCACACACCGCATTTTTCTATGGAAAACCGATTCAAACGGTCACAGTTAGGCCTCCCCGTGACCGTTCAATCAGGTGTGAGACCTAACTGTCACGGTGAGGCCTAACCGTGACAGTTAGCTCTGGGGATCCGTTAACAATGATTGGGTATATAATTAATGGGGAATTGATTGTGTGCAGTTAGGGTTTTAGGGGCTATATATCACGGTTTGGCCAAACCGTGACATATTGCCTATATTTTTTATATTTTTTTTATCATATCACTTTGTTTTTATTTTAATTTTATCACTCGTTTAACCTAATCATAACTCACAAGTTTGTGTTTTGTGTTTATTAATAATTTATCTTATTACAAGTATTTATTTATTATTAATGTGACGGTTTTGTGTTTAATTTGTTTACGAGTTTGTAAAAATCGGTTGTTATTATACAGACATATTGTATATATTTTCTAAATTTGAGTAATCACACTAGTTTGTTTTTATTTTTATTTTATCACACGGTTAACCTAATCGTAACATACGTGTTTGTGTTTTGAGAACAATGACAGTCGATGGTGTCCACATGAACCCCCAGACTCCTGAATCATTTCCATTTTTGTCAACTCTGATTCAAGGAGGCTAAGGCAAACAATGGATACTTTATAATGCAACTTTGAGAACAATGACAGTCGATGGTCTTTTTTAATTTTCACACGGGACACCTCGAATGTTTTACAAATTTCAATCTCCTGGCCGCGCACGAGGTCACAAACATATCCGACAAGTGTGTGCAACGTATTATTGGTCCCTGTGAGGTAACTCTTGAAGTTGGCATGTTGGCCCTCAACCCTATTAGTTGTAAACTCATCAAAGTTAAGGCGGTCGTACATCCAACAAGTAATAATTTTCTCTTTGTACGACACCAACCAATTATTCCAAATATATTCCCATACCTCTGAAAGAAATAACAAATTTTATAAAATGAATAAATAAATTATTAGAGTAAAAATAATTATGAAATTCTTACCACGTTTACCATCTTCATTTAACTTTTCTTCCATTTTCCTGCAATTGTAATCGTACAATGCCTCTGTGGGAGACGAACACAAGGTCTTCCACCAGTATGGAAAATCCTTCCACATGCCGGTTTTGAATATCATATTCCACCGTTTTTGATATTCTCCCTAACGTGCCACCTGCATAGGTTTTTAGTAGCACTCGGGAACACTGTGTCACACGCGCTCATTAGGGACAGGTCCCTGTTTGTGACAATAACGCGGGGCTTCACACACCCATCGAGTATATCTCTGATCCGCTCCAGTACCCATGTGAAGTTGTCCTGCCGTTCCCTCGATATAAATGCATGCGCAATACAAAACGACTTCGACGTCGACGTAACGCCAATAACCTGAACAAACGGAATGTTGTACATGTTGGTTTTATACGTCGTGTCTATCAACATCACGTGCGGGAATGCGCGTCACATTTTATACGAAGTAGGATGACAAAAGAAAACATCTTCCACGGCCTTAGTAGTTGCATTCGTTCGTGTTTCATACACGAACTCTTTAGATTGTAGCAGGTTTTCAAGTTCCTGCATTGGTGTCATGCCTTTTCTCCCCTCAGCCCTAAACTTCGACGTCAGATTGTATATGTCTTGAACAACACAGATGCTGTGGGAAAAGTGCTCCCTTACGGCTGAATGGATATGTCGTGGCCGCACGTGCTGCCTGTGTGACTTCTCTACAAGATCAATTTCTTCGGCAGTCATCTTCCTAAGATGCGCGTGGCCCTCCTCGTATACAACAGGATCGTGGTTATGCGTCTCGTTTCTCACCTCTAACATCCAACTGTCACTCTTTCCTACGTACTTCCCTACGAGTTTAAAGGGACATCCTTTCTTTATGCTCCCAGTACGTCTACTTGTGCCAGTGAATTTCGGCTTTTGATAATGATCTCCCGAACCCGACATTGTTTTCGAATTAACATGTTTTTGGAATGACGAAGGCTGAAAAATCTCGAGTGTTGGATGAATGAAAGCTCAAATACCTTATGATGAAAAAATTTCGAGTGTCAGATTAAGTGTGGAGTGTTGAAAGTTGAAAGGTATTTAAGGTGAAAATCTGATGCACAAACCGTCACGGTTTGGCCTTCACGTGACGGTTCGTGGCGCGATTCCCGGCCCTTCTGTCAAAATCACGTCTACCTCGTACCTTAAACTGAGACCTCGTACCCTAGAGGTCACGGTTAGGCCAAACCATGACGGTTTGGTGACCGCTTTTCAACTTTATCAGGCCATTTTGTCGTTTTGTTGTCACGAGGTCACGGGTAGGCCAAACATAAACCGTGACAGCAAGCCCTTGCGGTCACGGTTAGGTGCCAAAATATGACCGCAAGGCCTAACCGTGACCGTTTGAACCGGCCTACCACCAAAAACCCCAGCGGTGTCCCCATTAGGACCCAAAATATATATCTATAAGTAAGTTTATATAACTTCAATTGTCTCCTTTATGGACTCGCCTTTAAGTACTAGTGCGAATGTTTACGCGTTATTGAAGATGCATCTGTTTTGTTTATGTTTTCTTTCTGATCCTTTATTTGATCATATTTAATGTTTAATATGTGAAATATTTTTTTGAAAACACGAATAATTTTCAGGAGTAATGACTCTAGAAAGGTGGTTACACTAATTTATCTATATATATACACTATAGAATCAGTTTTTAACATTTCGTTCATAATCATTAACGTAAACCCGCCGATAACACTTAGATATCAAAAGAAATAACATATTTGTTGATTTGAATATCTATATCAACATTTATAGAAAAATTTCATACTTAGTAAAATATATATCATTTATTTATTTTTTGATTGAATTCTTCGAAGATAGTTAATATTGAAAAGCTATTATGGGCAACAATTCAACATAAAGGTATATCAAATCTCGAAGGTTTATGAATTGTACAGTAAGATAGACGTGACACCCCAACCGGTGTTAAGTAGTATTTCGTATAACATGTATAAAATAAAGATCTTAGGTGTATAAACTTGTATTTATTAACTAAGTCCATGAACATGTTAAATGTCATAAACTTGTAGTCATTTTAAGCAGTATTTCATATAAGATGTATTAAATAAAGGTCAATTAACAAGTTGATGAGTAAGCATAGATATTGTTACATAAACAAAATTCAAAACAGGATTCAAAAGTCAAAGTATGAATTCAAACAAGTATGATTAAACAAATGCATTGATCAAACTTTTAAAACATGATAATATTATAAATTCTATGAATAATAATTTATATAAATTTATGTAAAACTATATAAATGATAGTTATATAATAATTTATAAATTCATTGTTGTCAATGATAATAAAATTTAAAGTCTACAATATTAATGAAATTAAATAAATTCATCAATAAATGTTTAATATAATTAGGATATTTGTACATTACGCTTAGACGATAATTTTGATATTTTAAAAATTTTTACAAATGGATTAAATGTCCGAGGGTTTTAAATTATGTCTGAAATGTCAATCGATCAATACTCGTGTAAAAGTAGTTCAATAAGAAATCCTCATTTATTTTATTTAAATGAAATGAAGATATTGTTACATATTATCGGTTGTCATGGTTAAACTGATATTGTCAAATAATGTATTTTATTAACTTATATGTCATAATCATACTTATGTTCATGCCTAATCGTTGAAATAAACTATTATAATCTTTTTTACTCTCACAAGAATCTTATTATTGCTGTTCCCTTTTTTAATATCTGTTAGGTTATATATATATCATATGTATTGATACTTAATAATTGTAATAGTTGATAGTCATCTAGTGTTTTTCTTCTTTCTTTTTTAAACGGCAGTCATCTAACAGTTAAATTATATAACTAATCAAAATATGATAAAGACATATATACAAATGTAAATTTAACAAACAAATGTGTTAAACTAAAGTGATATTAATTTAGAGGAAATTAATTAATTGAAACTAACTACATTTTCGTCCATCTTTATTTAGAGATGCAGGAGGGTTTTAGAGCATTAATATCATGTAGTTTATGCATATACGTTGGTCTTTAGACGGTAATATCATCTTATTTATATTTTCGCTTAAAACAAATTTGTTACTCTAGCTTAATTGATAAGTATATATTTAGACCCAGTGGCTTAGGAATAATGCAAATATGCAATGCAAACTGCGAGCGTGTGTTCCTCATCTTTAGGGTCCTTACTTGTTTATTATACAAAAGTAAACAATATCTAGTGAAGACACTCACTTATAAACCAAGGTTCCAGTACCCTCCTCTTATGTAGCACAAGTTTTTTTTTTCTTTCTATTTGCACAATTTTATAAATTTAAAAACACAATTTTAAACATCGATATCTTACTTATTTTAACTAAATTTTAAGCATGATATATTTAATTTATTATGAAACACTCACTAGAAAGCCTATAACCAGTAAGGAATAATCATATTAATTATAATTACATATAATTATAATTAATATGATCTTTACTTCTAAAATATATACGTACATAATTTATAAAAAAAATAAAAGATATATGATTCGGTTAGTAGCTTATAAAACCTAGGAACCACCATTTTAAAACGTTTACTTGCATTTTTAATTTTTGAAATGAAAGCAAAACCAAAAAATTGATATCATTCAATAATCTGACCTCTTGACTTGAAATGTTTAACAAATATTGAACGACGTAAATAAAGTGTAAATACAAACGTGATAACTGTCACACCCTCAAAATCCGCTAACGGGATTTTACCGTCAGGCGTGTGACACACCAGGATCTCAGATAGCATCAGTTACACCAAACATAGTAATTACAAAACATCACATTAAGTAATTAGACATTTAAATCATTCATAAGTGTTTCAGATTTGCGGAAGGGTTTCGAAAACAGAAATCAATAGTAACTTGTTTCAACATGCGTTTCAACCATAAGAATCAATAGCGTTTCACAAATTAAACCAGATTATGCATGCATCCTAGCTGAGTTCTTAACCTTGTGCGTTTCTGTGACCTGAGAAAACATACTAAAATGTGTCAACATAAAGTTGGTGAGTCCACAGGTTTTAATCAACAAGAAATGTGTCAGAAAAGCGTTTCACATGGTTTCATCAACCAGAACTGTGTCAGAAAAGCGTTTCACATTATTTCATCAACCAGAACTGTGTCAAAAAAGCGTTTCACATGGTTTAGTATATAAAGCATATCGATAGGTCGCGAGCCTATAAACAAGTTAGTTAGTGTTTCAAACCGAAGCTGACTGTGTGTGTTTAGTGCCTTTCCACCATGTCTTAACCGACCGTGGCAATCGTTACAGGTCAATTTAGCACCCGTTTGACCTCCAATCAAGCTAGGGCGACTAGCCCGGGCGGGGTTTGTCAGACCCAGTAGTACTACTCAATATTACCTCGCTAATCTCGTTACTAACGGTTTGATACTGTAAGGACTTTCAAATGCGTTTCGCACTAACATAACAAGCGATATCAATAATACTGGCAACCATAACAAAATAGTGTTTGCATGTTTTCTCATCCGAAAAGGAAAGAAAGTAAAATGGGGCCGTGAAACTCACCTCGAGTGTAGAGCAACAAGTAATTGTAAACACAAAGGATCGGGTTTCCAATTAACCTGTGTTTCATTCAGTGTATATATATATAATTAATATCAATTATTAATTATAAGTATAATAACTGTACGGTTTCGCGTCTTACAAATCGGTTCGGTGTCGATTATATATATATATGTTACAATACTTAAGTTTAATAATCGATTAACGTTAAATCCAGGTTTAGGGTTTCATTTGATATTTGGGGGTTTTAATATCTAATTTAAATAAAATGATAATATTCGTATTTGTAAATAATTTGTGAAATTTATTACATATAATTCCTTCATTTATCACAATAAGTCCATAATTAAAGTAATATAATCTCTATTAATAACTTGATGATTATTATTTAAGATCCATTTTTATAAAAATGACCATTTATAACATTTGTATTATTTATTAAAATATAAATAATTAAGGTTTTTAAAGAAATAAATTTCCTGAAAATAATTTAATAACCTTCAGAATAGACAAAGTTTATAAAAATTATCTTTATAATTTTTAGGAATTTTTCTGGATTTTAAAAGGCTTAAAAAGGCTTTTAAAAAAATAAGTGTTGGAGGCCGGGTTCGAACCCGCGACCTCAAACACACACTGCCACACACATACCAGTAAACCAAGGGCCATGGCCGCGATAGAAATCCATTTCCAAATCTTAAAAACAATCTTTCAAACAAATCCCCAATTTCCCCCAAATCCCGAAACCCTAGTTTTGATTTTGGATCAAATTGAAGATCAATTCGAGGTTGTTAACATCTAGAATCATAGGGCTTTGATTACTCACGTTAAACCGAGTGTATTGATGTAATCAATTACCTGTTTTGATGTTGGATCGATGGTGGACACTCGATGAACAAGCCGTGGGTTGTCTTGAATCAAAATGATGAACAAACCTTGTTGGAAATCTAATTAATTGCATACAAAGCTTCGAATGATGCTAATGAGTGAAAGCCCTATGTTTATTACAGTGAATATCGGCCAGATGGTGGTGTTCAATAGAGTTGCAGGTCCGCGACAATGGTGGTAATCGATGATCGTGTGTGGTTATGTTTTATACTAAATTGAGATTAGTGGAAGATTTGAAACGGCAAAATGGTCATGTATGTGCGATTTCTTTCGATTATTTTTAGTTTTAGTGCTCGATTGATGTGTGGTCGGCCGAAAATGGGTCGAAGTGGGTTAGGTAATGTTAGGTAATTCCATTACTCAAATTAAGAGAGGAGATAGGTTCGAATCTTGTTTACAAACGGTTTGGTATAAGTTTCGGGTTTTAAAACTAGGTATTTTGGGCGTTTTGGCCTCGCCGGAGTCGCGGCCGGCGGCAGAACTCCGGTGACCGGAGAATCGGGTTTGGGCGGGGGGGTTGGTTGTGTAAAATTAAATTTTACACTTTGGTCCCTGCAGTTTCAATAGTTATTATTTTATGTAAAAACTTTATTTTAAAGTTCCAAATTTGTCAATTTAACCCCCTGGACTTCATTATTAATATTTATGATTACTATTATTATTATCAATAATATTATTATTATTATTATTATTATCAATATTATTACTAAATTAATATTAAAAAAAATTTATAAATACTATAAATCATGAACTTTTCCGGGTTGTCACATCATCCCCCTGTTACAGGAATTTTCGTCCCGAAAATTAAGAAGTACTGGCAACATTCTTGAACAGGTTAGGATGCGTGCGCATCATTTCGTCCTCTTGTTCCCAAGTAAACTCAGGACCACGTTTTGAGTTTCCGCACAATAGGGATCTTGCTACGTTTTAGGGTTTTGACTTCTTGATCCCTAATCGAAGCTGTTCATCGATTTCCAGGAACAACAAATGATTCATCAGCAATTTACTTTCTTTACAAATCGTACAATCCCTTTCCAGGGAGAGACTTTGAGTCAAACGTGATCTTATTGGGTTCTAGAGACTTTCGACGAATCACCTTATCCTGATGGTCTATCTTGGTTTCATGCTTCGATAACCAATTCATACGGTATTTAGTCTATGTCAAAGACATGATCTTCATGTACTTTTGTGTAACCTCTAATTATTACCATTGGTCACTTTAACCGAGTAAATAATTTCTAAGCAACTAGGGTTAATGCTAAGTTAAAGAATCATTTCAGAAGAATCAAAGCTATTATCAACCCTAGTATCAAATAGATGTGTAGCTACTAATGATAAGGTACGTGCATGTAACAATATTTGGTCTTGTCGAATGTGGCTTGCTTTAGTCGTAAATGTATGACCGCGTGATGTATTTCCTTGACTTATATGACCTTTATTTCCATAATTTAACTGTTCTTACTTTCTAGCTATAGCCATTTCCTAATTCTGATTGTTTCTAACTTGTCCTTGGGTCCTAATCGACCTAGGGCACACTTATGGTAATGGTCGGAACTCCAACCTTCTTAATGTCCCCGTTTAACGCATTTTAGCTTAATCGTATTAACCAACATAGCTAGGTTTACAACATTAGCATTCTTGTCTACCTTACCGCTAGGTTGCTTGTTCAACCCTCCAACTTCTTTCTATTACTCACTAGGTTTGCCTAGTGTCCTTCTTAATCCTATTTGGTCTAATGTCATAAGGTATGACATCAGCTTTGTCAATTCACGGAGTTTGTCAGTATAAAGAGCACAACTTAACCCTACCATTGCATGATTTTAGAATTATAATTCTAACTTTTGCATTTCATTCCTTAAGTAATAGTACTCAATCACCAAGGCTTTGAACTCACCTCAATAACCCTATATATAAGCATCACCGGTAGACTAAGAATGTGCTTAAACCGGTTGCACGACATCCTAATTTTCCTTAACATCATCCCAACGTAATATTGGACTAAAAGAACCAATGAGCCAAGATCAGGAAAACCTATATATAAGCATCACCGGTAGACTAAGAATGTGCTTAAACCGGTTGCATGACATCTATTGAAGTCATCAGCTGTTACATCATCTGAAGCCAAGTCTGAAGAACAAGTGCTGAAGACTCAGAGTTTGTCACAACAGCTGAAGAAGTCTTCTTCAGTTGTTGTGATGGTTTTTCCCTTTCAGTAGTTTTGTAATTTTATTTCAGTAGTTTGTACAATAGCTGAAGAGCTTGTTCTTCAGTTGTTATAGTATCAGTAGTTATAAACGACTGAAGTGTTTGTTCTTCAGTCGTTGTAGGATTTCAGTAGTTTACTTTTGTCAGTACTTGTAAAAGATAGGAACACTTTTGTAAGAAGATGTCAGCTGTTGACATCTTCAGTAGTTTTATGTTCCGTCAGTTGTAATTTTAATAATCGGTTGATGTCAGAGAAAGGACATCATCACCATCCTTTTGCCGCCTATAAAAGGATGGTGAACCATGCTGTTTTAATTGCCGAAACGTGTTGAGCAATAGAACAATTAATTTTTCGCAGAACTCTTTTCTCTCTCTATGTTTGTGGTTTTACTTGCAATATCTTTTATGTTCTTGCTATAATTGCTAATTAACGTGCTAAATCCGCTGCAAACCAATCTGATTGATCAAACGAGAGGTGAGATCCTGTCAAATGGTATCAGAGCGGGTTAATCATTGATCGATTTCACTATTGATCATTTAAAACTGCTCTTTTGATCTCTCTGTTTGATCGAATTAGCAATTTGCAAGAATTAGCCATAGAGAGTGAGTTTCTGCTGTTTTCGGCCAAAATCTTGAGGTTCTCTGGTGGTCTTGAGTTACGTTTGTCTTGCTTAAACTTGTTTTTGACTAAAACCTGAGATGACGACACTAAATAATGATCCTCACAATACTGGTTCCTCAACCAAGCCTCCGATGCTTGTGAGGAACGAGTATAACATATGGAAAAGACGTATGCTTCACCACTTGGCTGTCAACAGTGCTGGTTGTTGGAAGTCAGTGGTGCATGGACCATACAAGCCCATGATGAGCGTCCCTGAATCTAATGAACAGGTTGCGAAGAAACCTGAACAATATTCGGACGAAGATCTAAAGCTGTTCGAAATTGATGCTAGAGCCCATGGAATTTTAGCCATGGCTATTCCTAATGAGATTTATTCAGGGCTCTTGCATCATGAGTCTGCTCATGACCTATGGGTTGCTCTAAAGAAACAATTTGGAGGAACTGATTCGGTCTTAGCAAACAATAGGGAAATCCTCACCCAACAATATGAGACATTCTCATATAGAAAGGGTGAGACTCTGACCCAGTAGTTTGAGCGGTTCTCTTGTTTGATCTCTGAACTGAAGATGGTCAAACAAGAGTACTCCAAAAGCCAGATGAACAACAGGTTCCTCAGGTCACTGCCTGAGAGATGGGACACATATACCATTGTCCTACGCTCCAGTGTTGATCCGGAAACTCTATCTCTCACCCAACTTTATGGGAAACTGCTCACTTTTAAGAGAGAGATAGAGCAAAAGAGGAAGTTGTCCTCTTCTGGCAAGCTCGCTGATGACTTTGTCCAAGGTAATGCTGCCTTGATAAGTCATGAGTCAGAATATGCTTCATCAGAAAGTTCTTATGATGAGCATATTGATTTCTCTACCAACTCAGAACAAGCTTTTGTTGGTGTTAGTAGTTCAGGAGGTGGTGGTGACAACTTGTGTTTTCTGATGGAGGACTTGAAGGGCATTCCAGATGATGATCTGGAAGGGATGGATATTTTGAACCAAATGGCAATGATAAATATCCGCTCTAAAAAGTTCTACAAGAGAACTGGTAGGAAATTCCCTGGACTCTCTGGTAAAACCAAAGTTGGTTTTGACAAGAGCAAGTTGAGGTGTCACAAGTGCCAAAGGCTTGGACACTTTGCAAGAGAGTGTAGATCGTCTGGATCTAACTCCTCTGCACCCTTTGTGACTTTTCCCAGCAATAGCTCACAGCACAGAGGGCAACCTTCCTCCAGTTCTGGCCATCCATCACAAGCACAGGCACCACCTGCTTATTTTGTGCCACAGGGTCATATGTCATATCCTTACCCCTGTTACTACATGCCTCAGCCTAGTCAAACTCAAGCACCCTCGGCTCAACCACCTCATGCTCTTCCTGAGCCTCAATCTTCCCAATCTCATCATCACACACAACCTCAACAACATAGCTTTTTCACCCCAAGTGTTGTTGACTGGAGTAGTCTACCAGATGAGCTATCTGGTCAGGAACAACTACTCCAAGGTGCTGGTCAACATGGTGGTGACCAACCTTTTGGAAATCTTGCTCTGATGGCCCTTGATTCTGCTGAGGGGTCATCATCCAATGCCTCATCTCAGGTATCCACTGAGGCTAAAGCCAAGCTTTGTTCAGAATCATGCATAGCAGCATTTGCTTCTATTAGAGAAGCAAATGTAGCTTTAATAGATAAAAATCTTGAGCTTGAGCACACTATTTCCAAAAGAAAAGCTGATTTTGAGGCTGTACTCAAAGATAAAAATGATGAAATTTACAAGCTTAAATGCCAAATCAAAGATGATAAAGCTAGGGAAGATGTACTTCTAGAGAAGTACAGAGACCTCAAGGAAACTCTTGCAACCACCCAAGTTGAGTGTGATCGATGGGTGCAATCATGCAAGGGTTTTGAAATGCTTCTTAGCAAGCAATCTGCTTCCAATGTGAAGTTTGGCATTGGTTACAATCACACTGCTCCTCCTACAGATTTCACTTCAAGAGCAGAAGTTGAATCTGATGGGGAGAGCAATAACCAATCCTTCTCATCATGTGACCTACTATCTTCTGAATCAGCATCATCAGAGATAGAAGTCAGCATTAACTCCTGCCAAAACCAATCAGCTGATGCTACAACAGCTGATGGTTAAAATGCTGACTGTCACATGACCAAAAGGCTGATCAACTCAGGTGTTGTCACTAGAAGTACTGAAGGTACTGGAGAGCAAGTGCAACATCTGAAGTTCAAACCTCAAATACTGTTAGCACTAAAGAGAAGAAAACTAACAGTAGGAAAGGTTTGAAGACAGCTAAAGAGGATACCAGGAAAGCAGGCACTAGGAAGAAAACTGCTAGTACTGATGGCAAACAGCTGAAGAACAAGTCTTCAGTAGTTACATCCTCTTCAGCTGATGATCAGCATAAGATGAAGAAGAAGCCATGTGAAATATGTGGCTTGTTCAATCATCTTACTGATGATTGCTGGTACAAAAGGGGTTCCAAACTCAAACAGAAGGAGAAAATCAATGAGGACATCAATAAAATGAAGAATGAGTTTGAAACCAAGTTTGTACTAGCAACATCCAAGCCTGAAATCCCTAAGCCCAAAGCTAAATCTAAAAAGAAGGTAGGGGTTACTCAGGCAACAGCTGAGGTTGCTCAGAAAAAGATGGTACAACATAGGGATCCATCATCAGCAAACTCCAATGTGTCTGAAGAACTGAAAGCTTTATCATAGAATCAGACACAGCTGGTGATGATGGTTTAGCAACTAGTGGGAATAGTCAACCACTTAGATGCTCCTGTGTTGAAACCACAGAAAAGGAAGTCCAAGCCAAAGGGTTCCTCTTCTGCACCATCTTCTTCACCTCAGGCTGTCACACTTAACACAACTGTTAGTGCTGCACCTGTAGCTGAGAACAGACCCAAAACCAAGCAGGTTTGGGTCTCCAAGACCAACTAACACATGGTTGTGTTTGCAGGGTTCTTCAACATGCCATAGAAGCATCTGGTATGTAGACAGTGGAGGATCCATGCACATGACAGGAAGCAGCTCCCTTCTTAATGACTGCTCTCAAGGAAAGAAGGGATTTGTTTCCTTTGGCAATGATGCAAAGGGTTACATCATCGGAAGAGGCTTTGTTTCCAATGGGGAAATAAGGTTTGATGATGTGAACCATGTGGAGAATCTCAAGTACAACCTCTTGAGTGTCAGTCAAATGTGTGACAAAGGCTATGTTGCCCTTTTCACAAGCCAAAACTGTCGGATTCTGTCATCCAAAGTCCTGAGTTTGATTGACAAGGCATTGGATGAACACACTCTCCTGAAGGCCAACAGGACAGGAAGAGTGTATGCCTTAGATCTTTCCAAAAAGATCGATCTAAAAGGCCATCCTTGCCTATTCTCCAAGGCCTCTCCTCAAGAGTCTACACTATGGCATAGAAGGCTGGGTCATGTTAATTTCAAGAACATGAATCAGCTGATAAGCCATGGTTTAGTAAGAGGATTGCCTCAGAAGAAGTTCAAGTGTGAAGATGACTGCACTGCTTGCTTGAAAGGAAAACAACACAAAGTTTCATTCCCTTCAATAGAAGAACCAAAGTCCACTGCCTGCTTGCAGCTCCTGCACATGGATCTCTTCGGTCCTGTCAGAGTGATGAGCATGGCAAATAAGAAATACTGCCTGGTAATTGTGGATGATTACTCCAGGTTTGTATGGACTTTCTTCTTGCACTCCAAGGATGAAGCAGCCAAGACTATAATGAACTTTGTGTTACTTGTAGAAAAGCAGTATTCCCTACAGGTCAAGTGTGTGAGAAGTGACAATGGAACAGAGTTTAGAAACCACACACTTGATGACTTCTACCTGTCCAAGGTAATTCGAAGGTAGTTTAGTATTCCTAGAACTCCTGAGCAGAATGGAGTGGTGGAGAGAAAGAACAGGACTCTCATTGAAGCAGCAAGGTCCATGTTGGCTGACTCAGGGTTGCGACTGACCTTTTGGGCTGAAGCTGTCAATACAGCTTGCTATGTGCAGAATAGAGCTTTAGTGAATAAGAGGTTGATGAAGACTCCTTATGAAGTTCTTCATCATTTGGCTCCTCTGATTTCATTCTTTAGAGCCTTTGGGTGTCCATGTTTCATTCTCAACACTAGCAACCCACTCCAGAAGTTTGCTAGTAAGGTGGATGCAGGGTATTTTGTTGGTTATTCATCAACTTGCAAGGCATACAGAGTCTTCAACTGTAGAAAAAAGGGGGTTGAAGAAACTCTGCATGTGAAGTTCAATGAATCTCCAAAGGACAAGATTCCCCAAAACCCTATGGAGTTGTTTGATCTAGACATACTGTAATATGTTCCTTATCAACCTCCAGCTGTTGAGCCTGTCAACAGATCTCCACCTGGTGGTACTGATGATGATGTAGTCAGTACTCACCTCTTCAGGTTTAGTGACAACCTGCCTAAGTCCACTGAACCTGATGCTCCTGTAGCCTCAGCAGCTCCATCCACTACAAATGCTGATGAGATTTCTACTTGCTCTACTTCGTTTGAGCTACCATCCTCTACATGGTTTCAGGAATCTCCATCACCATCTGTTGCTGCTGATGGGTCTACAAACACTTGCACAGATATCATAGTCTATCAAGAGCTCAAGAATCACCCCACATCTCAAATCATTGGTGATATTCATGCTGGAGTTTCAACCAGGAATCAATTGTCCAACTTCTGCTTCTATGCTCTCTTCATCAGTCAGCAAGAGCCAAAGAACTATCATATTGCTTTAAGAGACGATGGATGGGTGGAAGCTATGCAGCTTGAGCTTCTTTAGTTTAAGAAACAGCAAGTGTGGGAGCTTGTTCCATTACCCAAAGGTAAGTGTGCTATAGGCACCAAGTGGGTATTTAGGAACAAAACAGATGAGAAGGACCAAATTGTCAAGAACAAGGCTAGACTGGTTGTTCAAGGGTTTGCACAGGAGGAAGGCATCGATTATGATGAGACCTTTGCACCTGTGGCCAGACTGGAAGCAATCAGACTGTTCTTAGCTTATGCTACCTTTCATAGTCTTAAGGTTTATCAAATGTATGTCAAAAGTGCCTTCCTATATGGGAAAATAAAAGAAGAGGTTTATGTGTGTCAACCACCAGGCTTTGAGGACAATAAACATCCTGATTGGGTGTACAAGCTTGATAAGGCTCTTTATGGGCTGAAGCAAGCACCTAGAGCCTGGTATGAGACACTCTCAACCTTTCTTCTAGAGAATAAGTTCACTAGAGGCACCATTGATAAAACCTTATTCATCAAGACTGTGGGACAACATAAGCTCCTTGTTCAGATTTATGTAGATGACATCATCTTTGCATCCTCTGATCCAAAGTTGTGTGATGAATTTACAAATCTAATGAAGCTAAGGTTTGAAATGAGTGCTATGGGAGAATTACAGTTCTTTCTAGGTTTGCAGATCAAACAACAGGATGATGGAATCTTCATCCATCAGTCCAAATATTCAAAAGAGTTGTTGAATAAGTTTGATTTACAAACCTGTAAGCCCTGTTCTACTCCCATGAGCAGCATCACACAACTAGATGTAGATTAGAAAGGTAAAGCGATTGATGAAACCCTTTACAGATGTATGATTGGGTCCTTGATGTACCTTAAAGCTTCTAGACCAGACATCATGTTTGCAACATGTGCTTATGCTAGATTTCAGACTGCACCTAAAGAATCCCATTTGATTGCAGTCAAAAGGATCTTTAGATATCTGCAAGGTACCCAATCACTAGGTCTTTGGTATTCAACTGGGCATTCTTGCAAATTAGTTGCTTTCTCTGATAGTGACTATGCAGGATGCAAAGTCACCAGAAAATCCACTTCTGGTGGTTGTCAATTCCTAGGCAATTGTTTAGTTTTTTGGCAGAGTAAGAAACAAATATCAATTGCTACATCCACTGCTGAAGCTGAGTACATTGCTGCTGCAAGTTGTACCTCTCAGATACTCTGGCTTCAGAATCAACTTCTGGATTATGGCATTACTGAGACTAAGACTCCATTACTAATGGATAGTGCTTCAGCTCTTTGCATTGTTAAAAATCCAGTCCAGCACTCTAGGACCAAACATATAGAGATCAGACATCATTTTATCAGGGATTGCTATGAAAAAGGTCTGATTGATCCTAAGTTTGTGCCTAGTGCTGATGAGCTTGCAGACATCTTTACTAAGCCCTTAGATAGTGCTACATTCCAAAATTTGGTACTAAGGCTTGGTATGCTGCAGCTAGAGTAATTTGACCAATGCTGATGCTCTTACTTCACAACTACTGATGAGCAAAGGTCAAATATAAGTACTGATGAGTAATTTAGTCTTCAGCTCTTTCACAACTACTGAAGACTAAAATGACTCAAAGTACTGATGTACATTATTTATTGAAAACAACTGATGTAGTGAGGTGGATTACAACTACTGATGTATGATTTTCAAATAAATAAGTACTGAAGAACAAATTTTGCTCACAAGTACTGATGTGTAATCTTACACAAGTACTGAAGACAAAATTTGTTCACCAGCTCTGAAGAGTATTTCATCAGCACTTGTGAACATCTGATCACAAGAGCTGAAGGCCAATATTCACAAGAGCTGAAGGGTCAATGAAACATCTGAAAGTCAGCCAAAGAGCTGATGAGTAAGTGTAGAGGCTAGCATGAAACAACTGATTTGACAGAAACACCTGATGAGTAATTTCTCATCAGCTGATGCCAACAGCTGCTGTTTCATACCCAAACAACTGAAGGACAAAACCATGTCTTCAGTAGTTTCACAACTACTGATGGCTAACACCAAGTCCTCAGTTGTTTACAACAACTGAAGCAATACCATGTCTTCAGTAGTTCATAACTACTGATATCAGTAGTTCACAACTACTGAAGGCTAACACCAAGTCTTCAGTTGTTACAACGTCTGAAGAAGAATATTAGGTCTTCAGTAGTTCATAACTACTGAAGACTGACAATAACTCTTCAGCCGTTTACAACATCTGAAGGACAAAACCAAGGTTTCAGTGGTTTTAACTACTGAAGACTAACACCAAGTCCTCAGATGTTACAACCACTGAAGGTTAAGACCACGTCATCAGTCGTTACAACAACTGATAACTAACACCAAAACCTTCAGTAGTTTTCTTTCAGCCTTTGCCCTACGCTATAAATACCCAACGTTCAGAGCATTTACTCCTCACTTGACCTAACCTCTCAAAACCTCTAAACTTCCCATACACCATTAATGGCGACCATGCAACTGAAACCTCGACACAACTGTGTCGCTCATCTCACCAAATCGCCATTATGGCCGAAATTTCACCATGCCGTCGATCTGATGCACGACTCACCTTACCAAACGGCATTCCTTTTGAACCCTACCATCTACACCGACTCCCAGACGGAGTTTTGGACGAACATCACCGTCCAAACCGGAGAGCAGAATGGCGAGGTCTCTCTCCGGTCCTCCGTCAACAACCACCTAATGGTTATCACTCCAGCTACCTTGCGCCAAACCCTAAAGCTGGAGGATGCCACCTACCCAACCTCCTACCCCAAAGGCGCCCTGGATCTATCCTTCACATCCAACGACTACCAGGGTGACCTCTCCGCCCTAACCTTGTTGAAGAAACACTTTCCTGATCCCCAACGCCTCATTTTTCATATGGTGAACGTGTGTCTGGCTCCCAAAACCTCTTCATGGGACCAGATGTCAACAAGGTGGCAACAGGTATTGTTCTCTATCCTTGAAAAACAACCTTTAAACTTAACAGATATTATATTTTTGGAAATCAAGGATATGGCCACAAAACCAGTTTCTAACCGATGGTTCTTGTATCATCGGTTCATTATGGCCATAATAGAGAACCAGCTTCAGGCTGAGGGACTTGTTGGCACTGGGGTCCCTGCCATGGCTGTTCTAGCCGAGGTATACTCCAGGCACAACTCTGACCAATCCTTAAAACAGGCTGGCCGGTTGCGAAAACCCACGCAGTAGGAACCCACAGCCTCCACCTCCAAATCCGAAGTCCCCACCAAACCAAAAACCAAAAAAAGCCCAAAAAGGCTACTCAGGGAAATGAGTCCCCTGAGGATGCCCCTGCAACACAAATGCAGGATGTGGCTGCTGGTTTGATTCTCCCAGCAGCTACCACGACTCCACCCACCTCAACCGCACAGGTTTCCTCTCAACAGGAGCCTGATGCAACCACTTCTGGGGCAGCCACACTTCTGGGGTCTATCTCACTTGAGAAGACTGCCATTGAAAAGCACAGTTCTCCCCCTGTGCACACTGCTTCGAGCCCATCTACTGATGAGACCGCCCCACAAAGCCCTTCATTGGCAATAGCCAAAGTGCTGACCCATCTGAGCACTCCACCCTCTCCCCAGAAACCTATTACAACTAGGGAGACTCCAACAGAAGAGGGGGTGGATACAAGTGCCGGTGGGAGCCCACAGCACAGAGAATCACAAGTCCAATCTCCCAGTGTGGCTAGGGAGATAGGACAATCTGGTGAGGCTGCCACTTCCTCTGCATCAACATCTGAGCAGGGTGAAGCTGGTAACATCAATAAGACCTCACCAGAGGCAACTGCCGATGATGGATCCAATCCGGAGGCTGGAAGTCCCCAATACCATGAACAAGGGGCACATGCTATTACTGAGCCACACTCAGAGCATGTACATCCTGACATTGTCAGGAGGTCAGGTGATTCAGTTCATACTGATGATGACCTGAGCTTCTTCTTCGACGTTGTAGCTCACAACACTATCTTAGAGGATGAGATAAGCAGATTCAAAGAGCTGCTTGCTCAGATGACTCAAGATAGAAGTCCATCTGCCACCACAACCCCACAGATGGCACCTTCACCTGAAGGTCTCATAAACACTGAGCCACTCCCAGAAAACTCGGCCACCAGCCCCTGCTTCTGGCACTAGCTCTCAGGGTCAGAACCCCCTGAGCAGCTGGATGCTATCCTCCAGAAATCCCTGCCTCTCATCACACCCATACTAAAAGATATAGTCATTCAAACCATTGATGAGAGGTTTCCCACTTATATCCAACCTATGGTGGAGGTTGCCATTACTAAGGCGCTTGCTGATAGTCAAACCCCAACCAATGCACCCAAAAAGGGGGAGACATCAGTGCAAGCCAAGAGGAAGAGGGGAGAGGAGGAGTTAGAGGCAGAAAAAGAGGTGGTGGTTGAGAGGGAGAGGGCTGAGGAGAGTAGTAGGGTAAGGGAGAAAGGGAAGAGGAAAGAGAGGGAGGTTGAGCATATAGAAGTGGCTGGAATCCAAAAAGATTTCAGTGTCACTTATAAGAAAAAGGGAGAGGAGGGAAAGAAGGTGGCTGACTCTGATCTAGCAGCCCTTGTCAAGGAGGTTGATGCTGAACAGAGCAAATCAATGGACTCTGCCATTGCTCAGCTGTTCAGGCAAGGCTTTGACAAGGACACTGCCATGCTAGATCAGGAGCTCAGGAAGATGGAGACTAGGGAGATCGAACACCGATGGTCTACTTATAGCCAAGAGGACAAAAAGAGACTCGAGGCTATGAGTAGATTCATTTCGAAGTATCTGGGCAGGCCAGTCCTTGATGTTAAAGCATGGACCATGGATAGAATCTTGGCTATAGCCGCCAAGATCTGTTCAGCTGGTGATTTCACCAAAGGACTGGTTGCTGAGGCCCTCTCCGAAGCCGGTGCTGGGAACAGGACACTGCTGGCAAAACAGACCAAACCATCACTCATCTCTAGATTGCTAGCAGTGCCTGCCAACATTCCCACACCAACCACCAAACCACAACCCACTAAACCAACCCCTTCACCATCAAAACCCGCAGCCAATGATCCACCCTTGAAGAAGAAGAGAAGGGTGTTGAGGCTGCAAGAAGAAGAAGAAGAGGAGGATGAGGAGGATAGTCTGCCCATTTCAGCAGTTATACCTCTACCTAAAGCCAAACCACAAACCATCACTCCCACCTCACAGCAAGACATTGTGAGGGTAAAACTAGAAGAAGAGGAGCAGCAAAGATTACACGATGAGGCAATGCTGAAAAGCATTGACAAATCATATGCTGCTTCTACTTCTATCATGAACATGAAGAAGGAGGCTCTAAGACTCTTCACTCTTAAACAAACCTTTCAATATGAAAAGGAAAGAGTGAGGACTTGGCCTGATCCTAGGGTGGCTCACAGGATAGTTCAAAAGGCTATGCCTGTGAGATACAAGAGCCAACTTAAGAGAATCGTAGATGAAGTGATCTCTGTGGCTCTTGTAATCACACCCTGGGAAATAGTAGAGGAGTTCGAGAAAGCCTATAGAGCCAACCAATCACCCCAAACAATGCTAGATAATAGGGTGATTAGGAAAGGGTTGGTCTATAAGAGGCTTGAGAACTTCCATAGGGATGAGCTCAACCTGTTGTTGGAGGGAAGACATCCTGATGAATTTGCATACAGGCAAGTCACAACAGTTGAGCTCAAAAATGGAAAACAGGCCAAGTACATCTCAGAGCTATACGGCCGGGAGGGGTTGTTCGAAGGTGAGCCTGAAGACCTAACCAAAGAAGAGCAAATGATCTTTCTTCAGGCCTACACCCGAGAATCCTACCGGCTAGTACATGGGAGGTAGATCTCATGGATGGGACAATAGCTCTGTGTCCAATTCCCTAAAACAGAGCTCCCATCTATACTCAGCTAATCAAACCTTAGAGACTACCTCTCAGGCCAGTGCTTATCTGGGTCAACTTCTAATCTGATCTAGAAGGAAATAGACCAATATTTCTGCCAACAATAAGTGGGACAGCAAATAATTAGAGGTTTTGGCTGCATTGGTTCAGGGAGAGTTTGTTGGACCAAAAGAACCAATGAGCCAAGATCAGGAAAACCTCTAAGTCCCACATGCCACTGCAACAACTGCTGAAGACTCCCATCAGCTGTTCTGACAAAGTCTGAAGATCAAAGTATGAAGATCAAAGAACTGAAGAACAACAGCTGAAGACTCTAAAGTACTGAAGACAAGTACTGAAGTCTGAAGTACTGATCATACAAGTACTGAAGACTTCAAGTACTGAAGACAAGTACTGAAGAATCAAAAGCTGAAGAACTGAAGAACTGAAGACCTTCTACTGAAGCACAAAGTCTGAAGACAAAGACTGAAGACAACAGCTGATGACATCTACTGAAGTCATCAGCTGTTACATCATCTGAAGACAAGTCTGAAGAACAAATGCTGAAGACTCAGAGTTTGTCACAACAGCTGAAGAAGTCTTCTTCAGTTGTTGTGATGGTTTTTCCCTTTCAGTAGTTTTGTAATTTTATTTTAGTAGTTTGTACAACAGCTGAAGAGCTTGTTCTTCAGCTGTTATAGTATCAGTAGTTATAAACGACTGAAGAGTTTGTTCTTCAGTCGTTGTAGGATTTCAGTAGTTTACTTTTGTCAGTACTTGTAAAAGATAGGAACACTTTTGTAAGAAGATGTCAGCTGTTGACATCTTCAGTAGTTTTATGTTCCGTCAGTTGTAATTTTAATAATCGGTTGATGTCAGAGAAAGGACATCATCACCATCCTTTTGCCGCCTATAAAAGGATGGTGAACCATGCTGTTTTAATTGCCGAAACGTGTTAAGCAATAGAATAATTAATTTTTCGCAGAACTCTTTTCTCTCTCTATGTTTGTGCTTTTACTTGCAATATCTTTTATGTTCTTGCTATAATTGCTAATTAACGTGCTAAATCCGCTGCAAACCAATCTGATTGATCAAACGAGAGGCTGAGATCCTGTCACGTAATATATGTTTAGAGAGTATCATCACTCTTCTATATTTCCTGTAGTCCACTTTCATTCCAAGCATTCAATCAGTTCCTCAGTTACCGAAATACTAAGTGGAGGAATTGTCTCTTAAAATGATTGGAAATACCATGAAGGCTCTAAGTAGGACAGGGCTTAAGTAATAGCATCTGTCAGTAATGTTTTGTTACCCTTAACAAGGTCTTGCTAGAATTATGATCCTAGCACCCTAGGGTATAGAATAGAAACTTGTAATACTCATGATCGTTATCTCATGGTAAGATTAACCAGACTTCTCATGACAGAAAATTTCGGCTTGGTTTTTAGATAACCAATCCATGCCAACGATTACATCAAAACTACCAAGTGTGACAGGCATCAGATCTATACCTAACTCATGTCCAGATAGTCCTAGTTTACATCCCTTAATGACGTGAGTTGCCTCAATTAGTTTCCCATCAGCTAATTCTACAGTGTAACTAGGTTCCATATCAACTAAGGTTACGTCTAGGAGTTTAATAAACTTGTTGGAAACAAAACTCTTATCGGCACCGATATCAAACAGTATAGAAGCAAAACGACCATTCAGAGGAAACGTACCAGTAACCATATCCTGATCATCCCTTGCCTCACCAGAGCCAATCACAAAAACTCGACCTTTGGCACCATTTCCATTGTTGTTGTTTCCATCATTGCCCCTGTTGCCATTCCTCAGTTGTAGGCAATCCTTCCTGTAGTGGCCCTCCTTACCACACTCATAACAGCCCCTAGTCGCTCCGCCCTGGCGTTGTTGTTGAGGTTGTTGCCTAGCCATTAGATCACCCCTGCAATCCCTAGCAATATGACCCGTCTTGCCACATCTTTGGCAACGAAAACGATCACACTGACCATAATGATGGAAGTTGCACTTGTTACACTTTGGGTTTTTGCCAACGTAGTTGCTCGATCCCTGACCATTGTTGTTGTTCTGATTGTTGTATGTGAAGCTTCTAGATGAATCAAACTTTCTGATTGGTTGTTGATCGGAGCTTGAAGACTTACTGTTGTTACCATCCCATTTCCTTTTGTGTTCGAATGGTCCAGAGGTGGCGCCACGTTTAGGTAGGATACCATGTGCCACTGCCTGATCAGTGAGCTTATGAGCCAGTTGAACAGCTTCCTGAATGGTAGCTGGTCTAGTAGTGGTGACCATGCTCTGGATTTCAGGTACCAGTCCATCGATGTATCTTTCAACCCGTTTGTAAGCCGGGTTAATCATAGTAGGGTACAGAGTAGCCAACTCATGAGAACGAGTTGTGTAGGATTCGATTTCAGAACCTACCATCTTCAGGTTCCAAAATTCAGTTTCCAGTTTTTGTATTTCATCCCGTGAACAGTACTCCTCTTTCAGCAGATTCTTGAATTCTACCCATGTTGTGGGGTTTGCAGCTTCAACGCCCAGCATCTGAACTTGTGTGTTCCACCAGCTCAGAGCAGCACCATCCAGTGTGCCAGCAGCATATTTTACCCTATTCCCAGCAGGGCAGTTGCAGATTCCGAACACCGACTCTAGCTTTTCGAACCAACGGAGCAGTCCCACCGCTCCCTCAGTTCCATTGAACGGGTTAGGTTTGCAGTCCATAAAGGACTTGTAGGTGCAAGTCGGTTGTCCAATAGGATTCTGCTGTAGAGGGGGTTGGTTTGCCAACGCTGCGGTAATACTATGATTGATTATTGCTGCCAATTTTGCAGGCGTCAGTGAGATGTTACCTCTTCCACGTCCACGTCCTCTTCCAGACATTCTTTTCATTACCAAATATCAAAAGCTATCAGTCATATGAAAATAGTCCTTTTGTCTTGGAATGAAAAAGGAAGAGAAATTCAAAGATTTAAAGAAATAGACAAGCTAGAGAATCAGTCCGAATCCGAGGGGTTAACACAAATGTCATGGTTTGAATTTCGTCCAAATTCAAGGTAAGGGTGAGCATTCCTACAAGTAGAACTAATAGATAGTTTCCACATCAGTGGCTATGTTCTATGAAAACCAAGACTTTCTTGCTCAAAGTGTAGGAATGTTGACTTATACTGACTACATTGTTACCATCTGACTAGACTTACCGGACTTAGCATGCACGACAAATTACAGTTACGTGTACACCCGTAATGGTAATTTGCTTTGCATGATCACCCTGGTTCCTCCTATCAGGTTAACATATCTTGTCAAGTATAGTGGTCATCAATGATAGAAGTACCAAATATGTATGTATTATATTGGGGTCGATCAATCAAAGTATACGAAAGGATCAGTAGAGTTTGGGAATCATTGACACGCCAAGGTAATTTGACCCATTTGCCTTAGAGACCTGTGTATTGACCATAGTTTATCACTCATCCCAAAAATCCCCAGGTAAGCATACCAGGTCTCGCAATGAGATTTATGCGATATGCTTGCCTTAGCCCGAAGGCCTTTTGCCAGGAAATCCAGAATACAGGTGTCTATGTGTCAAAATACAGGTGTCTATGTGTCATACCAATTTCTTTGGTTCATAGAATAAAACTTTAGAGAGAAATTAGAGGCATGAGTTATTAGTTTCTTTTCCTCAGGTATCTATGTGTCATAGAAATATGTTAAAGCAACAGTTCTCAGTTTCTTTTCCTCAGGTATCTATGTGTCATAGAAATATGTTAAAGCAACAGTTCTCAGGCATCTAAAGTTAATAAGTACAATTTAGTAATCTATGTATGGGTAACTAATGCAAATCCAGCTATAGTCTAAAATGCAATGCAAATGAGATGCAAAGTCGATTTTAGTTCGCTATAACTAATGCTCTGATACCAATCTGTCACACCCTCAAAATCCGCTAACGGGATTTTACCGTCAGGCGTGTGACACACCAGGATCTCAGATAGCATCAGTTACACCAAACATAGTAATTACAAAACATCACATTAAGTAATTAGACTTTTAAATCATTCATAAGTGTTTCAGATTTGCGGAAGCGTTTCGAAAACAGAAATCAATAGTAACTTGTTTCAACATGCGTTTCAACCATAAGAATCAATAGCGTTTCACAAATTAAACCAGTTTAGTAGTGATGTATGCCATGCATGCATCCTAGCTGAGTTCTTAACCTTGTGCGTTTCTGTGACCTGAGAAAACATGCTAAAATGTGTCAACATAAAGTTGGTGAGTCCACAGGTTTTAATCAACAAGAAATGTGTCAGAAAAGCGTTTCACATGGTTTCATCAACCAGAACTGTGTCAGAAAAGCGTTTCACATGATTTCATCAACCAGAACTGTGTCAGAAAAGCGTTTCACATGGTTTAGTATATAAAGCATATCGATAGGTCGCGAGCCTATAAACAAGTTAGTTAGTGTTTCAAACCGAAGCTGACTGTGTGTGTTTAGTGCCTTTCCACCGTGTCTTAACCGACCGTGGAAATCGTTACAGGTCAATTTAGCACCCGTTTGACCTCCAATCAAGCTAGCGCGACTAGCCCGGGCGGGGTTTGTCAGACCCAGTAGTACTACTCAAAATTACCTCGCTAATCTCGTTACTAACGGTTTGATATTGTAAGGACTTTCAAATGCGTTTCGCACTAACATAACAAGCGATATCAATAATACTGGCAACCATAACAAAATAGTGTTTGCATGTTTTGTCCCCCGAAAAGGAAAGAAAGTAAAATGGGGCCGTGAAACTCACCTCGAGTGTAGAGCAACAAGTAATTGTAAACACAAAGGATCGGGTTTCCAATTAACCTATGTTTCATTCAGTGTATATATATATAATTAATATCAATTATTAATTATAAGTATAATAACTGTACGGTTTCGCGTCTTACAAATCGGTTCGGTGTCGATTATATATATATGTTACAATACTTCAGTTTAATAATACGATTAACGTTAAATCGAGGTTTAGGGTTTCATTTGATATTTGGGGGTTTTAATATCTAATTTAAATAAAATGATAATATTCGTATTTGTAAATAATTTGTAAAATTTATTACATATAATTCCTTCATTTATCACAATAAATCCATAATTAAAGTAATATAATCTCTATTAATAACTTGATGATTATTATTTAAGATCCATTTTTATAAAAATGACCATTTATAACATTTGTATTATTTATTAAAATATAAATAATTAAGGTTTTTAAAGAAATAAATTTCCAGAAAATAATTTAATAACCTTCAGAATAGACAAAGTTTATAAAAATTATCTTTATAATTTTTAGGAATTTTTCTGGATTTTAAAAGGCTTAAAAAGGCTTTAAAAAAAATAAGTGTTGGAGGCCGGGTTCGAACCCGCGACCTCAAACACACACTGCCACACACATACCAGTAAACCAAGGGCCGTGGCCGCGATGGAAATCCATTTCCAAATCTTAAAAACAATCTTTCAAACAAATCCCCAATTTCCCCCAAATCCCGAAACCCTAGTTTTGATTTTGGATCAAATTGAAGATCAATTCGAGGTTGTTAACATCTAGAATCATAGGGCTTTGATTACTCACGTTAAACCGAGTGTATTGATGTAATCAATTACCTGTTTTGATGTTGGATTGATGGTGGACACTCGATGAACAAGCCGCGGGTTGTCTTGAATCAAAATGATGAACAAACATTGTTGGAAATCAAATTAATTGCATACAAAGCTTCGAATGATGCTAATGAGTGAAAGCCCTATGTTTATTGCAGTGAATATCGGCCGGATGGTGGTGTTCAATAGAGTTGCAGGTCCGCGACAATGGTGGTAATCGATGATCGTGTGTGGTTGTGTTTTATACTAAATTGAGATTAGTGGAAGATTTGAAACGGCAAAATGGTCATGTATGTGCGATTTCTTTCAATTATTTTTAGTTTTAGTGCTCGATTGATGCGTGGTCGGCCGAAAATGGGTCGAAGTGGGTTAGGTAATGTTAGGTAATTTCATTACTCAAACTAAGAGAGGAGATAGGTTCGAATCTTGTTTACAAACGGTTTTGTATAAGTTTCGGGTTTTAAAACTAGGTATTTTGGGCGTTTTGGCCTCGCCGGAGTCGCGGCCGGCGGCAGAACTCCGGTGACCGGAGAATCGGGTTTGGGCGGGGGGGTTGGTTGTGTAAAATTAAATTTTACACTTTGGTCCCTGCAGTTTCAATAGTTATTATTTTATGTAAAAACTTTATTTTAAAGTTCCAAATTTGTCAATTTAACCCCCTGGACTTCATTATTAATATTTATGATTACTATTATTATTATTATCAATATTATTATTATTATTATTATTATCAATATTATTACTAAATTAATATTAAAAAAAAATTTATAAATACTATAAATCATGAATTTTTCCGGGTTGTCACAATAACTAAATCATTGGTTTACTTTGATAAGATGCACATTCATTAAAACTCAATATAAAAAACTATGAATTGGTTAAAAAAATGTACACGCATATTAATTTTAAAAATTAATAAAATAAATATATAGAAATATTAAAAAGTGAAAGGTCATTATTTTTGGTATAAATTAATTTTTTTTAAAATATATTAATGAGAAATTATAGTATTTTAAACTACTACACATTTTGAAAATAGATTTTCAATCAAAGTATACATAAATTATCGATTTTAAATAATTGACTTAGATTCTTGATTTTAATAAACTCATTCTTATTTTTTTTAAAAATCATATTGCTAAAAAGATAACATGTGATCATTGCTTACTAAGAATGTGTCATGTAATAAATTATTTCTTAAAATTAAGTCACATTAACAGCATGGTAAGAAATGATAAGATATGATAAGAAACGATATTCAATAAAAATTTTAAAAAAAGTTGACCTACATCGTATCAGTTTATAATATAGAAAGAGAACATGATAAAATATGAAGAACAACTGCAACATTTTACCAAGCTGTGCGCTATAATAAAGTATTATCAAAACAAAAGTGATAGTGTGGAACAAAAAAATCAATTATAGATGTATTTTAATGAGAATATAAATCCTTATATATGTAACAAAGTTGTATACAATTTAGCAATAATGTACGGAGATTATTTAGGTAAATTATGTAATGAATATAATATTTTTTTAGTTATTTTTAGCAACAACTTAAAATACAAATTTTAAATTTAGATTTTGCTAAAATATGATATTTTGAGAGAATGTATATTTTAGGTTATTTGATAATTAATAGTCATAATTATTAACATTGAGAGAATAATATTTTTGTATGTGATTGATAAAATTGATGGCTAATTATAGTTGTAAATGGAAAGGAATAATGAATTTCATAGTTGATTAACGAAATTAATTACTAATTGTAGTTACTATAGAATCCGTATTAAAATCAAGCCATGTGACAATTGTTTGCTGAAATCGTGTTGATAATAAAACCATACGTGGCTATTGATTGCTAAAAATATGCCGTGACAACACATTTCTTAAAATCAAACCACGTGTGTGAACTCCTTTCATTTATTATATATAGAGATAGAGATATACAAATCTTTGCATGTTACATTTAGGGAACCACAATATATTTCTGCAAGGGAGTCTCACTTCTAGCTCATGTACAACTTCCAATTAACAAAATTATTTGCATATTTAGCTATGTCAAAAGGAAAGTCATTAACTAACAAATACTTTCAATATTTATTAATCATTAAAATATTACATGAAAGCATAATTATTACAACTTTCAATCAAAGAAGAATAATATTAAAACAACACTTTAGAATTGAATGAAATTAAATGTGGATATACAAAAGAATTAATTAAAAGAATTGAATTGCTTGCTAGCTTACTTTAGGTGTTATAAATTAATTAAGCTTTGCAATTAAAAAATATAATAAAAGAATTGATCAATCTATTAGCATAAATAAAATTTGTTATATGCTAATTTAATTGAAAAAAATTATGTTGTAGTTAATTTCACAGTTTAATTATTTCTTCAATATTGGCTTTCATCTATTGAATTGGCTGATTCTTCTTCAAGTACCTCTATCATGTTCTCAATGATTGCTTCAGTTGTAGTCCTCAAAAATTCCGGCCAGTCCCTACATTATATGATATTGAACTTCAGTTAGTAAACATAGTTATATATGAACGCGAAACATTACACGAATTGTTAAGAAATATATTTTACCAAGGGCGGAACCAGAAAAGGTCAAGAAGATTAAGAGGGTCTGCTAATCCGTCACCAGAATTTGTTGTTTTTATATATAAAGGAAGAGTTTTTTTGAAAAGTGTGAACCAGTACAAGTGTTGATGCACACTTAAGTAGCATTTTCATGCATAGTTTTGTATACCTCATGCCCATAATATATGAATAGGTACTAATTAAGCACAACAAAAGATTCCATGATGCATTTTGCACATATTTTGTAGCATACATGTTTCCATGCATTTCAATAACTATATGTACATTGCCATCATTGCTATGTGTATTTAGTACTTACCCGTTTGACGAGTCGAATGATAGGCCAACAGTGTATTTAGCCTCCTCAAGAGCCGATTGGAACCGATCCAACTCGTGTGTAGGGGACCTCCATATGTCCTTAACCATAAGCTCAGAAGGTTTCACGTCACAAAATATCGGTATAACCTTCTTTTTAGCCTCGACAATACGAGCCAACTCGTGCAAACAAAAGTAAGATTGACAATATCGCGGAGAAAAAACCGCCACGCCCACTTTACATCCGCTGATCGCATGGTCAATTTTGTCAAACAATTTATCTCCTGGCTTCATATTCTTGTTGTCCAAGAAAGGCCTTAGCCTTAACCTAGTGAGATGATCAAACAAAAGTCCCGCAACATTTTTCTTGTGTCGATCCCACGGTGGTTGATGAAGATGTCACACGGTGGTTGTCGTGGAGGGAGTACTGCGGTAGATGGTGGTTTGTATAATTGTAGGAGGTTGCGTTGGACATTTTTGGCTGAAGAAATTGAACGTTGCATGGGGATGAAATGTGAGTTAAAAGTTAATTTAAAGTTGATTGTGAGAGTTGTTGTTGTGTGTGTGTGTGTGTTTGTATTGGATTATAATGTGGGGGTCGAATGAAATGAGTATTTATAGATTCTAAGGGAATATATAACTCATTTTCTTGGGAAGAACTCATCAACTCTTGAATCTTGAATTTTCGAAGGCAAATCATACATAAGTACTTGGACCTTGAAAATTGTGTAATAAGAGTAAAAGGGTTTGAATATGTTGACTCTTTTGGTATTGCAAAGTGTTGGGAACCTTCAAACACGGTGCATAAAATAACAACATAAAATAACGACATAAGATCATAAAAAGACAATAATAAATTATTAGTTTATAAATATATAACTTAGATATGCGTCTTTCATTTTCGATTAAAGACAATAGAAGCTATTATATTTATCCGATCTAGTGACAAATTCTCTTCTTTTACAACGTAAAAACAAAAAACATAAAAATGTTTAGTTCCAAAAGCTTTTTAACAATATATTTCATAAATAAATACACGAACTAAAATTGAATTATTATACTAATATATATGTAATAAAACTTTTATAGTTTTATCTCTTTTATATTCTATAAACAGAAAACAATCATTTCAGTATACTTATATTATTTTTTTTTACCCTAATTAATGTTTTCACCCTCAAATGAAAAAGAACCCAACCAAACAAATGTACACTTTTGTAAATTGGACACATTCTCATCGTGCCACCTTCAACAAATCTCCACACACCCCGGGTTGTTCTTGACCCAATTCGATCCCGAGTTTGTCATTGAAACACGTACAACTGAAACAAACAAAAAGATCACACAAAAAGAAAACTACAACCAAAGTGACTGTATCAATCTGATGTGAGAAGTGTAACATGGATGAAGTATAATTCGGTAAAGCTTAGTTCGACGTATCTAAGGACCCAACAATTACTAACAACTTTATGTATTTTACTAAATGTTTATTTTTAATATTATTATTAATAATGTTTATTGTATTATTTTTATTTTTATTTTTATTTTTATTTTTATTTTTATTTTTATTTTATTTTTATTTTTTTTTTATTTTTATTTTTATTTTTATTTTTATTTTATTTTTATTTTTATTTTTATTTGTTTTTATTTTTTATTATTATTAAATATAGTTATTCCAATACTCTTGTTTATTTGATATATGAACTAATCAAATACATTAAGTGATTTTTAAAACCAAGTTACCTTTATAATATAAGTTGAAACGTTTAGCTAGATCTACTAGAAGAATAAGAAAAACAAACATAGCTAGTGAACAAACCGACATAAATATTTCTTAACCATTCGTGTTCGATAAATATATTTGCGATGGATCCGGCATGTTCTCTTGTTAAATTTGGGATATTATGAAAACTAGTGTTAGGTGGGCGAATGACTCATTGGTAAGACAATCGTGAACACGAACAAAAATGGTAAGGATCGTGATTTCACTTTAGGATCCGAAAATCAAATCATAGAGTCGGAATTAATGTGATTTGACGCTAACACATGATAAACAGTGATAATCAAATCAAAATGTATCAAAACGAAGATACGCACTTGTGTAAATAATGTTCTGGTCAATTTCATTCAAATATGTTGTATACAAGACTGGAAATTACAAGCATGCGGAAAAACACATACGAAACACCTATTTATACAAAATGAAACTAACAATTAAAGTTCTCACATTTACCCATAGTTCTAGCAAATAGAAAGTTTTCGCATTTAACAAAAGTTATCGCCAACTATTTCTCACTTTCTTTCAAGTTTTCGCATAACAACACCCATAAAATAATAATTAAAAAATGATCACACTCAGTAACATAGGATACGTGTTTAATGAGTAGGAGTCAAACTCATTACCTACGTGACATCAAAGTTCGCGTATTGTTTTATCACACTCAATAAAGTATTAGATTAGTTTTATATCGTCCATGAATAATTAATTTAAGATTTAAGATATTTGATATGCCGGTAGTGACATGAGTTCCGTACGGAAAGGGAGCACAGATTCGAAAGTCATAACTTGTACTTATGAACGTACTTATGGGTTTACACTTAACATTCCCTTTGCTTTATATCCAAGCTCCAAATTTTGAACATTTCCACCTTCAATATAAAATTAAGAAGACTATAACTTATCATACAAATGACGCGTGTAAACTCATTTTTCGTCAAAACTTACATTCTTAAAAGTATAAGTACAATAAAAAATAATTAAAGATATTAAATTTGATAATCTATATTAATAAATTTTCATCTCTATAGTAAACAGTACTTAAAAAGTTTTTGCCTTTTATTACATATATAGCAAACCTTTAACTTTTGGTGTATGTAGAAGTGATTCTTTACTCTTTTACTAATTTAGGTATCCGATTATGGTATACCTTTTATCAGTTTTATATTTAAATTATTTTGTAGTGGTGCACACATATACTTAGACCGGTTTCTGAAAAAAAAAAGATTTCTACCGTACGAAATTGTATATACTTATGGACCATATGTGTATAGTTACGCAATACACACACACACACACACACACACACACACACACACACACACACACACACACACATATATATATATATATATATATATATATATATATATATATATATATATATATATATATATATATATATATATATATATATATATATATATAATATATATATATATATATATATAGGATAAGGTTCTAATAAGAACTCTTAGTTTTTATGAGAACTCATTAACCCTATATAGTCCATTGATTTATTTGACAAATAATGAGATCATGACATGTGTCATTTGACTTTTTTGATAGAAAGGGGTAATTTGGTCATTTCACCAACCCAAGAAATTCAGGTTGAATATGGTGGTGACAAGTGTCATCACCTAACTTTCTCTTTCCTCCCATATTTTTATTTTTTTTTATAAAATAACTTTACACATAATATTTTATACATTTATAACTTTTTAATACTATATTATCTTTTTATAAAAATTATATCATTAAACTCGTATAATTTTTCTCTTTAATTCCCATATCGTTTTACTATTTTTTTGTGATTTAGTTTGGATGTCTATAGATACATCACTATAATTAGTATTTCCAACACTTAAAAACTATTTTTACAACATATAAAACCATATGTTACACCACTATAATAAAAATATACCACTGTAATCACACTAAAATAACTAAAATACACAATCTAAAACCATATGTTACATCATTTTACCATATGTTACACCATTTTACCATATGTTACACCATTTTACCATATGTTACACCATTAATTTTACCATATGTTACAGTGCTACACTGCTGTAACTATAGCAAAACTATAATGAAAAATAATATGTAAACCAATGAAAACTAATGTAAACCAATATAAATTAATGTCGTTTGGTGTAGTTACGTGGTTTAATGTGACATTAAACCATTAAAAACTATTTTACAACATTTAAAACCATATGTTACACCACTATATGTAACGCCCCGAAATTTCCCGAAACAAGCCATTTAATAATAATGGGCTTTCAAGGGTTAATTTAAGAAATAAAGGGGTAAATTAGTGGGCTATGGATCAAATTAGCCTTAATGGGCTAGGCTTGATGGGTTTAAGGGCCCTAATCAGCCCTTAAACATGCATAATCAGTTCCATTCCATCACCTTGCAACCCTAGCCACCAAATTCATAGAGAGAGAAAGTAGAGAGAGAAAGTGAAGAAAATCAAGATTTGGAGTTTGAAGGGTTGAAGGATTGGAGAGCTGGGTGATTGGAGCAACAAAACACAAGGAAAGAGCAACAAAACAAGGTAAGAATCGACCTCTAAGGCCCTCTGTAGATCAAACCCGGATTCTAGGGTTTTGGGGTTTTGAAAAGTTCAAAGAAACACATAAAGGTCAAATTTTTACATATGAAAACGTGTAAAAAGGTTAGATCTGGTTTCATGGAAGGTAAACCAAGGATTTGGACGTAAAAAGTTAATATTTTGGGTTAAAAATTGGCTGGTTCTTAGTTTTTATTCATCCAGCGAAACTGGGCCCCGATCCAGCGAATTTAAGTATTCATCCAGCGAAATTGTGCATTTATCCAGCGAAACTGTGCATTTATCCAGCGAAACTAGGAGAATCCTAGCGAAACTATAGTTTCGCTACAGCGAAACTACAGTTTCGCTACAGCGAAACTACAGTTTCGCTACAGCGAAACTACAGTTTCGCTGATAGCTTCGCTAAGAACTTAGGCTAGTTTCGCTACAGCGAAACTACAGTTTCGCTGATAGCTTCGCTAAGAACTTAGGCTGACCTTAGACATTGCGAAACTAGGAAATTCCAACGAAAGTTGGGCGCTCATGCCAGCGAATCTATCCAGCGAAACTGACAGAAGTGCTGCCCAGCGAAACTAGTAGCGAAACTGCCAGCGAAACTGGCAACGAAACTACCAGCGAAACTGTGGGCGAAACTATGAAGAAAATTACGTTTTGCATATTAACTTTCGTGCAGCTAGAGTATTCAGGCTATAGCTTAAGAGGCTTAGAATTTAAGCTATTGGACAAGTTCAGGTGAGTTCTAGATCCCCCGTTTTATACCTGTTATAAATGTTTTGGGGCGGTGTGCATACTAAATACTTACCTTTATTATCAGTTCTTTTAAAGTAAAGTTTTATACACTATCCTATATGGAAAATGGGGTTTTCTAATGAATTGCCTTGTATTGTGTTGTGTTATATTATGTATAACTTAAACATGAAAGTGAAACTTAAAGAAAGGTTATGAGGCCTATAACATTTACCTTGATAAAGTGATAAAGTAAAGCCTTGCAAGCAATTGATAAAGGAGGGTTGCAATCGTTGTGCCCTCACCAGTGATAAAGTGATAAAGTATGCTCGAACAGGCAGGTCAGTAAGTCCTGAATTGGCATGACAATAATGGCCTGATCGGGTAAGACAGTAAGTCCTTAATTGGCGTGTCGGCGAAGTCCTAGGCGAGCCTAGGCACCGATTGTGACAGAGAATTGACGGATAAAGAAGAGTAATAAATAACAAGAAATGATAAAGTATTGATAAAGTGATAGCCTGTGTGTATTGATATTTTGATGGATAATGATTATTTTCAACTGATAAAACTAATATCTTTTACAAAAGTTATTTAGCAAAGTAAACCTAGAATTCACTCAGCGAAGCTGACTTTTGTATGCATATCAGTTGACAGGTGAGAGTTAGAGCTATAGGATAGAAGCTTCTTGGTACTAGAAGACTGGCATCCCTGATGAAGAAAAGCTTAAGAGGACTTTTAAATAGTTTTGAAGATTAAAGACAATGTTTATATATTTAATTGTAATAAGTTGAAATTACAATATTTTTCCGCTGCAATATATATTTATACATATATGAGTAAATGATTGCTTTAAATCGATGCTTTGCTGTGAATGACCAACTGTGAGGCTTCCCTGAGAAAGGTGGGCCTTACAAGTTGGTATCAGAGCTAATGTTTAAGAGATTTAGGGAAAACTATTTTATAAACCTAAACTTAAACAGATAATGGGACCAAGTGTCAAGGATGCCAGTCCAAGAAGCTCCATGCCAAGAGGTAACAAAGTATGCTATAAGTATCATTCTAGTGGGTAGTGCCTTCTTATTGAAGTTAGAGTCAAGGTAAGGTATGATAATGTTATCTGTGATGCCTATCTGAATTTATGTGACTTATACGTGCATAGAATAGGTATAGTAGGTTCTAGTGTTAGTATGGTTCAGGATAGGAAGGTTTAGGGCACGAGAAGTTCTGTAAGTAGTTAATCACAACTGGCCACTGTTATTAAAAATTTACAAAACTTGTCGTGAACTGAACTTGCCTTGAAAGACCATGTTAACATTCTGAATCTTATAGGAGGTAGAAAGAATGGCACCAAAGAAAGCAGTTCCAACTATGATCACCCGGAGGAGCACTAGGAGAAGGCCCCCTATTAAGGCGAAAGAAACTGCAGGTGGAACTGCAAAACCGACCAGAAGGTCAACCAGGAAGCCGGTTGACAAACCAGTTAAGGAGGAGGTTGAGTTGGAAACGGAAGCCGAGGGGCCTACCACCGACCAGGCAAAACTGAAAGAAACAGTGAAAGAAGCTATTTCCCAAAAGGTGCACCAGGTCCTATCTGGAGTGATGCCCGCTCTGCTTGCGGAATTTGTGGAGCAGGTTAAGGGCGACAGTAAAAAGAGTGCGGCTTCAGAGAAGGTTGATAAGAAAGGAGCGGTCAAGACTGAGGAGTTGAGCGACGAGGGAGATCGTCTGGGTATTCCGAGGTAGAAGAGAGGGCGAAGGGGTGCAGCTACGTGGATTTTCAGAGGTGTAAGCCCCAAAGTTTGATGGCACTGGTAACGCTGCTACTGCTCAGCGTTGGATCAGAGAAATGGAGGCCGTACTAAAGATCAGCGAGTGCCGGGAAAGCCAAAAGGTGAAAATTTGCTTCCCATTCCCTTTTGCATCCAGCACTGTATTGGTGGGATAACACTGTTGAGTCTTACGGAGAGGAGGCTATTGAGAGGATGAAGTGGCCGGAGATGAAGAGGTTGGTGATAGGGGAGTACTGCCCGGAAAGAGAGCTTGACAAGATTGAGCAAGAGTTTGTGAGTTTGGAGGCTGGAAATATGACTCACCAGGAGTACACTACAAAATTCAATGAAATGGCACGTCTGGTGCCTGACTTGGTGACTCCCGAATCCAAGAGGATCAAGAGGTATATACAAGGGTTGCCTCTGGACATTCATAGGGATATGGTCACTGCCCGACCTAGCACTTTTAGGTCAGCAGTGGACCTCAGCGGAAGGTTGTATGATCATCGCAGGCCTGTGGCAGTGGGTGAGACGAGGAAAGTTTGGAATAACAATGGGAAGAGGTATGGGAGTGGTAACTACCAACCGGGAAACAAGAAGGCAAGGGTGGATGCAAAGCAAGTGGTTGTGAAAGGGGTCGAAGAAGTCAAGGAGTGTGGGAAGTGCGGGAGGAGGCATCCTGGAGAATGCCGAATGGGTAGCCCTGGGTGCTACCGGTGTGGGAAAACTGGTCACCTGGCGAGAGAGTGCCCGAAGGTGGACAATTGCTTCAACTACCACGAGTCGGGGCACCGCAGCAGTGACTGCAAGAAAGCCAAGCCGGGAGGCTCGGGAACAAGCGGGGATAATGACAAGGGGGATGATGGAAAGTACAAGGTCAGGGCAAGGGCTTTCACCATGAACAAGAAGGAAGCAAGGAAAGACCGGACGTAGTGTCAGGTACGTTCCTTGTCAATGATGTTTGTGCCTCCATATTATTTGATAGTGGTGCCAGTAATAGTTTTGTATTTGTATCCTTCTGTGCTACACTAGATGCCCAAACTAAGGAAATAGATGATGCCTTCGAAGTAGAAACAGCTGATGGTAAGTCCATTAGAATAGTCAGAGTGATAGAGGATTGCCACATTAAACTAGGAGGTCATTACTTTCCCGCACAATTGTTTGCCATGCCCTTAGGAGGTTTCGATGTCATACTAGGGATGGATTGGTTAGCTGCCTACGATGCTAACATAGTATGTCAACAAAAGATGATCCGATTAACGGCTCCAGATGGTAGTCCGGTTACGATCTACGGTGATAACGATTGCAAGGTTCCAAGGATCATTTCCATGATCAAGGCGGAGAAATGTATGAGGCGAGGGTGCTGAGCTTATCTAGCGTACGTCAAGGATGTTAAAGATAAAGCGAAGGAGTTGTCCGATGTACCAGTGGTGCAGGACTTTCCTGACGTATTCCCGGAGGATCTGCCTGGAGTACCACCGGACAGGGAGATAGAGTTTCATATTGATTTACTGTCAGGAGCCCAGCCCATTGCCAGAGCACCCTACCGCCTAGCCCCGTCCGAGATGAAGGAGCTCATGTCACAACTGCAAGAACTTCTTGATAAAGGTTTCATTAGGCCCAGCATCTCTCCATGGGGTGCTCCTGTGTTGTTTGTAAAGAAGAAGGATGGCAGCATGAGGATGTGTATAGATTATAGGGAGTTGAATAAGCTGACCGTGAAGAATCGATACCCTCTACCCCGGATAGATGATCTGTTTGATCAATTGCAAGGGGCAAGCTGGTTCTCCCGAATAGATCTCCGATCCGGATATCATCAACTGAAGGTGAGGGAGCAAGACATCCTGAAGACGGCCTTCCGATCGCGCTATGGCCACTATGAGTTTCTGGTTATGTCTTTCGGGCTAACCAATGCTCCTGCGGCATTCATGGACTTAATGAATCGCGTGTGTCGTCCGATGTTGGACCGATCAGTGATAGTCTTCATTGATGATATTTTGATATACTCAAAGAACGAAGGAGACCACGCTTGTCACATCAAGGAGGTGTTAGAAACTTTACGAAGGGAGAAACTGTATGCGAAGTTCTCTAAATGTGCCTTCTGGCTATGGGAGGTGCAGTTTTTAGGGCACATTATAAATTCTGAGGGAGTTATGGTTGATCGAGTGAAAGTTGAAGCAGTTACGCAATGGAATTCCCCAAGGACGCCATCCGAGATCCGTAGTTTCTTGGGATTGGCTGGCTATTATAGAAGGTTCATCAAAGACTTCTCAAAGGTAGCTTCCCCATTAACAAGGTTAACGAGGAAGAACGTGGTGTTTGCCTGGGGAAAAGAACAGGAAGATGCGTTTCAGGAACTGAAGGATAGACTAACCAAAGCTCTTGTACTAACTCTACCGGAGGGAGATGAAGACCTAACGGTATACTCCGATGCTTCTTACTGCGGGTTAGGCTGTGTGTTAATGCAAAGAGGAAAGGTTATAGCTTACGCGTCCAGACAACTAAAGGACACGGAGGTTAATTACCCGGTTCACGATTTGGAACTATCCGCAGTAGTGTTCGCATTGAAGATATGGAGACATTATTTGTATGGAACTAAGTGCACCATATTTACCGACCACAAAAGTCTGAAATATTTCTTTGAGCAGAAAGACCTAAATATGAGACAGAGGAGGTGGTTGGAGCTAATAAAGGATTACGACTGTGAAATCCATTATCACCCGGGTAAGGCAAATGTGGTAGCCGATGCCCTGAGCCGAAAGGAAGGATATGAACCAATCCGGGTGAAGGCGTGCCAACTAGTAGTGACCCTAAATGTTATGAGATTGATCAGCGGAACTCAAATGGACGCTTTAAAAGAACTACAAATCAAGAAGGAAAGGATGGTGGGAAAAATAGATGAATTGGTTGAGAATACCTTGGGTGTTAAGACCTTCCACGGCAGGATATGGGTTCCGAGGCATGGTGACTTGCGAGGAAGGATTATGGATGAAGCGCACAAAACCCACTACTCAATACACCCAGGAGCAAATAAGATGTACCACGACTTGAAGAAAGATTTTTGGTGGCCTGGGATGAAGAGGGATGTGGTTGCGTATGTAAATAAATGTCTCACGTGCCTACAGGTGAAGGCTGAGCACCAAAGACCTTATGGTTATGTTCAGCCGTTAGAAGTCATGAATAGAAGTGGGAACATGTTACCATGGACTTCGTCACTAAGTTACCGCGCACGACAAAAGGCCGTGATGCGATATGGGTGATAGTTGATAGACTGACTAAGAGTGGGCATTTCCTCCCAATCAAGGAAGCAATTAGTTCAGAAAAGCTTGCTGAACTATTCATCCGAGAAATTGTGGCGTGACATGGTATGCCCGTATCGATTGTTTCAGATAGGGATACGCGGTTCACCTCAAAGTTCTGGAAAAAGTTCCATGAAGAAATGGGCGCGAGGTTACATGTTAGTACCGCATACCACCCGCAGACTGATGGGCAATCGGAAAGAACGATCCAGACGCTAGAGGATATGCTTCGGGCATGCGTTATCGAATTCGGTGGTAACTGGGATGATCATTTGCCACTAGCAGAGTTCTCCTATAACAACAGCTACCACGCCAGTATTAAGATGCCCCCATATAAGCTATTGTACGGTCGACGGTGCAGAACTCCTATTTGTTGGGGTGATGTCGGACAGAAGGAGCTAGGAAGCTTAGAAGTCGTGGAAGCCATAACGGAAAAGTTGGAGAAAATCAAGGCGTATATGAAGGCTGCAAAGGATAGACAAAATTCATACGCCGACAGAAGAAGGAGACCAATAGAGTTCAGCGTGGGTGACAGGGTAATGCTAAAAGTGTCACCATGGAAGGGAATCATCCGATTTAGGAAGAGGGGGAAACTGAGTCCCATGTTCATCGGACCATTCAAGGTACTAGCACGAGTTGGGGATGTAGCTTACAGGCTAGACCTTCCAGAAGAGTTAAGTGGGATTCACCCTACCTTTCATGTGTCGCACCTAAGGAAATGTTTAGCACCAGATGAGGCAGTCGTACCTCTAGGTGACATCAAGGTGGACGAGAAGCTGAATTATGTAGAGCAACCAGTGGCTATACTGGTTCGGAAGGAGAAACGATTGAGAAATAAAATAGTCAAGCAAGTCAAGGTGTAGTGGAAACATCGAAAGGGGTCGGATGCCACCTGGGAATCCGAGGAGGAAATGAGACGACAATACCCAGATCTGTTTAACGACGAGGCAGGTTTCGAGGACGAAACCTAAATAAGGGCGGAGACTTGTAACGCACCGAAATTCCCGAAACAAGCCATTTAATAATAATGGGCTTTAAGGGGTTAATTTAAGAAATAAAGGGGTAAATTATTGGGCTATGGATCAAATTAGCCTTAATGGGCTAGGCTTGATGGGTTTAAGGGCCCTAATCAGCCCTTAAACATGCATAATCAGTTCCATTCCATCACCTTGCAACCCTATCCACCAAATTCGTAGAGAGAGAAAGTAGAGAGAGAAAGTGAAGAAAATCAAGATTTGGAGTTTGAAGGGTTGAAGGATTGGAGAGCTGGGTGATTGGAGCAGCAAAACACAAGGAAAGATCAACAAAACAAGGTAAGAATCGACTTCTAAGGCTCTCTGTAGATCAAACCCGGATTCTAGGGTTTTGGGGTTTTGAAAAGTTCAAAGAAACACATAAAGGTCAAATTTTTACGTATGAAAACGTGTAAAAAGGTTAGATCTGGTTTCATGGAAGGTAAACCAAGGATTTGGACGTAAAAAGTTAAGATTTTGGGTTAAAAATGGGCTGCTTGTTAGTTTTTATTCATCCAGCGAAACTGGGCCCCGATCCAGCGAATTTAAGTATTCATCCAGCGAAACTGTACATTTATCCAGCGAAACTAGGAGAATCCTAGCGAAACTACAGTTTCGCTGATAGCTTCGCTAAGAACTTAGGCTGACCTTAGACATTGCGAAACTAGGAAATTCCAACGAAAGTTGGGCGCTCATGCCAGCGAATCTGTCCAGCGAAACTGACAGAAGTGTTGCCCAGCGAAACTGGTAGCGAAACTGCCAGCGAAACTGGCAGCGAAACTACCAGCGAAACTATGGGCGAAACTATGAAGAAAATGACGGTTTTGCATATTAACTTTCGTGCAGCTAGGGTATTCAGGCTATAGCTTAAGAGGCTTAGAATTTAAGCTATTGGACAAGTTCAGGTGAGTTGTAGATCCCCCGTTTTATACCTGTTTTAAATGTTTTGGGGCGGTGTGCATACTAAATACTTACCTTTATTATCAGTTCTTTTAAAGTAAAGTTTTATACACTATCCTATATGGAAAATGGGGTTTTCTAATGAATTGCCTTGTATTGTGTTGTGTTATATTATGTATAACTTAAACATGAAAGTGAAACTTAAAGAAAGGTTATGAGGCCCATAACATGTACCTTGATAAAGTGATAAAGTAAAGCCTTGCAAGCAATTGATAAAGGAGGGTTGCATTCGTTGTGCCCTCACCAGTCATAAAGTGATAAAGTATGCTCGAACAGGCAGGTCAGTAAGTCCTGAATTGGCATGAAAATAATGACCTGATCGGGTATGACAGTAAGTCCTTAATTGGCGTGTCGGTAAAGTACTAGGCAAGCCTAGGCACCGATTGTGATAGAGAATTGACGGATAAAGAAGAGTAATAAATAACAAGAAATGATAAAGTATTGATAAAGTGATAGCCTGTGTGTATTGATATTGTGATGGATAATGATTATTTTCAACTTATAAAGCTAATATCTTTTACAAAAGTTATTTAGCAAAGTAAACCTAGAATTCACTCAGCGAAGCTAACTTTTGTATGCATATCAGTTGACAGGTGAGAGTTAGATCTATGGGATAGAAGAATGGGACTGAAGCTTCTTGGCACTAGAAGACTGGCATCCCTGATGGAGAAAAGCTTAAGAGGACTTTTAAATAGTTTTGAAGATTAAAGACAATGTTTATATATTTAATTGTAATGAGTTGAAATTACAGTATTTTTTCGCTGCAATATATATTTATACATATATGAGTAAATGATTGCTTTAAATCGATGTTTTGCTGTGAATGACCAACTGTGAGGCTTCCCTGAGAAAGGTGGGCCTTACACTATAATAAGAATACACCACTGTAATCACAGTAAAATAACAACAATACATAATTTAAAACCATATGTTACACCATTTTACCATATGTTACACCATTCTACCATATGTTACACCATTCTACCATATGTTACAGTGTTGCACTGCTGTAACTATAGCAAAACTATAATGAAAAATAATATGTAAACCAATGAAAACTGATGTAAACGAATGTAAACCAGATGTAAAATTCAATAACATAACAACCAAACGACATTAAACCACGTAACTACACCAAACGACATTAGTTTATATTGGTTTACATTAGTTTTCATTGGTTTAATGTCACATTAAACCACGTAACTACACCAAACGACATTACTTTATGTTGGTTTACATTAATTACTTATAGTGAATTAAGTCAAGAGAAAAAGATGTAACGTCAATGTAAAACACATAATCTTATACAACTTATCATATCTTAAAGAATAAATAGATATAGTTCAAGTTACATATATGTGAAGATGTTTCTATATAAACACCCTAATTTTTCAACAGTGTTTTAAGAAAATAAAACTAAAAAACATATGAAACTAAAAACAAATTTGGAGAATACAAAACCCCAATTCAAATACCAAACAAAAACACCAGATCTGGGTTCATATAACAATAATGAAAATTAAACTAATGTAAACCATTATATAAATGAAATTAAAGTAACAAAACTATACCATTATAATGAATTTAAACTAATGTAAACCATTATAAACCAAAGAAAAACAACATTTTTCTTGATCTTCATATGCAAATTCTGAACATAAATAAATAAAGAATCTAAAAAGTCAATAAACATCATATAATACAAGAAGATACAAATAAATGATGTTGGTTTAGCTTAAAAGTTGAACCTAACATACAACCTGAGATGGTTGATGAATCCAGATCTGAAACATAGTATGAACCCCAGATCTGAACTCTGATCTAAACGTTAGTGTGGTTGCAGCAGTAGTGTGGTAGTGGTGGCAGAGCGATGACTTGGTGTTTATGTTTGTCGTTGAAAGTGCGATGGCAGCTGGTGGTGGTGTTGTCGTCGATGCGATTGTGGTGGTGGTGTTGCCGAAGTGGTGAGGCGCTTGTGGTGGTAGTGATGCCTATGTGGCTGGGAGGCTATGGATGTGTTTTCGGTAGAGCTTAAAGGGAGGGGATAATGTGACAACCCGAGTTTTTCCATTTTATTATATTTTATAATAATAATAATAATAATAATAATAATAATAATAATAATAATAATAATAATAATAATAATAATAATAATAATAATAATAATAATAATAATAATAATAATAATAATAATAATAATAATAATAATAATAATAATAATAATAATAATGATAATAATAAATAATAAAGTCCAGGGGGCTGTTGTGTCATTTCTGAAACTTCAAAAGAAAGTATATAACATAAATTAATAAAACATAAACCGCAGGGACCATTTGTGTAACTTTGAAAGTTTCCAAACCCAACCCCCCGCCCCTTTCGATTTTCCGGCCAAAATTCCGGCCGAAGTCCGGCGACTCTAAAACCCACTAAAAACTCAATTTTGACAGCCCAAAATACACCAAACCTTGTCGTGAACAAGATTCGAACCTAATGCACATGATCAAACGCGTTGTAACGGTAAAATTAACGGGTATCAAAATCCACTTTATTTTTCGACCGTTCAAACGGCTAATTCACCCACTCAACACTAATATAATCAAATTAATTCGACATACACGATCCTATATAAATCTCCAATCGGATACAGCTTGAGATCGCACCTGAAACACACACATACATTGAATTCGATCACCTCGGTTCATCGCACCTGCAACTCTATCAACAGCCAACATCTGACCTTTCTAAACCCAAATTAACAAAGGGTTTTTGAACATCAAGACTCTTAGAAGCTGTCCACGAGTTTAATTTGATTTCCATCATCAATTGCTCACTGTTCAAGCTTAACTTAGGTCGCGGCTTGTTCTTATCACTTCTTACCATCAATCCGAATCAAAACAGGTAATTAAACGCATCTACACACTCGGTTTAACATAAGGAACAAAAGCCCTAACATTATAATCATTAACAATATCGATTTGATCTTCAATTTGAGAGAAATCGAATTAGGGTTCTTCGGGATTTGAGGGAAACTGGGAGAGTCGGTTTAAAAGTAAACGGAATCGATTACCACCGCGGCTGAGGCCTTTGGTTCACTGGTACGCGGGCTTGTTTGTGAGTTGGAGGTCCCGGGTTTGAACCCGGCCACCTACAACAAATTTTTTTAAAGCCTTTTGAGCTTCTAAAATTATACAAAAATTCTTAAAAATTATAAGGATAAGTTTTATAAACTTTTCTTATTTAAAATATTATATAAACATTTTCTGTAAATTTATTTTATTAATAATCTTAATAAAATATTATTGATAAAAATTCTAAATAATTATTTTTATAAAAATAGACCTTAAGTCGTGCGTAAATACGAAATAACCATGAAAAAAATCATAAGAATTATACATCTTACAGTTTCACGAACTATTTACGACAATAACTATAAGTTATAAAAGATACTTTAGTTAATCAAACATAAGTATATATATATCAAATCGTGTGTGTCAATCCCAAACCAACCCGAATCCGACCAAATATATCTATTCGCGTTGAGTATATTTTAAAGGCTTAATTACAATCAATAATAGGTATTGATCGTGTTTGATCGTGCATTGCCTTATTCTTTGAAGCTCTTGTTGCTTTCATTACATCAATTCAAGGTGAGTTTACAGCCCCACTTTTACTTATATACTCTTTTGGGGGAGAGAAACATGTCGTTTTCATAAACGTTATATTACATTTGAATTTCTGTAATACTGCATATACTTGATACTATGGTGTTATACTTTGCCCTTCGGACTGTTAATATGATTAATAGCGAGGTGATTGTTAGTAGTACTACTGGGATTGACATACCCCACCCGGGCTAGTCGCGCTAGCACAACGTTCGTCAAACGGGTGAACGGTTAGCCTATTTACAAGTGTTGTGGTGTGTGATCCACAGCCGGGCCTGCTTTATTATTGATTACATGTCAGCTCGGTCGTGACTTCATACACATAGGGATCATTATGGATTAGCTACCCATTGTATGCTTTGATTACAAAATCCGGAAATTTCATTACTGATATTTACAGTTTTCTGATAAACCTGTGAACTCACCAGTCTTGTACTGAGATTTTGTATGTTTTCTCTCAGGACATTGATGTGGCACGTTTAGGAGCACAACATCTACTGCATGTCATTCCGTATTCATCACAAACTGTTTTCAAGATTAAATCTTCATTTACTTTGTATAAACTGGATTGGACGCATGTTTACGTGTTCCAAAACTATTGTTAAATGTTATCTTGAATTGCATTTTAGACTATAGCTAGATGTGCATTAGTTACACACACATAGATTACTATGTTATGCTTACTTAAATTGGTTGCTTGAAAACTTTTGCCTTAATATATCCCTGTGAGCATATGACTACCGGGATGGTGGCTCCGAGTTGCTGTGAGTCACGGGAAATTTTGTATGCATTTGATATCACCTAAATGCTCTTCATGATTTGTGTGACACATAGACACCTGTATTCTGGATTTCCTGGCAAAAAGGCCTTCGGGCTAAGGCAAGCGTATTCGTATAAATCTCATTGTGAGACCCGTTACGCTACCTGGGGATTTCTGGGATGAGTGATAAACTATGGTCAAGACACAAGTCTCTAAAGCAAAAGGGTCAAACTACCTTGACGTGTCAACGATTCTTGAACCTTACTGATTTTTTCGTATACTTTGATTTATCGACCCCGATATAATACTTACCTATTTGGTACTTCTATCGTTGATGACCACTGTACTTGACAAGATATGTTAACCTGATAGGAGGAACCAGGGGTGATCATGCAAAGCAAATTACCATTACGGGTGCACACGTAATTGTGATTTGTCGTGCATGCTCAGTCTGGTGAATCTGGTCGGGTGGTAACGTTGTAGTCAATATAAGTCATCATTCCTACACCTTGAGCAGGAAAATCTCGGTCTTCATAGAACATAGCCACTGATGTGGAAACTATCTATCAGTTCTACTCGTAGGAATGCTCACCCTTACCTTGAATTTGGACGAAATTCAAACCATGACATTTGTGTTAATCCCTCAGATTCGGACTGATTCTCTAGCTTGTCTATTTCTTTAAATCCTTGAATTTCTCTTCCTTTTCATTCCAAGACAAAAGGTCTATTTTCATACGACTGATGGCTTTTGATATTTGGTAATTTAAAGAATGTCTGGAAGAGGACGTGGACGCGGGAGTGGTAATATCTCAATAACGCCTGCAGAGTTGGCAGCGATAATCAATCATAGTATTACCGCAGCGTTGGCAAACCAACACCCTCCACAGCAGAACCCTATTGGACAACCGACTTGCACTTACAAGTCCTTTATGGACTGCAAGCCTAACCCATTCAATGGAACTGAGGGAGCGGTGGGACTGCTCCATTGGTTCGAAAAACTGGAGTCGGTGTTCGAAATCTGCAACTGCCCTGCTGGGAATAGGGTAAAATATGCTGCTGGCACACTGGATGGTGCTGCTCTGAGCTGGTGGAACACACAAGTTCAGATGTTGAGTGTTGAAGCTACAAACGCCATGACTTGGGAAGACTTCAAAAATTTGCTGGAAGAGGAGTACTGTCCAAGAGATGAAGTACAAAAACTGGAAATCGAATTTTGGAACCTAAAGATGGTAGGTTCTGAAATCAAAGCCTACACAACTCGTTCTCATGAGTTGGCTACTCTGTGTCCTACTATGATTAACCCGGCATACAAACGGGTTGAAAGGTACATAGATGGGCTGGCTCCAGAAATACAGAGCATGGTCGCCACTGCAAGACCAGCTACCATACAGGAGGCTATCCGACTGGCGTACAAGCTGACAGATCAGGCCGTCGCGCATGGCAAGCTGCCACCGCGAGGTGCTGCATCGGGTACCAAGGAGAACAAGAGAAAATGGGAACCCCCTGCCAGTGGGAAGCAATCATCACCCTTCCCTCATCAGCAACAACAACACAAGAAGTTCCATCCGTCTCAATCTTCTCATTCGGGCGGCTATCATGGAAACCTTCCAAAGTGCAACAAATGTCAGCTCCATCATACTGGGCAGTGCACAAGGAACACTTGTGAGAGGTGCGGGAAGTTTGGTCATATTGCCAAGTATTGCAGGGTGAACCTCTCGGGAAAGGCACCTCAACAGCAGCAGAACCATAATCAGACTGTGTGTTTTGAATGTGGTCAACCCGGGCACTTTAAAAGGGATTGCCCGAGACGGAAAAAGAATGGTGACAATGGTGCTGTTGATAAGCCCAAAGACAACAACAATGGAGGTGGCGGTGGCAGAGACAGAGCCTTCATCATGGGTTCAGGTGAGGCTCGAAATGACCCTACTGTAGTGTCTGGTAGATTCACTATTAATGGATGTTATGCCTCTATTCTATTTGACGCTGGTACTGATAAGAGTTATGTATCTATCAAGTTTAGTAAAACACTAGGAATGGTACCTACTGACTTGAGTTCTAGGTATGCCATAGAAATAGCTGATGGTAGGACAATAACGACAGCTCGAGTATATAGGAATTGTAAACTAGGTTTGTCGGGTCACATTTTCCACATAGACCTTATTCCAGTCACACTCGGTAGCTTCGACGTAGTAGTCGGAATGGATTGGCTATCCAAGACAGTGCTGAGATCATTTGCAAGGAGAAGCAGGTCAAGTTACCCATTTCGGACGATGAAATCCTTACAGTGGAAGGTGATAAGGAGGGAGCGGTGGTCGGCATCATATCATATTTAAAGGCTCAGAAATGTCTCAGGAAAGGACACATTGCCTTGTTGGCACTTGTTACTGAGACGAAGACAAATGAAAAGCGTGTCGAAGACATTCCAGTCGTGAGGGATTTTCCTGAAGTATTTCCCGAAGAACTACCTGGCATTCCTCCACACAGACAGGTAGAATTTCAGATTGAATTAGCACCTGGAGCAACTCCAATCGCTCGGGCGCCGTACCGTCTGGCACCGAACGAATTACAAGAGCTGTCTAAGCAACTGCAAGAATTGTTAGACAAGGGATTCATACGTCCCAGCTCTTCACCCTGGGGAGCTCCAGTGCTTTTCGTTAAGAAGAAAGACGGAACCTTTAGGATGTGCATTGACTACCACGAGCTGAACAAGGTGACGATCAAGAATAGGTATCCACTTCCACGCATTGATGACTTGTTCGATCAATTGCAAGGATCTAGCTACTATTCCAAGATCGACTTGAGATCCGGATATCATCAGCTAAGAGTTCGAGAAGAGGATATTCCGAAGACGGCGTTCCGGACTCGCTATGGGCACTATGAGTTTGCCGTAATGCCGTTCGGACTGACCAATGCCCCAGCAGTTTTCATGGACCTCATGAATCGCGTCTGCAAGCCTTATTTAGATAAGTTTGTCATTGTATTCATCGATGATATACTGATCTACTCCCATAATAAGGAAGATCATGAGGAACATTTGAGAACCATACTGGAATTGTTGAGGAACGAACAACTCTACGTAAAGTTCTCAAAATGCGACTTTTGGATGCGTGAAGTGCAATTCCTTGGGCATGAGGTAAATGAAAAGGGTATCCATGTTGATCCCTCAAAGATTGAAGCAATCAAGAATTGGCCGGCACCAAAGACTCCTACCGAGGTGCGACAATTCCTTGGTTTGGCAGGCTATTATTGAAGGTTCATCGAAGGATTTTTGAAATTGGCGCAACCTTTGACTGCCCTAACTCGTAAGGGATTAATATACAAGTGGGGCAGCAAAGAGGAAACAGCGTTTCAAGCGCTTAAAGACAAACTCTGCAGCGCACCAATCCTAGCATTACCAGAAGGAACTGATGACTTTGTTGTTTACTGTGATGCATCCATCCAAGGTTTGGGATGTGTACTGATGCAACGTGACAAAATCATAGCTTATGCATCTAGACAGCTCAAGGTGCATAAGAGGAACTACGCAACGCATGATTTGGAGCTGGAAGCTGTAGTGTTTGCCTTGAAGATCTGGAGGCACTACTTATATGGAACCAGGTGCACGATCTATACAGATCATAAGAGCCTCCAGCACATATTTGACCAGAAAGAGTTGAATATGCGGTAACGACGGTGGTTAGAGTTACTCAATGATTATGACTGTTCTATCAAGTACCATCCGGGTAAGGCTAATGTGGTAGCCGATGCCCTTAGTCGTAAGGAAACTCTAAAGCCTCGTCGGGTGCGCGCATTGCAAATGACCATCCACTCTGACCTGCCAATGCAAATCAAGGCTGCCTAATCTGAGGCCTTGAAGACGGAGAATCTGAAGGCAGAATCCATGCGAGGCATGGAGAAACAGTTGGAGATTATAACTGATGGAATCTGTTATTTCATAGAACGGATCTGGGTACCCCAGCACGAGAAATTGCGTGAGCTGATAATGGATGAAGCTCATAAGTCACGTTACTCGATCCATCCAGGTTCAGATAAGATGTATCAGGACCTGAAAGAATTTTACTGGTGGCCGAGAATGAAAGCGGAGATAGCCACATACGTAAGCAAATGCCTAACTTGTTCCAAGGTTAAGGTAGAATACCAGAGACCATCTGGATTACTCCAACAACCGGAACTTCCAGTGTGGAAATGGGAGCAGATCTCCATGGACTTCATCACGAAGTTACCTAGGACTCCCAGCGAATGCGATACCATTTGGGTTATAGTAGATCGCTTAACGAAATCCACACACTTTCTGGCAATCCGAGAGACTAATCGAATGGAGAAGCTTACCCGTATCTATTTAAGGGAAATAGTCTCTCGGCATGGCGTACCGATATCTATCATTTCCGACCGTGATGCTCGGTTCACTTCTCACTCCTAGCAATCATTACAACGGTCATTAGGAACGCGGCTGGATATGAGTACTGCATATCACCCGTAGACCATGGTCAAAGTGAGCGTACAATCCAGACACTGAAAGACATGTTGCGTGCCTGTGTGATCGATTTTGGCAGCAGTTGGGAAACTCATCTACCATTGGTTGAGTTCTCCTATAATAACAGTTATCACACCTCGATCAAGGCAGCTCCATTTAAGGCATTGTATGGACGTAAGTGCCGATCACCTATCTGCTGGGCAGAAGTAGAAGATAGCCAACTTACAGGACCTGAACTTGTGCACGAAATGACTGAGAAGATCGTGCAAATTCGTAACCGTATGACGGTAGCACGTGATCAACAAAAGAGTTACGCCGACAAGCGTCGGAAGCCATTGGAGTTTCAGGTTGGTGACAAAGTACTGCTGAAGGTCTCACCCTGGAAGGGTGTAATACGCTTTGGAAAGCGTGGGAAGTTAAGCCCAAGATACGTGGGGCCATTTGAGATTGTCAAACGGATTGGCCCAGTAGCCTATCAGTTGAATTTACCTGAAGAACTCAGAGGGATACATGATGTGTTTCACGTATCCAATCTGAGGAAATGTCTATCTAATGAATCATTGATCGTGCCTTTAGAGGAACTAAAGATAGATGATCAACTACATTTCATCGAAGAACCAGTGGAGATCATGGATCGAGAAGTCAAAACACTAAAGCGTAGCAAAATTCCCATTGTGCGCGTTAGATGGAACTCTAAGCGAAGTCCGGAATTCACCTGGGAACGCGAGGACCAGATGAAATCTAAATATCCGCACTTATTCATGGATACAGCTTCAGGACTTAACTCCAACTGAATTTCGGGACGAAATTCTCTCAACTGGGGGATACTGTGACATCTCACACTATCAAGCAAAGAACATTGTGGGTCTACTTTCACATTTGTTCTACCTCATAAAGTTTCATATGCGTGTGACAGCTCAGATGATGCAGATGGATTTGATGATATTACTGACAACGAATCATCAGATGATGAATTTTCTTCTTTTGATATCTCATCAGAACCCGAAAGTTCTTCAAAGTGTACCTCAGGAAATGAAAACACAAACTGCATCAAGAAAGAAAAAGAGAATCACTATGATCTACCTATGGTTTCATGGTCACCTTCTGATGAACAAAAGTTCTAGAAACATTCAAGATATTCCCAAATCAGAAAAGAAACCTAAGATTCTTCTTGTTGAAGATCATGTGGTAAATGTGATGGTGTGTGACATCTGTCACTAACAAGTCCGTCAATTGGCATTAAGCTCGTTAACTCACCGTGTGTATCAACTGTTCTCACGTATTTTCATAGTCTATCTATCGGTTTAACCGAATTCTTCGTATACTCGTTTGTTAACCCTAGTGTTCTAATTTTCGGGACGAAAATTCCTTCAACAAGGGGATAATGTGACAACCCGAGTTTTTCATTTTATTATATTTTATAATAATAATAATAATAATAATAATAATAATGATAATAATAATAATAATAATGACAATAATAATAATAATAATGATAATAATAAATAATAAAATCTAGGGGGCTGTTGTGTCATTTCTGAAACTTCAAAAGAAAGTATATAACATAAATTAATAAAACATAAACCGCAGGGACCATTTGTGTAACTTTGAAAGTTTCAAACCCAACCCCCCGCCCCTTTCGATTTTCCGGCCAAAATTCCGGCCGAAGTCCGGCCAAGCTCCGACGACTCTAAAACCCACTAAAAACTCAATTTTGACAGCCCAAAATACACCAAACCGTGTCGTGAACAAGATTCGAACCTAATGCACATGATCAAATGCGTTGTAATGGTAAAACTAACGGGTATCAAAATCCACTTTATTTTTCAACCATTCAAACGGCTAATTCACCCACTCAACACTAATATAATCAAATTAATTCGACATACACGATCCTATATAAATCCCCAATCGGATACAGCTTGAGATCGCACCTGAAACACATACATACATTGAATTCGATCACCTCGGTTCATCACACCTGCAACTCTATCAACAGCCAACATGCGACCTTTCTAAACCCAAATTAACAAAGGGTTTTTGATCATCAAGACTCTTAGAAGCTGTCCACGAGTTTAATTTGATTTCCATCATCAATTGCTCATTGTTCAAGCTTAACCTAGGTCGCGGCTTGTTCTTATCACTTCTTACCATCAATCCGAATCAAAACAGGTAATTAAACGCATCTACACACTCGGTTTAACATAAGGAACAAAATCCCTAACATTATAATCATTAACAATATCGATTTGATCTTCAATTTGAGGGAAATCGAATTAGGGTTCTTCGGGATTTGGGGGACACTGGGAGAGTCGGTTTAAAAGTTAACGGAATCGATTACCACCGCGGCTGAGGCCTTTGGTTCACTGGTACGCGGGCTTGTTTGTGAGTTGGAGGTCCCGGGTTCGAACCCGACCACCTACAACAAATTTTTTAAAGCCTTTTGAGCTTCTAAAAATTATACAAAAATTCTTAAAAATTATAAGGATAAGTTTTATAAACTTTCCTTATTTAAAGAATTATATAAACATTTCTATAAATTTATTTTATTAATAATCTTAATAAAATATTATTTATAAAAATTCTAAATAATTATTTTTATAAAAATAGACCTTAAGTCGTGCGTAAATACGAAATAACCATGAAAAAAATCATAAAAATTATACATCTCACAATGTCACGAACTATTTACGACAATAACTATAATAAGTATATATATATATTAAATCGTGTGCGTCAATCCCAAACCAACCCGAATCCGACCAAATTTATCTATTCGCGTTGAGTATATTTTAAAGGCTTAATTACAATCAATAATAGGTATTGATCGTGTTTGATCGTGCATTATCTTATTCTTTGAAGCTCTTGTTGCTTTCATTACATCAATTCAAGGTGAGTTTGCAGCCCCACTTTTACTTATATACTCTTTCGTGGGAGAGAAACATGCCGTTTTCATAAACGTTACATTACATTTGGATTTCTATAATATTGTGTATACTTGATACTATGGTGTTATACTTTGCCCTTCGGACCGTTAATATGGTTAATAGCGAGGTGATTGTTAGTAGTACTACTGGGATTGACATACCCCACCCGGGCTAGTCGCGCTAGCACAACGTTCGTCAAACGGGTGAACGGTTAGCCTAATTACAAGTGTTGTGGTGTGTGATCCACAGCCGGGCTTGCTTTATTATTGATTACATGTCAGCTCGGTCGCGACTTCATACACATAGGGATCATTATGGATTAGCTACCCATTGTATGCTTTGATTACAAAATCCGGGAATTTCATTACTGATATTTACAGTTTTCTGATAAACCTGTGAACTCACCAGTCTTGTACTGAGATTTTACATGTTTTCTCTCAGGACATTGATGTGGCACGTTTAGGAGCACAGCATCTACTGCATGTCATTCCGCATTCATCACAAACTGTTTTCTAGATTAAATCTTCATTTACTTTGTATAAACTGGATTGGACGCATGTTTACATGTTCCAAAACTATTGTTAAATGTTATCTTGTTTACGCTTCCGCAATACTTAAATATAATTGGATTGTTTCATTATTATTAAGCAATCTATATGTTTTGTAATTATCGAGTCGTTTGGTGTAACTGATGCTTATCTGGGATCTTGGTTATATCACACGTCTGACGGTAAAACCCCGTTAGTGGATTTGAGGGTGTGACAGCTGTGGGTTCTCACAAAGAGAAGAAAGTGAAGGGTCATGATAAGGTTTTGTGTGAAAAAAAGATTTTTTTTATTTGTGATGTGATTGTCTGACAATCACAAAAGGTACATAAGATAAAATTACTCATTTACCCTTGATGTAATCTCAACCTTTCAATTAGAATCTGTGATTTTTAATATTATATCAATGGTCATGGTAAGGTTTTTGGGTTCTCACAATTACCTAGGGTTCTCATATGAACCCATCTCTCTATATATATATATATACATATATATATGTGTGTGTGTGCGTGTATGTATATATATATGTGTGTGTATATATATGTATATATATATATATGTATATATATGTATGTATATATATGTATGTATATATGTATGTATATATATATGTATGTATATATATGTATGTATGTATATATATATATATTTGACTTTTTCCTGGTTAGCTAGAGAGAATGATATTCATCTTTATAGCTTATATATATATATATATATATATATATATATATATATATATATATGTATGTATATCTATATATGTATATATATGTATGTATATATATATGTATATATATGTATATGTTTATATATGTATATATATGTATATATATGTATATATATGTATATATGTATATATATGTATATATATGTATATATATGTATATATATGTATATATATGTATATATATGTATATATAGGTATATATATGTATATATAGTATATATGTATATATATGTATATATATGTATATATAGGTATATATATGTATATATATGTATATATATGTATATATATGTATATATATGTATATATATGTATATATATGTATATATATGTATATATGTATATATATGTATATCTATATATATGTATATATATGTATGTATATATATAGAGAGAGAGATTGTGTGTGTGAGAGAATGACATTCAATTGAGAACCATAAATCTGTAAAAGAACTAGAAAGAACCACTTTAACTCTTATACTATTTATTAAATAAATATATCAAAATGTTTGTAATTTTACTACTTTTAAGATAAATTTTTAAAAATCATGATATCTATAGTCTTTTGATAATGTGCATCAATGCACACACATTGTATTGCTTATATGAACATTTAAAGTTTTTCTAGAAAAGTGAGGAGAGAGGTGTTAAAATGAAAGAAAAGATTAAAAAATAGAATCAAACCATCATCTTTTAGTATTACCAATTTTATCAAGGTGTTATGTTCATTGCTTATGTGGTTTTTAGTAGTTCTTTAGATATTTATGGTTCTCAATAGAATGACAGCGGAAACAAACCATCATAATAGCACACAAGTAGAGAAATCAAATGACATTTTAATAACTTAATTAAAGTACGGGACTAAACAGCTTAACCCGGTTACACCAAACTGTTTCATCACAATGTTACATAGTTTAAAATATCATCAAATACAATTTTTCAAAAGTTAAGTTTGAAATGAGTAAATTCCATAAGGTCAAGGTACTAGGTCATCTAATAGTCTCCCAAATCCATCAAGACATCCATCAAGGGCACGCAGGTGCCTTTTCTCTATCAGCCATGATCTGGTTATCCTATAAAAATTATCATGAGTAAATTTGTTTCTCATAGCTCATGATCATAATAATAGTACTAGTAATAGTAGTGATGGCAGTAGTATCTTATAGAAGTAGTATCAAATAGTACTAGTATCAGTAAGCAGTAGTATCAATGAGCGTTAGTATCATCGAGTAGTAACAGACATGAAAGTCTAATAAAAGTTATCTTTAGGCCGTGTTTAGCAAATTTCTTAAGTCACTTAATCCAAAGTTTCACACCTTTAGGATTCGTGTTAGAATTTACGTGTCCAATAAATTAATGATTACGTTGATCAAGTGTAATCATTAATTTAACCAACCAGCTTACCCCAAATTCACCCAAGCAAGGACAGTCCTAAGGTATCAGGGTTGTAACCTACGGTCTACTAAGGTGTTCCCGATTTCTCTACAACTTGTGGATCTGATACCAATTTGTCACACCCCGGGCCCAGGAGGGTGGACGTCACAGACTAGCAACATATATGACAGTGGAAACAAACCATCATAAGATCACACAAGTAGAGAAATCACATGACATATCATTAACTTAATTAAAGTCCGGGACTAAGCAGCTTAGCCAGGTTACACCAAATTGTTTCATCACAAGGTTACATAGTTTATAATATCATCAAATACAATTGTTCAAAAGTTAAGTCTGAAATAAGTAAATTTCATGAGGTCAAGATACTAGGTCATACAATAGTCTCCTGAGTCCAGCAAGACATCCATCAAGAGTTACCTAAAACATGCTCAAAAAGATTTTGTGTCAACTAAAAAGTTGGTGAGTCCAAGCGTTTAAAGTTTCAAAAACAAAAGGGACTCTTAAAGTCCATATGTTAAAGTTTTAGTATCAATAATCATTGTTGTGGGGTCACAATCAACCATGCACTCAGTCCCGTCTAGCCTCTTCTAAAGTTAAGTTGTATCGGTTAACCCCGAAGAGAGAACTGAGCCTCAAAACAGTGTACCATACCTGTCGGATGGTTCACCATGGTATCTTATAAAAATATGTCACGTGCCACAAATGTTCCCTAGGGATCTCAGTGAGGGTACCCTTCTTATAAGGAAGGCACTGTGTGTGGGGAATTCCCCAAGTAGATCTATCCATATAAAACAAGCGGTTCACAAAATAAATAATGATTGTAATTCAAGTATCAGCAGGTAATAATATTATCCACAACATAAGCATCATTAAATAGCATAGAACAGATTTCAGTTGAAAAGAGCATGCTTCATCCCCAAAGCAATAAATAAAAGGGGGACACGAGGACTCACCTTAGTATCAATCACGTTCCACAATCACAGATAGTTGCAAGTCCTAGCACCCTATAATTATAATTCAATTAATAAGCTATAGACTCTTTGATCATTGGAAGGGTGATTAAGTGTCGTTTTGTAGTTAAAGGCGTACGTGGCTTTGTTTCTTAAAGGTTTGCGTTAAAAGTTTTCCTTTTAGGAAAGTTAGGTTTTGACGTGAGTATAACAAATTTTATGGTTCTTATAAGTTTATAAACACATTAATATGTTAATATTTGTTTCTGGTCACGAGGTTACCGAAATTTGACTAAAATGCAGAATTTACACATTGGCCCCTTAAGTTTCAAAATTTATAATTTCTACCCAAAAGTTTGTCTCTTTTCAATTTTAACCCCCTAATATTTTCTTAAGCCTTTTATAGCTTATTTGAGCCAATTAGAACCCTTAAATCTCAGACCTTACTTGGTGAAGTTCAAATCACAAGTTTCTAGTTACCAGTTACTTTTACTTTTGTTAAATAAATTCATAGAAATTACATATTAGCTCAAAAATTTACCAAATTCGATTTCTATTACTAAAATAATTAATCTAAGGCTTGAAAATTCTTAGATTCTAAGTTTTTCATGTTATGACTCGTTTTCTTGGATTATCTCTATTTTTTGGGTCATCGAACCAGTCTAGCATAGCCATACCAATTCTCACTAAGTTTCCAAATCATTTAAACTCATGTTTCCAGGCATTCTAAGTCTTAATCTTACTAAAATTCAACATTAAGTCATGGTTTCACATAAGCATATCTATAATCGGGTATTTAACCTCATTTACACTAGTGTACTTATCATATTTACATCCCATTCACCATTATATCATTTGTAACCTCAAATCCAGAATATATATATATATATATATATATATATATATATATATATATATATATATATATATCTGTGTGTCTGTGTGTGTTTGTTTGTTTCACTGTTTAATCAGTTTATAAGTTTTGGTTATCAAACAAACGGGTTAAGTATTGCTAAAGCTCTTAAGAGAAGGGTTACAAGGTGGAAATCCTTATATATCGACCCTTAACTCATGGGCTTAAACGAAATAATACCTTGTGTGCGGTTCAAGTCCAAGAACACGAGGCTCAAGCAGAGGGAACTTCTGTTAGAACATTGAGAGTGGTGTTTGCATTAAGATAAGAATGAGTTTATTAAGATTTAATCAATAGTAGTTCATGTTACTTATATATGAGTGGGTTTAGAAGGTTAGAAACGAGCACAAAATCTTCAAAATGGGGTTGGAACTCCTTTGTTTCTTTGATACTTTTTAGAGAATGCAGGAACAAATGTGTGTGTTGTTTCGGTTAAAGAGAGAAACCGAGAGAAATGAGTGAGCGAGAGAGTTCGAGAGAAAGAGTGAAATGTGATTTTTGCATATATAGAAAAGTGAGAAAGTGGTGGAGTGTTGGGGTGGTTTTTAGGATTTCACAAAGTTCATTTGGTTGGTGGGTTTTGGGCGGCCATGTAGAATAAATAGTTTTATTGTTTTATTTGTATTCTACTATTATTATTATTATTATTATTGTTAACCGTGGATATGGATGAATATATATCCAAATTCGTTTAGGTGTTGAAACACTTTAATTGTTTCTAATAATGATTCAAATGATAGTTTCTATACAAGTATGAGTCTATACATGGTTAAATACCAATATCGAATGTAAAATGAGTATGGAAAATAATCAGAAGTTAACACGATTACAAAAGTAAAATTCTGGGTTCATGACAACTGTTTAGGCACATGACAACTGTTTGGACGCATTAGACTTAGGCGCATGGTAACTGTGTGGGCGCATGAGCACTGCTGGAATGCTCAAGACTTAGCCGCATGGGCATTATCCAGGCGCATGGGCACTGTTCAGGCGCATGGGCACTGTTCAGGCGCATGGGCACTGGTCAGGCGCATGACTTAGGAAAATGTCCACTTAAATATTTGGAATAAGTCTTTATCTCATCCTGGGGTCAAGGAGGGGTTGTTACATTCTCCCACCATTTAGGAAATTTTGTCCCGAAATTTAGTTTCTGTTAAGTTTCTGAACGTTTGGGTTTGAAGAGGTGCGGGTATTCTCTTCTCATCTCATGTTCTTGCTCCAAGGTGAACTCAGGTCCTCGCTTAGAGTTCTATATTACTTTCACATTGGGTATGCGACTTTGCCTAAGTTTCTAGACCAATTGATCAGTAATCTCTATAGGCTCCTCAACAAATTTCAGTTAGTCATTTATTTTTGCTTCTTTCAACTGGAAGTTTAAGGCTTTGTCTACCAGATACTTTTTCAAATTTGATACATGGAAAGTGCTATGTATGTAGCTCAGCTCCTTAGGTAGTCTGAGTTGGTATGCTATGAGATCAATTCTTGCCAGTATTTCAAATGGTCCAATGTATCTTGGCCTTAGCTTGCCCTTCTTGCCAAATCTCACAGCTCCTTTCCACGGGGCGACTTTCAACATCACTTTATCACCCACTTGGAATTCTAAAGGTTTTTCATCTTCTGTCGACATATTTCTTTTGACGAACTCTGACTGTTCTAGTCGTTCCTTCATCTTTACTATTTTGTTCATGGTTTCCATTATGATGTCAGGTCCCATCACTTGGCTATCACCAATCTCGTTCCAACTCAAAGGAAACCGGCATTTTCTACCGTATAGGGCTTCGTAATGGGCTGCTTTGATGCTAGCATGGTAGCTGTTGTTATAAGAAAACTCTACTAAGGAAAGGTGGTTATCCCAGCTTCCACCAAAGTCAATCACACAAGCTCTCAGCATGTCCTCCAAAGTCTGAATGGTTCTTTTACTTTGCTCGTTAGTTTGAGGGTGATACGCGGTTCTTATGTTGAGACGGGCCCCCAGAGCCTGTTGGAGAGATCTCCAAAATTGAGATGTGAGATGTATCAAGACTTAAAGACACTATTCTGGCAGCACGGATTAAAGAAATCTATTGCTACATATGTGGAAAATGTTTAACATGTGAAATGGTGAAGGCCGAAAACCAAAAACCATCGGGAACCCTACAACAACCCGAAATCCTGAAATGGAAATGGGAAAAAATCACCAAGGATTTTGTCACAAAACTACCAAGAACGTCTCGCGGTCATGATGTTATTTGGGTAATTGTGGATAGGCTTACCAAATCATCCTATTTCTTACCAATTCGAGAAGACTATGAGATATCAAAGTTAGCCCGAATATACATTGACGAAATAGTGACTCAGCATGGAGTGCTACTCTCGATTATCTCGGACCGCGATAGTCGCGGTGAACCGAATATCTAGATTTATGGGCCTCGTCCAAAATTATATCCCTAATTACACCATGGTTAGCCCATGTCCTTCCTTCACATTTGAACAATCCATCATTATGCACTTCTAAACGCTTCTCCATCCCTGTTAAAATCTCACTAGACAGCTTATCCTCCTTGAGAGCTTCCTCTTGCGTTTCTTTCAACCTAGCGACAAGGCTAGTGCATACGCTCATCCTTAGGGTACGAACACGAAAAGGTTTCTCCATTTCCTTTCTGCTCAGGGCATCGGCCACTACGTTGGCCTTTCCAGAATGGTAGCGTATCTCACATTCGTAATCACTTAATAGTTCTACCCATCTCCTCTGACGTATATTCAACATCTTCTGGTCTAGAATATGATGCAAGCTTTTATGATCGGTGTAGATAACAACTTAGTACCATAAAGGTAGTGTCTCCGTATTTTGAGTGCAAACACCACTGCACCCATCTCCAAGTCATGTGTCGTGTAATTCCTTTCATGCTCGTTCAGCAATCTGGACGCATACGCGATCACTTTTCCCGTTGCATTATTACGCAACCAAAACCTTGACCCGAGGCGTCGCAATAGACTACAAAAATCCTCAGTTCCCTCTGGTAGGGCAAGGATAGGTGCGCTATAGAGTTTTTCCTTTAGCAGGTTAAAGGTTTTATCTTGTTCTTTTCCCCATTCATAAGTTGTATCCTTCTTGGTCAAAGCAGTTAGTGGTTGTACTGTTCGAGAGAAATCCTTGATAAACCTCCTGTAGTAACCAGCCAAACCAAGAAATTACCTAATCTCGGTAGGAGTTTTTGGAATCTTCCAGTTCTTGATAGCTTCTATTTTTGCTGGATCCAACTAGATTCCATCCTTATTCACTATCTGCCCAAGAAATTGGATTTCACGCATCCAAAACTCGCATTTGGAAAATTTTTTGTATAGTTGTTTGTTCTTGAGTGGTTCAAGGATTAATCGGTGATGCTTCTCATGTTCATATTTGCTTCGAGAGTAGATCAAGATGTCTTCGATGAATACAATCACGAAATTGTCTAAGTATGGGTGGCACACACGGTTCATGAGATCCACGAATGCTGCGGGCGCGTTAGTCAATCCGAAAGGCATGACTAGGTACTCATAGTGTCCATACCTGGTTTTGAAGGTTGTTTTGGGAATGTCTTCTTCTTTTATCTTTAGTTGGTGGTATCCCGACGTCAAGTATATCTTAGAGAAATAGCTAGCTCCCTGCAATTGATCGAATAAGTCGTCAATTCTGGGGAGAGGATATCGGTTCTTTACCGTAAGTTTGTTCAGTTCCCGTTAGTGGATACACATTCGTAGTGTTCTGTCCTTCATTTTAACGAACAGCACCGGAGCACCCCACGGTGAAACACTGGGTCGTACGAACCCCTTATCAAGTAGTTCTTGGATTTGTAACATCAGCTCCTTCATTTCTGGCGGAGCTAGTCGATAAGGTGCTTTGGCCACCGGAGCGGCACCGGGTACTAAATCAATTTGGAATTCGACTTGTCGGGTCGGAGGGAGTCCTGGTAAGTCTTCGGGAAATACTTCTAAGTACTCAGACACCACAGGTATGTCTTCAATCTTCTTTTCCTTTTTGGCCTTTATCACATAAACTATAAACGCGTTATGTCCTTTCTTGAGGCTTTTAGTGGCTTTCAAGTAGGATATCATAGGACACAATGGTTAGCTTCTCTCTCCATGGACTACTAACATCTCCCCACTGGCTATTGGTATCTTAAGCAAACGCTCGTCACACACGATTTCAGCCCTATTTTTAGCCTGCCAATCCATTCCTACTACTACGTCAAAACCTACTAATTTAATAGGCATTAGACCTATATCAAAGGAATTACCCTCTAGGACCAATTTGCAGTCTTTGATTATCTCATTAGTTTCTATTATATTACCGTTAGCTAGTTCTACTGTGAATGTTTTGGTTAAAATACAAGCAGTCAAATCAATCAAATACCTAAAAGTAGTAGAAACAAAACTAGTAGTTTCTCTTGTATCAAATAGAACGGTAGTGGGATGATAGTTTATGAGAAACGCACCGTTCACACGTCAAGCTCTTTACGAGCACCGTTCGGATCCATCATGAATGCTCTTCCCTTGGCCTTGTTAGGTCGAGTGTCTTTTTCTCTTGCTAGCTTGGGGCACTTGTTCCTCATATGCCCTGGATCTCCGCACTCATAGCATTGCTTTCCAGGCTCATATGTGCAGTAGTTAATCAGATGACCATGTCTCTTTGTCACATCCCGGCGGAAGCGTGAAGCGATTTAGGTGTGACTTGTTTGTTCAGAACGCATTTGATTATAAGGAATCAAATTACAAACAATATTAACACATAAAACACATAACTTGATTATATAACATAAGTTAGGATTACATCATTTACTAGATAGTCAAAATTTGATATAATCCTATTACAACTTTTATTTAGCTACAACATCTTCAAATGCGATGTAAATGAGCGTCCACCACAACACTACCATCGTAGATGTTGACAGTTAGATTCACACAAACCCTTCCAACGACTTCACCCTAGCCATTGTACACATCAAAAGAGAAATCAATATTGTTAGTCATTTTCAGCTGAAAAAGCATACTCAAAATAGTCAACATAAAGTTGGTAAGGTCATAGGTTTATTTCCAGATAAAATATTTTATTGATGCACCAATTACAACCAAACCTGCTCACACATATAATTCATACTGTCACAAAATAATTCACAAAATCAGATAATATAGCATCACAACACTCATTCTGTTGGTGCAGGAAATATTTAAATAGCATCACAACACTCATCCTGTTGGTGTAAAATATTCTCCTAAGTAACGCCACCTATATTATCCAACGGTTCCTCATTCGAATTAATGGTTGTATCACAAATAACAGTATATAGCAAGAATCTCAAAAATAGTGCATCAATCAAAAACACAGTATGCTTTTTCCTCTAAAAACTTTATAAATACAAAAAATGGGGCTATGAGTCTCACCTGTTCTCCAAAATGTAACCTATAAAATAATTTTATAAGTTAGATAAAATTTCTTTAAAATTTTTAGAATCTCAGATATAACTAATTCTTAAAAATTCAGCTGTAATATAGTTAGATAATATTATATATTATGAAAAAACCAAGTTTGAGGAATAGTTGGGTTTCAAGGGTTTTTACTTTTGTCACATGTATTTTAGGCCTTTTGCATTTCCCCCCTCCCCACATGTGTTAAAGCAGGAAAGAGTGGGGTGCTCCTCCGATCTGGACTGCCTGTTGTCCTCTTTCCGTTCATCGCCGTCGTTGCACGGCCGCCGCCTGTAATACCGCCGCCAGCACTGTCGTTGCCACGTGAGGAACCGGTGGTCTTGATCACTCCGACATGACTGCCGCCGATGGTCTGTAATGACCGCCTTTGGTGGCGTCAGTTGGCGTATCCACGTTGTTGTTTGTGGTGGCAGAGGTACCACCGCCTTGCATCTTTCTCTTATGCCAATCACCGCCGATTGTTGGTGGGTAGTGAGCAGGCCGTAGATCTCGTCGGAGCTTTGGCAAGTTTGATCCTTGTAGGGTTTTTTTGGTCGGTGTAATGATGCCAGCAACAGATCTTCGTGAAGGTCTGAGAGTGGTCATGGCAAGCACCGAATCTTGGTGAGTGGTGTCTGGCTGTAGATCTAACCGGAGGTAGTTCCAACCAGAGTGGTCATAATTCGATCGGCCGTTCCTTCGATGACCGGGTTTGTTCTTTGCTTATCCTCTTTTACTTATGTTGATCCTCTCTGTATATGTTCTTTGCTTCAGTATTTATTGTTGTGTGTTGCATCTGGGTTTTTTCTCTTCTTATGGTTGAGAGATGGCGATGGGCTGGGGTTGGATTATAGGGATGGTTTTTGGGCTTTGCGTTTGGTAGTTTCGTGAGGTTGATTGGGTAGTGCGATGTTGGCATTTCTCTTTATTTGTTATGATTCCACCGCCTCTGTTGCTCCCTCATCTCTATGTCTCTCCGATACCCTTTTAGGGTTTATAGATTTTTTATATTATGGTGTTTTGGCTATTGGCTGTTAGTGTTGTTGATTGGGGCTCTTTGCATGGCCGATGGGTGTGACCTACCGTTGAACCCTGGCCATCGTCGGCTGGAGTTGTCGTGTATGTTGCTCTGTCTTATATATGGACCTCTGTACTCTCCGGTCAACCCGCTCGGCCGTTGCTACTGGATTTGTGTACAGAGTCGTTTTCCCTACTCTGTTTTGCAAACCCTAGGTGACAATGGTTGGCCGACAGTGTTTTTGATTTACTGCGTGTGTCGATTAGGTTTAGGATGCAGATGTTATTGGGTTTGGCATGCCTTGTTATGTGCACTTTTTATGATTATACAAACGCCGTGTGTGGCTGTCTGAATCAAGTGTGGTTGTATTTCTGTTATGGCGAGTAGCTTATGATAATGTTTTAGGATTATTTTCAATTTATCCTTGAATGTGATACTTATTTGGGTGTCTTTGGCTTCCATAAGTTGGGTAGCTCTCAGTTTGTTCATTGGCTATGATGATCCAACCATAAACAGGCTGTTATCATAGCGTGGCAACTATGTGTTAATGGTTTGTAGCTAGAGGTGGTGGCCGGGTTTGAGCAAGCCTTTGTCCATGGTTGTAATGTTTAGTGTTGGCTTCGATTTGGCTATGATGATCCCATAAAAAACATGTTGTTGTTCTGGCGTGGCGACCACGTGTAGATGGTTTGCAGCCTGTGACGATGACCGGGTCTGAGCCAAATCAATGTTACATCATCTTATTTTGTTTGGCTTCGATTTGGCTATGATGATCTCACAAAAAACATGTTGTTGTTCTGGCATGGCGACCACGTGTAAATGGTTTGCATCCTATGACGATGACCGGGTCTGAGCCAAACCAATGTTACATCATCTTATTTGTTACCCTACGATGATCGGGTCTGAGCCAAACCAATGTTACATCATCTTATTTTGTTACCCTGTATATTTAAAGAAAAGTGAAACTAACAGTGGGTTTTATTATGCTTTGATTTTATTGTTTTGTGCTTGCTAATAGGATGGCTATGATGATTGTGAGGAAAAAATTCGTGGTATTGGCGTGGCAAACATGTTTGGTTTGCAGTCACAACGAAATCGCGAATCTGAGCCAAAAGTTGAAACTACCACGTTTTTGTATTTGATTTATAGCACTTGCTCAACGCGCGAGGATGTATCCTCCTAGTTACCATAAAATTCCCAACTTTTATTTTATTTTAAATAAATTGTTATGATTATCACAAATTCTCCATAAATCACCAAAAATAGCTACTGTTATCCAAAAATTCTCAAATTTTTTTCCAGAATATTATTTCAATAGTCTATATTATCATAGAAATTTCCTGATGTCTAATTCACAACCAATTTATTTCTGTAATTCTTAGAATATTCCCAAAATTCATTAAAAATAGCTATATAACTCTAAAAATTATAAAATTTACACCATCTGTTGAATTTGATTTATCATGTCTTTATTGACTTTTTCACGATTTATGGTACTTGTTAAATATTTCTTTTCATTTTTCTTTTACAGATCATTTAAAAATTTATTTTTCATTCATAAAAAGGAAATAAATTACAGAATAATTCCTGAAGCCTTTATATCACAAGAGAATAATTCTTTGGTTTTTCCAGAATTTTTCTGAATTTATTTGTATTTTTGAGTATTTATTGCTTATTTTACCAATTAAACAATTTTGTATAAATTGTTTTATTCATCATAATTTTATCAAAACTTACAGAATAATATTTCAGTATTTTTATAAAGATTTTTCAATGTTTATTCCCATAATCTCATTTGTCTAATATTTTTGCTTAATATTACAAGATTTAATCTTAAATATTTCAAAAGCTTTTATTTTTGTCACAAGCTTCTGAATTTTAACATCTCATCCTTGTGACTTGATGAGGAATAAGAATTTCAAGGTGTTTTAAGGTTAGTGTTGGTGTATATTTACCAAGACTTAGTTATATGTGTGTTTATAACACATATGTAATGTTGATTTTTAAAACATATAGAAGAAGATTACAACCTTATGGATGATGAGAATGATGACCTTGATGATGTTGTTTAAGAACCGAGGCAGTTAGTTCCACGATCGTGTGGTGTGTGAAGGTGGTGGTGATGTTTATCCGAGAGTTTCAAGAGGGTTGGTGATGGTTGTGTGTGGAGGGTAATCTGAGAGTTGGAGTTGGTCGTGGTTGCTGGTTGTGTGTTTGTGTTCAAAGGAAAAGAGTTGGTCGATGGATGGTGGCTGTCTCAAGAAACCGAGGATGAAAGTTTGTTGTGGGTTTGTTGGTCGCGGTTGGTTTGTGAAATAACCGAGGGGAATGGCGGTTTGGGGTGCTTGGCCGAGAGCTATTCTTAAAGCAAGAGATTTCATCATGATGCCTATGGTTTAGAGTAGTGATGTGGATTAATAGGGTGCTTTGGTGGCGGTTTATAGTGTGAACCGAAGGAGGTGGCGGTTTGTGTGGTTATCTTGGTGTATCAAGCATGCAAGGTGGCAAACTAAGGCTTGCATGACTTACCTTTAGTCATGATTACCTCCATGTGGTCTTAACTTATCTAGATGGTGGTTTAGGTTGCTTAAGCCGAGAGGTTTTATAGAGGTGGTGGCGGTTTTGGTGATTGTGGTATTTAGCCGAAAGTTAGCAATTAAGCTAGGTTTCGAAGGTTTTTAATGGTGGTTTAGGTGATGGTTTGGCCGAGAGATCCATTTTACAAGTGCTAATGATTTTAGTTAGTCATTAACCGACACTTTAGGTAGTTAGTCTAAGCTAATAATCTTAATTCGATGGTCGTATATTTAGGGCTTTGCTTAATTGTGTTGTTTGATTGTGTTAACATATTGTTTTGATTCATAACACATATATATAGTAGCATAGATTACCACAAGTCTAAATCATGTGTGTGTGTGTGTATATATATATACTTATATGTATGCACAAGTAGAATATATACATGCATGCAAAAATCTATATTTATGCACACGTAAATTCTATATATATACATGCATGTAAACATGCATACGTAAAATATATATACATGACATACATATATATGACATAATAATGTAATTTACTAAATAATATTCATAAGGTGTTAGTCAAAATATAAAATTTTTCTTAGGATATTAAATCGTCTAACCTTAGTTTTAGGGTTGTCACACTCTTGTACCGAAAACAAGGCATGGGGTTGCACTCCCCTCGATGATGGAGCTTGCATTTGTATCAGAAGGGGCTTGGGCCCAAATACAACCTCCTAACCTTTGCACCATGGTCATTTCGTCTTGCCTCTTCGCTGAACTTTTTGCTTGAACTGCCATTGCTACATACCCCTTTCCCTTCCTAGCATTGAACCATTTCCTTTTCTCTTCTACAGACTTTTTCCTTGTCCCCGGTCCTTCCGTGCTCAGTTCAGCCGGCCCTAACTAGGTCATCAGTTAGGCTGCTGGTGAAGTCCACGGCAACTTGCAGGGTCGCAGGCCTGGAAGACCGGACCATGCCCCTAACCCTTGGGTGTAATCCCCAAATGAAGTAGGCTACACCCTTCTATTCAGGAATCACCAAGTGTGGTACTAGTAGGGATAAGGCCAAGAATCGGTTGATATATTCAGTGTAGTTCGGGCCTATCATCTCCAGACTCAGAAATTCAGCCTCCAGTTTCTCTAGCTGATTGATCGGGCAGTACTTGTTGGTGATAAGTTCCCTGAACTCAGATTAGTTCATTCTCCCAACAGCATTTCTGCCTCGGGATTGAATGATGGTTTTCCACCATTCTAGTGTCGGTCCATTGAGAGATTGGGAAGCGAATCTCACCATATGTTCAAGCTTGCATTCGCTCATATCAAGCACAGCTTTGATTTCGTCTAGCCACTTATATGTTTCAATTGCACCCTCGATGCCATAGAAATCCTTTGGCTTGTAGTCCATGAATGTTTTATAGGAGCCCCCATTTCTTATAGCTTCGGCTTCCTCATGATTGCCTTCATCGTTACTGGGTCCGTTAGTCCCAGTGGCGTTTCCCCGATCCACGTTGATCTGGGCAACTATTGTTGGGATCACGTTAGCGATCTGCTAGGCCACCAAGTTGGCAATCCTTTCGTCATTCACTTGGTTGGTATTCCCCCAAGTGGTGTTTCGGGTGGAGTAGGTGGTTAGTTCCTACCCCGGGTAGCTCCTCGTCTGCCGACACATGTTCCACGCCTGGGCGGCATTCTAATAGCATGATAGATAAATTAGTTTAGCATCTCATACATTTGGTTTCAATTATTATATTGCATCACACTTAATATACACTACAATCACGCATTGACGTTTCACTCAAAGTATACGGAGGTAACTACCTACGAGTAACTATCAATCACTCAATATAAGATTTAGCACATTAAAATAATTCATCCTGCAAAAGTTAATATTATAAATTAGTAGTCTCATGGATAATTCAAACATAGAGTCAATCATACATAATAATAAGTGTAATTATTTCATAAATTGGAAGGTGCCATCACCCCATAAATAAAGTAGTTTCTGAAAGAAATAGATAGATAGTTTCTTCAAATAGTTCAGTAGCCTACTGTCATGCATCTGATCATCACCACATCATCCTTGCCACTTCTTCTTCATCCATCTGAACCAACCTGAGCTTTTCTTCTTTTGCTCCTACTCCAAGCGTTGCACTCCATGTGATGCCAACATTGCACTCCATGTGACGCCAACATCGCGTGGAACTGAGCGGACTGTAAAGTTCGTGTGGCGTGTTGGAAGGTCAACTCGTGACACTGGATGGTCTTCAGTATCTCGCTCAAGGTAGGGTCCGATAGACCGAAATCACTAGCCTGACGGCTTGACTGGGAGTAGTGGTCTCCAGCGAGCACACTAGGTCCATCGTACATGCTACGCCTTGGTGGCATCCAGTACTCGTCATGAGGGAGGCGTCTAGGCGGGGTAAGCATAGGCAGTGCGGGTGCTGGAATCGTCGCAGGAGGAGGTGGAGGTGGAGCCATCCTAAAAGTGACTGAGGATCCAGGTCTAGCACTCTTCCTAGGTCAAGTGATAACGCGGGGCTCCCCTATTCCCAATAGGTGGGATAGGTGAGTGGGTAGGTTCTATGAAGTGTGGTGAGTTGGAGCGCATTCGACTCCTGGCTGGAGATGTCGAGGAGGAGTCCTCTGACGGCTCAGTGTCATCCGATGTCATGGATACCCATCCAGGATGTCCACATCTTCACTGATATGCCTCGTACTCGGTCTGGGGCTTAGCCCTCCTGAGAGTCCCAACGGGAGCAGTCTTATCGGGAGCAGTCTCATCAATAGGGCGCACAGGTGCCTTTCCTCTGTCAGCCATGATCTGGTTATCCTGTAAAAATTATCATGAGTAATTTTCTTTCTCATAGCTCATGATCATAATAATAGTAATAGTAATAGTAGTGATGGCAATAGTATCTCATAGCAGTAGTATCAAATAGTAGTAGTATCAGTAAGCAGTAGTATCAATGAGCGGTAGTATCATCGAGTAGTAACAGACATGAAAGTCCAATAAAAGTTATCTTTAGTCTGTGTTTAGCAAATCTCTTAAGTCACTTAATCCAAAGCTTCACACCTTTAGGATTCGTGTTGGAATTTACGTGTCCGATAAATTCATGATTACGTTGATCAAGTATAATCATTAATTTATCCAACCCGTTTACCCCAAATTCACCCAAGCAAGGATAGTCCTAAGGTATCAGGGTTGTAGCTTAGGGTCTACTAAGGTATTCCCAATTTCTCTACAACCTGTGGCTTTGATACCAAGTGTAATCATTAATTCATGATTATGTTGATCAAGTGTAATCATTAATTTAATGATTGTGATTCAAGTATCAGCAGGTAACAACATTATTCACAACATAAGCATCATTAAATAGCATAGAAAAGATTTTAGTTTAAAAGAGCATGCTTCATCCCTAAAGCAATAAATAAAAGAGGGACACGAGGACTCACCTTAGTATCAATCACGTTCTACAATCACAGATAGTTTCAAGTCCTAGCACCCTATAATCATAATTCAAGTAATAAGCTATAGACTCTTAGATCATTGGAAGGTTGATTAAGTGTCATTTTGCAGTTAAAGGCATACATGGCTTTGTTTCTTAAAGGTTTGCGTTAAAAGTTTCCCTTTTAGGAAAGTTAGGGTTTGACGTGAGTATAACAAGTTTTATAGTTCTTATAAGTTTATAAACACATTAATATGTTAATATTTGTTTCTGATCACGAGGTTACCGAAATTTGACTAAAATGCAGAATTTACACATTGGCCCCTTAAGTTTCAAAATTTACAATTTCTATCCCAAAGTTTGTCTCTTTATAATTTTGACCCCCTAATATTTTCTTAATCCTTTTATAGCCTATTTGAGCCTGTTAGAACCCTTAAATCTCAGACCTTACTCGGTGAAGTTCAAATCACAAGTTTCTAGTTACCAGTTACGTTTACTTTTGTTAAATAAATTCATAGAAATTACATATTAGCTCAAAAATTTACCAAATTCGATTTCTATTACTAAAATAATTAATCTAAGGCCTGAAAATTCTTAGATTCTAAGTTTTTCATGTTATGACTCATTTTCTTGAATTATCTCCATTTTTCGAGTCACCGAACCAGTCCAGCATAGCCATACCAATTCTCACTAAGTTTCCCAATCATTTAAACTCGTATTTCCAGGCATTGTAAATCTTAAACTTACTGAAATTCAATATTAAGTCTCGGTTTCACATAAGCATATCTATAATCGGGTATTTATCCTCATTTACACTAGTGTACCCATCATATTTACATCCCAATCATCATTATATCATTTGTAACCTCAAATCCAGAATATATACATATATATACATATATATATATGTGTGTGTGTGTGTGTGTGTTTGTTTGTTTGTTTCACTGTTTAATCAGTTTATAAGCTTTGGTTATCAAACAAACGGGTTAAGTATTGCTAAAGCTCTTAAGAGAAGGGTTCCAAGGTGGAAATCCTTGTATACCGGCCTTTAACTCACGGGTTTAAATGAAATAATACCTTGTGTGCGGTTCAAGTCCAAGAACACGAGGCTCAAGCAGAAGGAACTTCTGTTAGAACATTGAGAGTGGTGTTTGCATTAAGATAAGAATGAGTTTATTAAGATTTAATCAATAGTAGTTCATGTTACTTATGTATGAGAGGGTTTTGAAGGTTAGAAACGAGTACAAAATCTTCAAAATGGGGTTGGAACTCCTTTTTTTCTTCGGTATTTTTAAGAGAATGCAGGAACAAATGTGTGTGTTGTTTCAGTTAAAGAGAGAAACCAAGAGAAATGAGAGAGTGAGAGAGAAAGAGTGAAATGTGATTTTTGCGTGTATAGAAAGTGGGAAAATGGTGGAGTGTTGGGGTGGTTTTTGGGATTTCACAAAGTTCATTTGGTTGGTGGGTTTTGGGTGACCATGCAACAGTGTTAACCGTGGATATGGATGAATATATATCCCAATTTGTTCAAGTGTTGAAACACTTTAATTGTTTCTAATAATCATTCAAATAATAGTTTCTATACAAATATGAATCTATACATGGTTAAATACAATATCGGATGCAAAATGAGTGTGGAAAATAATCAAAAGTTGATTATATACACGATTACATAAGTAAAATTCTGGGCGCATGACAACTGTTTAGACGCATGAAAACTGTTTGGACGCATGAGACATAGGCGCATGGCAACTGTGTGGGTGCAGGAGCGCTGCTGAAACACCCAAGACTTTAGCCGCATGGGCACTGTCCAGGCGCATGGGCACTGTTTAGGCGCATAGGCACTGTTCAGACGCATGGACACTGTTCAGACGCATGGACACTGTTCAGACGCATGACTTAGAAAATATCCACTTAAATATTTGGAACAAGTCTTAACTCATCCTGGGGTCGAGGAGGGGTTGTTACACAACGACACATGTAATATACTCGTCGGATAATAAACTCCAGAAAAACAAGTAGTTGCAGTTTTAAAAACATAAGCATTTTACTTATTTATTCAATAGTAGCCCAACTCGATGGATGGTAAGTCAAAGCCTTCCCATGACTCACCAAAATATTATGAAAAACTATCAAACTTTCGTTTTGCTCAATAGCCTTTTCAAACATGTTACAAGTCGAATTCTATCATGTAGGTACGTCCAATTCGAGCCTAAACATTTGGAATATGCGTCATTACAGAACTTGTTTTACTTACTAAGTCTTTAGTTACTACTAAAAATGTCACTTAACATTTTTTTAAATGCATCTTTGGTTGGTTCAATCATTTTTAACGGTTAAATTTATGATGTGCGCAACACATCGACCATGAAAAACACACTATCATACATTGGTTTATATTTTAATTTTAGATGTTCTATCGCAAGCGTGTTATTTGACTCATTATCAAAATATAGAAAAAACTTTATTTTCTAGTTTATATGTTTTAATAACTTTGTCAGTAAGATAAAATATATTTTCATTGTTGTGAGGATAATCCAACAATTTAAACGCAATCATACGTTTCATTATTTGCTATAAATCGGGTTCAATCCAATGGGCGATAACACAAATGTACGAGTCCGGTAAACCGTGAGAAGTCGACTAAACATTACTAGTTAAGTTAACACCGCTTTGTAAATTTTCAAAATAAGATATTAATTCATTTTTAAATTTTTTTCCATATTTTTAAACAATCTCTTCGAATAGTAGCACGACTTATATTGGTATAACGTGGTTGGAGAGTTCGTTAAATGAGTCGAGTCAAACTTTCATTATCAAAATGTTTGAATGACAAGCTTTCTTGAATTATAAAATGCGTCATTTGCTCCCGAACCACATCAACATTATAAGCCCAAACACAAAAAAAGGTCAAAAAATGCCCCAAACGGTAAAAGCGGCTATATTAACGTTACATGATGGCTATTTTTTAAAAACCGGTTTGGGGAATTGGGTTGAAAACCGCTTTGTAACGGGTTTAAAACCGTTTGAGGTCCAGAATATAGGAAATCAATGGAAAATCGACAATGCGGGTCGGTTTGGGACCGGTTTGGGCCAAATCGGTTTTTTTTACTGGTCCCGATTTTTTTGCGGAATCAGCTTTTTTGCCCATCCTTACGTTTATAATAATAAACCGCTCAATATTATGGTGCATTTATTTTAAATATATGTCACACCCTCAAAATCCACGTGCGGAATTCTATCGCGAGGCGTGTGAACAAACCAGGATCACAGTCATTAGTTACTTGGAACGACTCTATATGCAACGTTTAACATAACAAACCAAAGTTCAAACTTTATAATACATGCGGAAGCGTTTAACAAAATAAACAAACCCAAAATATATAAAGATAAACATATATATATCATGGTTTAAGCGTTAGGATGCATGCTTGACCCGTGTAGTGCTCCTAACAGCAGTCCAGATTTAGTGACCTGAGAATAGCATACTAAAAGTCAACACATGGTTGGTGAGTTCAAGAGTTTGTGTTTAAACATAACAGTTTAGCAAAAGTGTATACCGAGTTTGCGTTTAATCATAACAGTTTAACAATAGCGTGTATCAACCCTATGGTTGATCAGTTCAAGAGTTTACAGTTAAACATCACAGTTTAACAACAGCGTATATTTAAGCATGTGCATTGTAATGGCTAGCTAGTCCATTCACAAATGATATTAAATAGTGATTTCGACATTGAAGCTGACTATGTTATGTTTGCCTCCCGTCACGACTTCACCATATCGTGACGAATAATCATAGGACAAATTGCACCCGGTTGACCTCAAGTCACAAAGGTGGGGCTCGTCACACCCAGTAGTACTACCCAACTTTCCCCGCTATCCAATATTAACAATTCGAAAGTGTGAGGACTTTTATAATGATAAACAGCACTATATTAATATCATACACATCTTAAATATATAATGAAAACGTTTGTAATATTACCAGTATGTTATCTCCCCCAAAAGAGTTTTAATAAAATGAACTTACCCAAAAGAGATTTAGTAAAATAGTGAGGCCTGAACTCACCTCAATATTCTCGTGTGATGTTGATAAGCTAGTGAATTGCTCCTAAGGAATTATAATTCACATAAGTAAATAAATACAAATTTATAACCTAAATAAGTTAGATCTTTGAACTTGGTGTTCAATTGATTTAGGATTTGGTTCTCGAGAATTGGTTATAAACATATAATTAAATCATTTAGTTATTTTGTTTTAATAACTAAAGATTTATATTTCATTTGATTATCTTAATAATGATTTCAACATATCATTATATTCTAAATAAATTATAAACATTATTTAATTATGTAAGTTTATATTTAATTTTGTAAGATTTTATAAATATTTATAAAATCAAATTTTGCATTTATATTATCAGAATTATTCCATAAATAATATAATATCCATTAATAATTTAATGATTTAAATTATTATAAATAAATCCATTTTATAAAGATAACAATTTTAAATAATTATTTACATAAATAAATAAATAAGATTTAAAGAAATAAATTTCCAGAAATTAACTATATAATTTCTAAAATTACCAAAGTTTGTAAAAATTATTTTTATAATTTTTAATAATTTTTCTGTATTTTTAGGAGACTTAAAAAGGCTTTAAAAAAATGTGTTGGGGGCAGGGTTCGAACCCCTGACCTTCGGTTCACAAGCACACACCCAAACCAGTAAACCAAGGCCTCGGCCGCGGTTAAAACCCCACATTTAATTCTTTTAAACTCTAACTCAGTAATCCCAATTCACCTAAGAAAACCCCAGGTTCGATCCTCAACCTAATCGAAAGCCAAATCGATTTCAATTGCATCAGAACTCATGGGGTTATTGTTCCCCTTGTAAAAACGAACACAATGGTGTGTTTAAGTACCTGTTTTGAAGTTCTACAGTGGGTATACGATCGGTTGCAGGTCCGCGACAGAGAGGTAATCGAACTGATAGTTTTCAAGTGTTTGAGAGGTGTGTGAATGTATCATTAGCTTAGGGATGCTTATATAGCCAGTCCCGTTCGATTAATTTGAATATAATACAGTGATAATGCGTTTATGGTGAGTGGGTCGGCCGAAAAATTCGGTTTAGTGGTAAACACACCACACCGACTTGAATTATCAAATTGAAATGGTCCCCGAGTTCGGTCCATCCTCTAGAAGGTGTCGGGATAGTTGGATTGCATTAAAATCGCGATGTTCTTGGCTTTTGGGGCTGCCGGAGAGCCGCCGGAGAGGCTGGCCGGAAAAACGAAGGAGACGGGCGGCGGGGTTGGGATTTAAAACAATTTACAGAATGGCCCCCTGTAGTTTTGAGTTTTTATTATTTCATGATATAACTTTTTAAAACAGGTTTCAAAATTTACAAAACCAGTCCCTGAACTTATTTAATCAATTATATTAATTTTGTAAATAATAATATTTCCATTATTATTATTATTTTCATTATTAACATTATTAGTTTTAATAATAATATTATTATTATCATTGTCATTATTTTTATTATTATTAATACTATTATTAAATAATAATAAAATATAAAATAAATTGTAAATTCACATTAAATCACGGAAAATTTTTCGGGTTGTCACATCATCCCCCTGTTAGAGGAATTTTCGTTCCGAAAATTAAGATGTACTTGCAGCATCCTTGAACAGGTTAGGATACTTGCGCATCATCTCGTCCTCTCTTTCCCAAGTGAACTCAGGACCACGCCGGGAGTTCCACCGGACTTTGACAATAGGGATACGACTGTGTTTAAGTGTCTTGACCTCTCGGTCCATAATTTCCACTGGTTCCTCGATGAAGCGTAGTTGTTCGTCAACATGTACCTCGGCTAACGGAACGATGAGAGTTTCGTCAGCAAGGCATTTCCTCAGGTTTGAAACATGGAACACATTATGAACTCCACTCAGTGATTCAGGTAAGGCTAGTCGATAGGCCACTGGACCTATTCTTTCCAATATCTCAAATGGTCCAACATACCTCGGATTCAGCTTTCCTCGTTTGCCAAACCGAACTACGCCTTTCCACGGTGAGACTTTCAATAACACTTTGTCACCAATTTGGAACTCTAGAGGTTTCCGTCTCTTGTCAGCATAACTTTTCTGTCTATCTCGCGCTGGTGCCATACGATTCCGTATCTGCACGATCTTCTCAGTCGTCTCGTGCACGAGTTCAGGACCGGTAAGTTGACTTTCCCCAACTTCTGCCCAACAAATAGGTGACCGGCACTTACGCCCATACAGTGCCTCAAATGGAGCTGCCTTGATTGAGGTATGATAACTGTTATTATAGGAGAACTCAACCAATGGTAAATGAGTTTCCCAGCTACTGCCAAAATCAATTACACAGGCACGCAACATGTCTTCCAGTGTCTGGATCGTACGCTCACTTTGACCATCGGTTTGCGGGTGATACGCGGTACTCATATCCAGCCGTGTTCCCAATGATCGTTGTAATGATTGCCAGAAATGAGAAGTGAACCGAGCGTCACGATCAGAAATGATAGATATCGGCACGCCATGCCGAGAGACTATTTCCCTTAAATAGATACGTGTCAGCTTCTCCATTCGATCAGTCTCTCGGATTGCCAGAAAGTGTGCGGATTTTGTTAAGCGATCTACTATAACCCAAATGGTATCGCATCCGCTGGGAGTCCTAGGTAACTTCGTGATAAAGTCCATGGAGATCTGCTCCTATTTCCACACTGGAATTTCCGGTTGTTGAAGTAAACCGGATGGTCTCTGGTATTCCACCTTAACCTTGGAACAAGTTAAGCATCTACTTACATACATGGCTATCTCCGCTTTCATTTTCAGCCACGAGTAAAATTCTTTCAGGTCCTGATACATCTTGTCTGAACCGGGATGAATAGAGTAACGTGACTTATGAGCTTCATCCATTATCAGCTCTCGCAAATTCCTGTACTGTGGTACCCAGATCCGTTTCATAAAATAACGGATTCCATCAGCTTTAACCTCCAACTGTTTCTCCATGCCTCGCATGTATTCCGCTTTGAGATTCTCCGTCTTCAAGGCCTCAGATTGAGCAGCTTTGATTTGTGCTGGTAGGTCAGAGTGGATAGTCATTTGTAATGCGCGCACTCGACGAGGCTTTAGGGTTTCCTTACGACTAAGGGCACCGGCTACCACATTAGCCTTACCCGGATGATACTTGATTGCACAGTCATAATCATTGAGTAACTCTAACCACCGTCGTTGCCGCATATTTAATTCCTTTTGCTCAAAGATGTGCTGAAGACTCTTGTGATCGGTATAGATAGTGCATTTGGTACCATACAAGTAGTGTCTCCAAATCTTCAAGGCAAAAACCACTGCACCCAATTCCAGGTCATGGGTGGTATAGTTTTTCTCGTGAATCTTCAGTTGTCTCGAGGCGTAAGCTATCACCTTATCTCGCTGCATCAGGACACAACCCAATCCTTGAATGGATGCGTCACAATACACCACGAAATCATTTGTCCCCTCTGGTAGTGCCAATATCGGTGCACTACAGAGTTTCTGTTTCAATAGCTGAAAAGCCGCCTCTTGACTTTCACCCCATTTGTATGTCGTTCCTTTGTGGGTCAAAGCTGTGAGAGGTTGTGCGATTTTAGAGAATCCTTCTATGAATCGTCGGTAATATCCTGCTAACCCCAGGAATTGCCTTATCTCAGTCGGTGTCTTAGGTGTAGGCCAATTCTTTATCGCCACAATCTTTGCAGGATCAACATGTATTCCCTTCTCATTAACGATATGACCTAGGAATTGCACTTCACGTTTCCAGAAGTCACACTTAGAGAATTTGGCGTACAGTTGCTCCTTCTTCAATAATTCCAAGATCAATAGTAGATGTTCTTCGTGGTCCTCCTTGGTCCTAGAGTATATCAGTATGTCATCGATAAACACAATAACAAACTGATCGAGATAGGGTTTGCACACGCGATTCATGAGGTCCATGAATACCGCAGGTGCATTAGTCAACCCGAAAGGCATGACCAAGAACTCGTAATGACCATAACGAGTACGGAATGCGGTTTTGGAGATGTCCTCCTCACGGACTCGGAGTTGATGATAACCAGACCTCAAATCGATCTTCGAATAATAGCTCGATCCCTGAAGCTGATCAAACAAGTCGTCGATACGAGGTAGAGGATATCGGTTCTTGACTGTGACTTTGTTTAATTCTCTATAATCGATGCACATTCGGAAAGTGCCGTCCTTCTTCTTAACAAAGAGAACAGGGGCTCCCCAAGGTGATGAGCTAGGTTGGATAAAGCCCTTATCTAAAAGCTCCTGAAGTTGTGATAACAACTCCTATAGTTCGTTTGGTGCTAATCGATAAGGTGCTCTAGAAATCGGGGCTGCACCGGAAGTCAGTTCGATTTGAAATTCCACTTGGCGATGAGGTGGTAGTCCAGGAAGATCTTCTGGAAATACCTCTGGAAAATCTCTTACCACGGGAATGTCTTCTATTTTCTTTTCTTCGGACTGCTTGTCGGTGACAAGTGCCAGAATAGCCACACGCCCTTTTCGTAACAACTTTTGTGCCTTCATGTAAGAGATAATACCCATTACTGCACCACTCTTATCGCCTTGGACTGTAAGAATTTCGTCATCAATAGGGATTCGTATGATCTTTTCGTGACATATGACTTCTGCTTGCTTGTTAGATAGCCAATCCATGCCTACCACAACGTCGAAACTTCCTAGTGTAACAGGCATAAGATCTATAGAGAAAGTATGACCAGCGAGTTCTATCTTACAATCTCTAAGAATATGTGTTACATGGATTTGTTTACCGTCAGCCAATTCTACGGTATATTTGGATTCTAAGGCAGAAGGAATATCACTTAGAAGACTACAGAACTTTAAGGATATGAAACTCCTATCGGCTCCAGTATCAAACAGTATTGTAGCAAAACATCCATTGACAGAAAACCTACCAGTAATAGTTGTAGGGTCATTTAGAGCCTCACCTGAGCCAATGACGAAGGCTCTCCCTTTGGCTCCATTATTATTACCACCATTTCCATTGCCTCTTCCATCATTGTTGTTGTTGTTGCCTTGATTGTTGTTGTTTTGGCCATTGCCATTACGTTCTTCCTCAGCTGCGGACAGTTTCGCCTGTAGTGCCCTTCTTTCCCACACTCAAAGCAACCCTTTAAGGTCTCTTGAGGTTGATGTGGCTTCCTAACCAACTCAACACGGCAATCCTTAGCCAAGTGTCCCATTTTACCACACCGCTGACACTTGAAATTTTCACATCTTCCGAGGTGATGATAGTTGCACCGCGGGCACATCGGCTGTTTACCACCGTAACAGCTCGATCCTTGATTGTTTGAGGCTGACTGGTTGAAGTTACGGTTGTTGTCGAACCTCCTGTGTTGTTGTTGCGGTGTTTGTTGTTGATGTTGACCACCGGACGATGATGTTCTATTGTTGTTGTTGTTTGTGTTGTTAGAGGTATCCCACTTCCTCTTGTTGTCGGACACGCTCGCCGCAGCGCCCCGTTTTGGTAACCGTCCTTCCTCCACAGCTTCATCAGTCAGTTTGTGGGCTAGGCGGATAGCTTGCTGGATAGTAGCCGGGTTTGAGGAAGTAACCATACTCCTAATCTCTGGCACCAATCCTCGGATGTAGTGTTCCACTCTCTTGTGCATTTCGTTTACCATTCCTGGGCATAGAGTGGCCAGTTCATGAGTTCTCGTGGTATAAGCCTCAATTTCTGATCCTTGCATCTTCAGTTGCCAGAATTCCACTTCAAGTTTTTGTACTTCACTTCATGGGCAGTATTCCTCAATCATCATATCTTTGAACTCGTTCCACGGGAGTTGATCTGCCATGGCTTGCCCTAGCATTTGCACTTGCGCATTCCACCAAGACAATGCAGCACCATCCAACGTCCCCGTAGTGTATTTCACCTGGTCAGCAGGCAGACAGTTACATTTTGAGAATACGGACTCCGTCTTCTCAAACCATCTCACTAACCCTACAGCTCCCTCGGTTCCACTGTAGGTGTGAGGCTTGCAGTCCATGAAGGACTTGTAGGTACACGTTGGTGGTCCTGCTGGCTGTCTTGTTTAGGTAGCAGCTACCGCTGCCTGAACTTGTACGTTAATTAGAGCAGCCAATTCCGCAGGGGTCATATTAATAGGACCAGCACCTTGGTCACCGGCACCTTGGTCACCGGCACCACGTCCACGCACGCGTCCTCGTCCACGACCACGTCCACGTCTTTGGGCGTCCATTTTTTCACTTTATATTCACAAATACAATAATGAGTAATGAATCAATCCTTTTTATCTCATTATAGTAAACAATAAGGAGATAATGAATTCATCACCACCACAATGTTTATAACAAATTGAGTTTGTTGTTTGGGTGGGGAAACAACTCTTTCCACATAGGTTCCAAAATAAAGAAACGCTACGTAGTCCGAATCGTTTAAAGGAAATAGAATAGAATCATTCAGCTATGTCGTGCTGTAGTGTATAGACATTGCTTGTGAGTCGTCGGACTCGGTATTGTTCCATGTTCAGTAAAAAGGTGTCCCATTTACCTTATGGACTTGTGTATTGACCATAGTTTATCACTCATCCCAGAAATCCCCAGGTAAGCATACCAGGTCTCGTAATGAGATATATGCGATATGCTAGCCTTAGCCCGAAGGCTTTTTGCCAGGAAATCCAGAATACAGGTGTCTATGTGTCACACAAGTTCATTTGGTTCATGAAATTTTAAAACCTCGATATGATTTTCATAGTTTAGACATAAAGTCTAAGGATTTGAACCTAAGATAATCAGTTAAGTTTAGGAAGTCTAGAAACAAGTAACTAACTAACTGTGTGCGGTTATAGTCTAGTGTGTATGCAACCTAGTTCTCTATAACCAATGGCTCTGATACCAATCTGTCACACCCTCAAAATCCACGTGCGGAATTCTACCGCGAGGCGTGTGAACAAACCAGGATCACAATCATTAGTTACTTGGAACGACTCTATATGCAACGTTTAACATAACAAACCAAAGTTCAAACTTTATAATACATGCGGAAGCGTTTAACAAAATAAACAAACCCAAAATATATAAAGATAAACATATATATATCATAGTTTAAGCGTTAGGATGCATGCTTGACCCGTGTAGTGCTCCTAACAGCAGTCCAGATTTAGTGACCTGAGAATAGCATACTAAAAGTCAACACATGGTTGGTGAGTTCAAGAGTTTGTGTTTAAACATAACAGTTTAGCAAAAGTGTATACCGAGTTTGCGTTTAATCATAACAGTTTAACAATAGCGTGTATCAACCCTATGGTTGATCAGTTCAAGAGTTTACAGTTAAACATCACAGTTTAACAACAGCGTATATTTAAGCATGTGCATTGTAATGGCTAGCTAGTCCATTCACAAATGATATTAAATAGTAATTTTGACATTGAAGCTGACTATGTTATGTTTGCCTCCCGTCACGACTTCACCATATCGTGACGAATAATCATAGGACAAATTGCACCCGGTTGACCTCAAGTCACACAGGTGGGGCTCGTCACACCCAGTAGTACTACCCAACTTTCCCCGCTATCCAATATTAACAATTCAAAGTGTGAGGACTTTTATAATGATAAACAGCACTATATTAATATCATACACATCTTAAATATATAATGAAAACGTTTGTAACATTACCAGTATGCTATCTCCCCCAAAAGAGTTTTAATAAAATGAACTTACCCAAAAAAGATTTAGTAAAATAGTGGGGCCTGAACTCACCTCAATATTCTCGTGTGATGTTGATAAGCTAGTGAATTGCTCCTAAGGAATTATAATTCACATAAGTAAATAAATACAAATTTATAACCTAAATAAGTTAGATCTTTGAACTTGGTGTTCAATTGATTTAGGATTTGGTTCTCGGGAATTGGTTATAAACATATAATTAAATCATTTAGTTATTTTGTTTTAATAACTAAAGATTTATATTTCGTTTGATTATCTTAATAATGATTTCAACATATCATTATATTCTAAATAAATTATAAACATTATTTAATTATGTAAGTTTATATTTAATTTTGTAAGATTTTATAAATATTTATAAAATCAAATTTTGCATTTATATTATCAGAATTATTCCATAAATAATATAATATCCATTAATAATTTAATGATTTAAATTATTATAAATAAATCCATTTTTATAAAGATAACAATTTTAAATAATTATTTACATAAATAAATAAATAAGATTTAAAGAAATAAATTTCTAGAAATTAACTATATAATTTCTAAAATTACCAAAGTTTGTAAAAATTATTTTTATAATTTTTAATAATTTTTCTGTATTTTTAGGAGACTTAAAAAGGCTTTAAAAAAAATGTGTTGGGGGCAGGGTTCGAACCCCTGACCTCCGGTTCACAAGCACACACCCAAACCAGTAAACCAAGGCCTCGGCCGCGGTTAAAACCCCACATTTAATTCTTTTAAACTCTAACTCAGTAATCCCAATTCACCTAAGAAAACCCCAGGTTCGATCCTCAACCAAATCGAAAGCCAAATCGATTTCAATTGCATCAGAACTCATGGGGTTATTGTTCCCCTTGTAAAAACGAACACAATAGTGTGTTTAAGTACCTGTTTCGAAGTTCTACAGTGGGTATACGATCGGTTGCAGGTCCGCGACAGAGAGGTAATCGAACTGATAGTTTTCAAGTGTTTGAGAGGTGTGTGAATGTATCATTAGCTTAGGGATGCTTATATAGCCAGTCCCGTTCGATTAATTTGAATATAATATAATGATAATGCGTTTATGGTGAGTGGGTCGGCCGAAAAATTCGGTTTAGTGGTAAACACACCACACCGACTTGAATTATCAAATTGAAATGGTCCCCGAGTTCGGTCCATCCTCTAGAAGGTGTCGGGATAGTTGGATTGCATTAAAATCGCGATGTTCTTGGCTTTTGGGGCTGCCGGAGAGCCGCCGGAGAGGCTGGCCGGAAAAACGAAGGGGACGGGCGGCGGGGTTGGGATTTAAAACAATTTACAGAATGGCCCCCTGTAGTTTTGAGTTTTTATTATTTCATGATATAACTTTTTAAAACAGGTTTCAAAATTTACAAAACCAGTCCCTGAACTTATTTAATCAATTATATTAATTTTGTAAATAATAATATTTCCATTATTATTATTATTTTCATTATTAACATTATTAGTTTTAATAATAATATTATTATTATTATCATTGTCATTATTTTTATTATTATTAATACTATTATTAAATAATAATAAAAATATAAAAATAAATTGTAAATTCACATTAAATCACGGAAAATTTTTCGGGTTGTCACAATATAATTAAGTTATTTCATTATTATGAGTATAATGGAATACTCAGTACTGTGATACTCCATATAATATGGAATCCGCAACTAGTATTTTGGTTTGATTCTATGGATCCATGGGCGGACCTATGTGAAGCCGAGGGGTAGCCTTCGCTACCCCACAACTTTTTACGAGTAGTGTAAAGAGAAAAATATGGTTTTATGTAAAATAAAAAATAAAAATTAAGGTTTTACGTTACCCCTAAGAAAATATTATGTTATCCCTAAATTTTTTTAAGCTCGACACTTCATAAAAAGTTTTAAAGTTTATAAAACATGTAACGCATTAAACAAAAGCCATCCATCGAAGATAAAACCAATTAGCCTAAATAATCATAACCCAATCAAAGATAAAACTTAAAATAAACTAAAATTAAACAAAAGCCATCCATCGCCCCATAACCCCATCGACCCTTCGTCCCTTCCCACAGGCTACAGCCAGTCAGCCACCATCCACCCACACCGCCGATCACCCCACGTCCCCACCGTCGACCGCCAAGCTAACCACCACCAAACTGCCGCCTGCTATGGCGACCGTGGCCACCACCCACATGTGATCTTTAATCGATTCACCGTCCACTTCAAGCTAACATTTCTAGGTTTTTTTCTCTATTACAATATGAAATTAAAGATTTAGGGTTTATGTTGTTAATTTCTAATATTTAAGTGTTATTTGTTATAAAAATTAATGATTATTTGGTTTAATTTCTATATTTAGGGTTTATGCGATTTGGTATATGAAGTAGGGATTTGAAAGATGAATTAGAGGTTTGTATTGAAATTAGGTATTTGAATTGTATTATTTCTAAATGAAATTTGTAATCTTATTTATTTATTTGTTATAAAATTAGAGATTTGAAATATGAACAAACAAGTATTTATTGAAAAAAAATTCATAAGAAAATTTCAAAAGTATGATATTGGTTCTAATAATAATTATGATATTGGATCAACAACTTCTTTGAGTTCAATTCCTTTGAGTTCAATCTTCGGTTCAATCTTCGAGTTCAATTCCCTCGACCTCAAATGGATTTGATTTGAATAATCTTCCTTCAAACCCCTTTATCAATATAAATGTACGGTAAAAAAAATTTACGCTACCCCTAAACTTTACTTCTAGATCCGTCACTGTATGGATCAATCATAATTTTTTATGAACATATATCAAATCCATTTTCATAAAAACTATATTAACAAACATTAAAGAAAACCTAATGTGTATTAATGTATGATTTCAAAGTATAAACAGAATCAAATTTCGGCCTTATTTTAAGCATCAATTATATAGAGAAACATTGTATTTTGAGAATTATTTTATCTACAGGGCATGTGAAAGGTTATGTAGATTTAGGAAAAGCTAACAACATCAAGGCGAGTCATAAATCATAACGCAAGGAAACCATGTCAAGATAGTAGAAAATGGAGCAAAAAGGTCAAAATCTCGCACTTTTTAATTTGGCACATGGCAGAATGCAAACGGCCCATGGCTTGCATATGGGGCTTGCATATGGGTCTTTTTGTGACGTATCATATGCTACCCAACGTGTTAAGAGCAGTCTTGGATGGCTTTAAAAGTGGAATCCAACCCAATTGGACCACCATAATTCGACGTGAAGACCTAATGACAAAGGAATGAGTGATTTTTTATGTTTAGAGTGGAATATTATTAACATCACTTACAAAGCAATTACTCGAATTCAATGATGATTGTCTTTGCCTAACCATCTAGAGTCATAACCGATGTAGAGTATTATCACTACTTATAAGACTTTATTTATATTTATTGCATGAATGTTGACAGAAAATGTTTATGAATTTGTTTGCAATTTCATCTTTTATGTCATTTTGAGTATAATTTATGAAATCTCCGTTTGTATCATCCAACCTAGAGAGACTTTAGTTGTGTTGTATATGATGAAAATGCTTGGATTTTGTTATGATTTGTGATAAAATGTCGAAAGTTACATGTTTTTTATCATTTTATTTTATATAAACTCTAAATGTGTAGTAAATATACATATGACAAAATCATATTTCATCATTTAATTGATGTAAAAGGTTATTTAGATTATGTTTATGTAATCTTTCAACTAACAAACAAAACAAGTTAACATGTTTTGCTAGTTGATGATAGAACTTGAAAAAAAAAAGTGATTATATATTCATTTTAAGTAATTCTTTTTAATTTTTCTTTCTGTCATCTTTTGATTTCTTTTAACCATTCCCTACCCATTTGATTGGAAACTTGTATCTTAGAAAGCAACAACGTTGATCTTATCTTTTACAAGTTTTATTAAATATTTTGGGTATAATTCTAAAGTGAAATATAGTATCAAAGACCCTAAATGGTGAGTCTTATATCAAAATGCATGTTTTAATCTTTCAAAACCTAGACCATGTTTTCTTATGTAAGATTCATCCCCCATACATTGTTTTATAATTACAAATTATAATATACATCAACTTTTAGAAAAATTAGTAAGTCTTATAACACAATCTCAATCTGTTGATTTATTCTTAAAAAAACTCTGTTTTTTAATTTATTATAGTATACATCAACTTTTAGAAAAAATTAATGTCTTATAAAACTTGTGGCACTTTCTCTATGGCTTTATATAACCTTATCAACCCAACCTTTTATGTACTTTTAGCTATTTTTATAAAACTTTGGTTTAATTTATAAAAGATATTGTTTTATGAGCTTTATATTATTAGGCGGTTTTAAAGCTCAACTTAAACATACATCATTTATTTTAATGGACGTCTATTTTATATAGTTGGAAGTGTTTTAACGTTTGTAACTTGAGAATTGTAGGAATCAAAGCGGTATATGGCGGAATACGAGTAACGCACACGCACAAACGAATCACGCATGAATAGAAAATAAAGAACGCGACAATTTAATGTGGCTCGGATTCGATGTGAATCCTACGTCTATTGATTAGCAACTAAGGTTTTGTCTTTTATTAGGTGCTCAAATATTAAAATATATAGATAAAAAACTAGGATTAATGACTTAGTAAACAAGGAACTAATATGAGCCGAGCCCCAATTCTACTTGTCTCCAACTTGAGCCCAAGCCCAAAAAAGCCTTCAAACCCAATAATGTACCACTTGAAGGATTTGTATAATCCACAATACTCTCATCCAAGAAAAGCTTGTATCCGGTAACATTACTAATCTTTAAAACAAGTATTCCAAGCCTCAAGTTCCCAAGAACAAGCTAAGACTTCAGTTAAATCCTCCTAGTTGTAGCGCCCCTCATATCAGTTACCTGAAATGCCCGTTAAAGCTACCGAGAGTTTCAACACATCAGACATATCGGACTCATCCTCAATCTCAACTGGTTCCCGCTAACTCGTATTGCCGGCTCTAGCTCGAGACTTTTAGAGAACAAACACTCTCCAAAACTAGCAAACTATTTCCAGGAGAGATTTTAACATTTAGATTCTTGGTTTTCAAAACCCAACAACGTTTTGTAACTGTACCCGGAACACTCCTAGTGCTCCCACTAACCCCTAGCCTAGTGTAGACCTCTGAACATACTCAGTTGACATCCCCGTGGCTCAAGGCTTCACGTTTGCAAAATGAACCATCTTAGCTCTACCTGATTCAACGAGTCGGACTTTGTTAATCATCTTTATCAAGGTGGTCATTCCCTCAGACGAAACCGGTACCTTGTATAACGATCCTTATTTCAAGCCCTTAGCAATAATCAGATTTTCATCGATCACTTTCTGTTTTCCACCACTAAACTTAATGTCTAGTCCTTGTTTATCTAATTGCCCGACTAAAATTAACTTTTCCTGGAATCACCCTGACATTTCACAATCTCCATGTAATTCCAAATGATGTTTTCAAATGGATGTCTCCCATACCTGTTACTTCAAGGATTTCCCCGTTACCAAGCGTTACCTTCGCAAAGTCACCTTGTAATGGTAGTTGATTTTGGTTTATGTAATTACCTGTAAATGGTATAAATGAAATTAGCTTAAAACTTTGTTTTGTATCTTGTTATTAGTTTTCAAATGTTACAAATGATTAAGTATGAAAATATAATTCCAATACAAATGTTGTCAAATAAAACACGTCATAACCAAAATGTTAACAGAAAAACATACCAAAATGTCAAAAGATAGTACACACCTACACATTATTACATACCATAACAAATTACCAATATATTTTCAAAAGACATAAAGACGCATTATGAATTCTAAAGGTTTGATGTACTGACTGAAAACCAATACCTTTTCATTATGCACGCCACTTAGCAAGATAAGTTCCATTAGAAAGTTGGTCTTTACTCTAGCACTGGGATCGTTTTTAAACACGTAAGCACTTTTTAAACCCATCGTTAATAGAGCTTTTCGGAACCAAAGAAGGATGGGTTGAAGTTGGGAGGTGATTTTGTCGATTTTTGCAGCAGCCACGGATGCCAAATCCTCCCTTTCACTGTACGTATAACCACAAAGTATCAAATAATAAAACCCGGTTATATAACCTTCGATCAATTACGACCAAAAAAGAAGCTAGTTCAATAGACAAACTAATAGACCATACACTACACACCTTTTTTTGCTTGTGGAGCATTCTATGACACATGTTGTGACCCCCATTGACTAGTGCAATATCTTTTATTATGGCCCTTATTATTGCACGTTGAAATGGTAATAAAACCCCTACTAACCATCTTTCCATTCTTATCATTGATTTCACTCAACTTTTCAACACTCGTATTCTTTTTCTTTTTTGGTCTACCCACCTTAGTATGATGTTTTCGGATTGTTAGAACTATTGGTCATGCTGATGGTGTCCACGTGTCTTTCCATTGATTGGGTTGATGGTGTGTTGTTAAGCATCATTCCAAATGTCTAGCCAATAAACTCTAGGCACCCATGATTCTAGAATTGCAGCCTACTCATCACCCTTTGAAAGATCTCATATGTCTGCCACTACAAGCATACAAGGTTTCACACCCCAATCTTGACGGTGGAAACGTCGAGGTGTGAGAGTTACGATTGTTCACAGCCACATAACGCTATTATTAATTCCAAATATATTAATCAAGATTCAATTGTAACAATACAAGTAAAAGGCTCAAACAAATATACATCATGAATACAAGGTTAAAAGTAACAAGATCATTGTTTATTTCTCTAAGTCCAATGCTAAGTGAGATAAGCTTCAAAGAGTAGAACGCATACTTGGGTTATTCCTGAAACATGTTAAAAATAAAAGGTCAACGTAAAAATGTTGGTGAGCATTCCATAGTTTTCAATACATAGAATATATAAAAGATGGCAATTCAAGTCATAAGTTAATGAATAAAGTGATTAGGGATGTTATGAACAATGCAACAATCAAACCTTGACAAAGTTTTACAAGTCTCAAACGTTAAAAGTATATACGATTAGCTAAGTGTACTTGGATCAACCAATCAGGCTTGTCAGGACAATAGATCTATGACGTCGCCAGGCTAGCAATAGTTAATGATTATACATATAACGTCATAACATGATAACTACAAAAGTTCAACTAACCACAACTTTACATGATGAATTGCCATAAAGTTTACAAGTCTCAAACAAGTTTACAAGTACAATGATATAAGTTAACATGTTTCACCCCAAAGTGTGAAAATAAGAAAAAGAGGTATGGAGAACTCACATGGTAATAAGGATGACAAATAATAAAAGCTTTGTATATAACGCCGAGGATTCGCTAACGTTCACCTAAACGAAATGTCGTATTAAGTTATTCATCATTATTATCATGTTATAGTTATAAACCATTTATCTCATGATTCTTACATTATTAAATGGATACAATTTATTAATTTAAATGATTAAATTAGAATTTTGATGATAATCTCTATTAATAAAAGTTAAACTTTTATTACAAAGTGGTTATTATTTACTTTTTAATAAATAATAATTTTATATGTTTGAATGATTATAACAATTCCATTAATTACAATAAGTGTACATTTTAAATATATAAAAAAATAAAAGATTTACTAAATTTGATATTTTTGAGGGTTTAGATAGATTAATTACAAAAAAATTAACGAGAATATATATATATATATATATATATATATATATATATATATATATACATATATATATATATATATATATATGTGTGTGTGTGTACGTACGTACGTATGTATGTATGTATGTATGTATGTATGTATGTATGTATGTATGTATGTATGTATGTATGTATGTATGTATGTATGTATGTATGTATGTATGTATGTATGTGTGTATGTATGTGTGTGTGTACGTACGTACGTATGTATGTATGTATGTATGTATGTATGTACGTATGTATGTAGGTATGTATGTATGTATGTATGTACGTAAGTATGTGCGTAGGTATGTGCGTAGGTATGTGCGTAGGTATGTGCGTAGGTATGTGCGTAGGTATGTGCGTAGGTATGTGCGTAGGTATGTGCGTAGGTATGTGCGTAGGTATGTGCGTAGGTATGTGCGTAGGTATGTGCGTAGGTATGTGCGTAGGTATGTGCGTAGGTATGTACGTAGGTATGTACGTAGGTATGTACGTAGGTATGTACGTAGGTATGTACGTAGGTATGTACGTAGGTATGTACGTAGGTATGTACGTAGGTATGTACGTAGGTATGTACGTAGGTATGTACGTAGGTATGTACGTAGGTATGTACGTAGGTATGTACGTAGGTATGTACGTAGGTATGTACGTAGGTATGTACGTATGTATGTACGTATGTATGTACGTATGTATGTACGTATGTATGTACGTATGTATGTACGTATGTATGTATGTATGTATGTATGTATGTATGTATGTATGTATGTATGTATGTATGTATGTATGTATGTATGTATGTATTATGTATTTATGTATATGTATGTATGTATGTATGTATGTATATTATAAAAATTTTATTATAATTTCCAATGTGACAATAAAAGGTTTTATAAAATTAAAAGGCTGGAAAAATTACAATAAAATAATTTTATTCATTTATTTGTTAAAGGATGATTTTTATATTAAATTAATAATATTTTAAAACTTTTTGTAATAAAAATAGACTCAAAAATCACTTTAAAAATAAGGGAGAAGAGGCCCGGGTTCAAACCCGGGACCTCCTATCCCTTATGCTTATGACTTAACCAGTGACCCAAAGCCCTTACTTGTGTTTTAAAATCCAAAATATTGTTTAAACCGTAATTCCCAGGAAACCCCCAATTTCCACATGAACCCTAGAATCAAAATCGACCCAATTGAACATCAATTCAAATGATTCAACCCGATTACCCTTAGGGCTTTTGATCCCTAGGTGAAATCAAGTAGAATGGCGTATCATACTTACTTGATTAAGACCGAATTGTGGATTTTAAGTTCGAATGAGGCTTGCGACAGTTCTTGATTCTCAATTCTTTGTGTGTGTGTGTGTGTTTCGAGCAATTGAGGGTTCAGAGAGTTCAGGAAAACCCGATTTGAGTAAAAGCCCTCTAATTTATAGGTTCAATTCGTTCGATTTGGTACCCAACGATTGCAACGTTTAAACAGGGGGTTACGGGTCGAATTAAGCCGTTTAATTGTTGTTACAGGTGCCATGATCCATTACATTTAGTTCGTGATAATTAAAGGAACGTTTCTAGTCGTTTGATTGCGTTGTTATTATGATTTAGGTGTAAAATCGATTTGGGTATTGATGTATGTTTGGTTTCAAGTTCGAGGAGTGTTAAAACCGCATTGAAACCCACATTAATGCGTATACTCAAGTTTGAATTTGTCTTCCAAACGTTTTGGTGTGATTCGGGGTCGAAACCGAGGCTTAAAACCTGGTATTAGACCTTGCCAAAGCCGCGGCCGGCGGTGGCCGGAGGCTGGCCGGAAAGTCGGGGGGGGGGAGAAGGGAATTGCTTAAGGATTCGGTTAATTACACAAATGGTCCCTGGAGTTTTGTGAGTTATTATTTTATGTAAAAACCTTTTATTTTAAAGTTTATAAATTGACAAAACACCCCCCTTAAACTTAATTTAACTTTAAATTTAACATTAATTTAACTTGTTATCTTTTGTAACTTATTATTAATATAATTATTATTATATTATTTTTTTTTACTATTAATATCATCATTATTATTAATGTTATTATCATTATTATTATGTTTAATTTATTAATCAAATTATTAACCTTCAAATTATAGGATTAGTGACAAGCTAAGAAGTAAGCATAATTAACCCACAAGTTTCATAATTGACCACAATGGCCCTTACAAGAATAAATGACGTTAACTTTTAATTAACGGAAAATACGAGATGTTACAGTCTCCCCAACTTAAAAGAATTTCGTCTCGAAATTAAGAATAAACTTAAATGAGCAAAAGAGTTAAAATGAAAGATAAGTGTACAAACGAACAGTGGTTGACGTTTAATTACAGATGAAACGCTTCACTTTATGGAATCTTACAAGATTCTTGGCATATTGCATGCCAATTTGAACCCTTTTAGTGAAATGTGAGACGTTTTGAGATGAAATGTTGGAAAACGATGACGAGTTACCGTGATCTGTTAGACATATAAGCCACAACTTCTAGAATATAATTTCGTAGTAAAATGATGTCTAGAAATCAATAAAAGATCAATCAATGATAAGAAAGGTTAACCGTCGGGATTTAAGAATCCAAAAAAACATAACTATATGAAACGATCTTAACGCATATTTTGTAAATATGTATTTCTCCTTTGACCAACCATCGGTCTAAGAATAATACGACATGCAAAGATTTTGGAATAAGTTCACGACGATGATTAGGAACAGTATTAAAAGCAGAAATGAATCGGTTATTCAAACTAACGATCGATGTTTTAACGCCATACTACGCTTTACGAATATTTGAAACAGATACAAGTAAATTTCTCGACCCGTTATCCCACATAAGTCAATATGAAATTATCTAATCGGTCTATAATGCACCAATTGTCATCATGAACTCTAAGAGAAGAAGCATTTTAGTTGAAAGAAAAGTTAAACAGGAGATCCATAGGATCACGAATGTTAGGTCTTGTCATATGTGAAGGTAAGACACTTGGACACATACCAAGTTATGTCTTTTCCTTTATGCTAAACCCATGACTACAAGTTATGAATGTTTATGAACCATTATATCCACATCGCGGTGAGGATAATAACGAGTCTTGTTGTTCGAAATCAAGATAGAGTTTTAAATATTTCCAAGGTTAAGGGTTCAAAAGCGATTCAAGAAGTGATACAAATAATAAGAAAGGTATTTGTAACCATGTTTTGCAAGGTAACAAATTTCCAAATGCAGATTGCATACGTAATTCATCAAACTCATAAGTACAGTCAAGAACATTCGTATGTCTAGAAGGACATAATCACAAGTTGATAATGTCTTTATTTAGCAGAAAGATTGCTTAAGAAAGCTACCATCACTCAATCATATGTTGATGATATCTCAAAATGAAAGTTGATAAGTAAGGAATAAATGGTTCCATATAGCTAGATCAAATCAAAACCTGAGAATAAAGGGAAAGAAATCGATTTAAGAATTTAAATGCTCCAAGCTTGGAATCAAAATCAACCTAAAGCAATCGGGTCTCCTTTCAAGTTCAGAGATCATGCTTTGGCTTGATAGGTCAAAACACTAACATTGTTTCACCCTTCAAGTTACTACATACTTCTCATCACTTGATTACAACCTTGGTAAGTTGAAGAAATGAGAATAGTCATCAAGGTGTGGTTTTCACTCCTAACTTGATGGTGTATTCCTAAGGTATGACCACTAACTTACCAATCAAAAAGTTCGATCCCAACTCATTGTTGAGGATCCATAGAAATAAGACGAGGTAACTCACCATTAAGGTAAGGGAAATCACTCCTATCTTAACGATAAAGTTTTACAAAAATGAAATATAGCAGGATGAACTTCCTCATTAAAATCCAGAATTCACTCCTACTTTGATGAGGTCGTTTTATTTGAACAAATTCAATTCATAAAAATGACATTATCATCAAGGTATGGATTTGACACCTATCTTGATGATTGAGCTTCATGATAACAAGAAAACAATCGAAGATTGACATTTGTCACCAAAGTACGGGTTTCAATCCTATTTTGGTGAGATCATGTCATTTATGAAATGCAAGTTCCAATGAGAATAATTGAAGTCAATCCTCAAGATAAGAAATCACCCCGATCCAGAGGATGAAATTTCATAAAACACACAATTGGAAACCATTTATCGAAACGAATGAAGAATCATCATCAAAGTAAGGGAATCACCCCTGTTTTGATGAGTTAGAATTGTTTAGGAGGTACGAGTGTTTTTAGTCATAGATTGACTACAAACTCTTGCATCTCCCACGGTGCAGACGGTTCAAGGTTCGACTTAACAACGAAAGGAAAAGAATATCACTTACAAATTCAGAAAATTTCAAGTTACATCAATGTAACCAAAAGGAAAATCATGCTTACAAAATTTAAGGTCAAAGTTCAAGGTAGTAGAATTTGTTATGATGGTGTTCAAATCAGGGATAATTTAAATCAGGAAGGCAAAATCAAGGACAAGAATGATTCGACATCATAATGAGATGTGAACATTCGATTCACAATCGAAGGGAATACATGGATTTCTCAAGATATGAGGTCAGCCATAACCTTATTGAAGACACGCGTAGTTATAAGTGGTCACTCATCTCAAGGGTTTCAAGTCAAGTAAATGGATTCAATGATCGAACCAGATCACCATTTACACTTTGCCTAGACAAAGTATCCCGAGATGTAGGAATTCCACCTACAGCATTGCATGTTCTTAGTTATGGGACACATCCTTAAGAAGATTTAAGAACCTAAGTAACGGTTTAAAGTTTTAAAGACCATACGGTTTAGATTCCCAATATCTTTGGGTATATTAAGATCTATGTTCACGTTGGTCAAGGTATAGAAATAGTTACATGAAACGCCCAACGTGTAACGATGTTTAAACGTAAGAGTTGAAATTTAGGATGAGTTCAATATCAACAGGAGCATTATGTATGATAAGAATGAGGAGATATAACTTTGGTGATAAACCAGTTCAAGGAATCAAGAATTTTTCAAGATGCAAAGAGGATGGTTCCATTTGGTAACGCATTACCATTTGGAATCGTTGACACGTCAAGGTAAGTTGACCCATTTTCCTTAGATATTTGTGTATATTGACCAAAGTTTATCACTCATCCCAGAAGTCCCCAGGTAATCATAACTGGTCTCGCAATGAGATTTATACGATATGCTTGCCTTGGCCGAAGGCCTTTTGCCAGGAAATCCAGAATACAGGTGTCTATGGTCGCACAAATTTCTTAGGTTCATGAAATCAAAACCTTGATGAGATTTTCATAGATTAGACGTAGAGTCTAAGGAATTTAACCCACGATAATAAGTGCAGATTCCACATGTCGTCGAAAATAAGTTTAGGAAGTTTTATTTGTCGGGGAGAGTCAAAGAGTTATAGTTAAGTTTAGGGAGACAAGTAACTAAGTTTAAGCATACATAAGGCAATCCTATGCTAAGGCATCAAGTTGCACAAAAGGCATAGCATTATGTAGCATGCAAACAATATGTAAACACAAAAGTATAAGGATCTTTCTATGAGGTTCATGCAACTATAGTCTAGGTCACCATTTCTAATAACCTAAATACCTACAGTTATGGGCTCTGATACCAATCTGTCACACCCCAACCTTGACGCCGGAAACGTCGAGGTGTGAGAGTTACGATTGTTCACAGCCACATAACACTATTATTAATTCCAAATATATTAATCAAGATTCAATTGTAACAATACAAGTAAAAGGCTCAAACAAATATACATCATGAATACAAGGTTAAAAGTAACAAGATCATTGTTTATTTCTCTAAGTCCAATCCTAAGTGAGATAAGCTTCAAAGAGTAGAACGCATACTTGGGTTATTCCTGAAACATGTTAAAAATAAAAGGTCAACGTAAAAATGTTGGTGAGCATTCCATAGTTTTCAATACATAGAATATATAAAAGATGACAATTCAAGTCATAAGTTAATGAATAAAGTGATTAGGGATGTTATGAACAATGCAACAATCAAACCTTGACAAAGTTTTACAAGTCTCAAACGTTAAAAGTATATACGATTAGCTAAGTGTACTTGGATCAACCAATCAGGCTTGTCAGGACAATAGATCTATGACGTCACCAGGCTAGCAATAGTTAATGATTATACGTATAACGTCATAACATGATAACCACAAAAGTTCAACTAACCACAACTTTACATGATGAATTGCCATAAAGTTTACAAGTCTCAAATAAGTTTACAAGTGCAATGATATAAGTTAACATGTTTCACCCCAAAGTGTGAAAATAAGAAAAAGAGGTATGGAGAACTCACATGGTAATAAGGATGACAAATAATAAAAGTCTTGTATATAACGCCGAGGATTCGCTAACGTTCACCTAAACGAAATGTCGTATTAAGTTATTCATCATTATTATCATGTTATAGTTATAAACCATTTATCTCATGATTCTTACATTATTAAATGGATACAATTTATTAATTTAAATGATTAAATTAGAATTTTGATGATAATCTCTATTAGTAAAAGTTAAACTTTTATTACAAAGTGGTTCTATTTACATTTTAATAAATAATAATTTTATATGTTTGAATGATTATAACAATTCCATTAATTACAATAAGTGTACATTTTAAATATATAAAAAAATAAAAGATTTACTAAATTTGATATTTTTGAGGGTTTAGATAGATTAATTACAAAAAAATTAACGAGAATATATATATATATGTGTGTGTGTGTGTGTGTGTGTGTGTGTGTATGTATGTATGTATGTATGTATGTACGTATGTATGTATGTATGTATGTGTGTACGTATGTGTGTATGTACGTAGGTATGTACGTAGGTATGTACGTAGGTATGTACGTAGGTATGTACGTAGGTATGTACGTAGGTATGTACGTAGGTATGTACGTAGGTATGTACGTAGGTATGTACGTAGGTATGTACGTAGGTATGTACGTAGGTATGTACGTAGGTATGTACGTAGGTATGTACGTAGGTATGTACGTAGGTATGTACGTAGGTATGTACGTAGGTATGTACGTAGGTATGTACGTAGGTATGTACGTAGTATGTACGTACGTATGTACGTACGTATGTACGTACGTATGTACGTACGTATGTACGTACGTATGTACGTACGTATGTACGTACGTATGTACGTACGTATGTACGTACGTATGTACGTACGTATGTACGTACGTATGTATGTATGTATGTATGTATGTATGTATGTATGTATGTATGTATGTATGTATGTATGTATGTATATGTATGTATGTATGTATGTATGTATGTATGTATGTATGTATGTATGTATGTATATTATAAAAATTTTATTATAATTTCGAATGTGACAATAAAAGGTTTTATAAAATTAAAAGGCTGGAAAAATTACAATAAAATAATTTTATTCAATTATTTGTTAAAGGATGATTTTTATATTAAATTAATAATATTTTAAAACTTTTTGTAATAAAAATAGACTCAAAAATCACTTTAAAAATAAGGGAGCAGAGGCCCGGGTTCAAACCCGGGACCTCCTATCCCTTATGCTTATGACTTAACCAGTGAGCCAAAGCCGTTACTTGTGTTTTAAAATCCAAAATATTGTTTAAACCGTAATTCCCAGGAAACCCCCAATTTCCACATGAACCCTAGAATCAAAATCGACCCAATTGAACATCAATTCAAATGATTCACCCGATTACCCTTAGGGCTTTTGACCCGTAGGTGAAATCAAGTAGAATGGCGTATCATACTTACTTGATTAAGATCGAATTGTGGATTTTACGTTCGAATGAGGCTTGCGACAGTTCTTGATTCTCAATTCTTTGTGTGTGTGTGTGTTTCGAGCAATTGAGGGTTCAGAGAGTTCAGGAAAACCCGATTTGAGTAAAAGCCCTCTAATTTATAGGTTCAATTTGTTCGATTTGGTACCCAACGATTGCAACGTTTAAACCGGGCGTTACGGGTCGAATTAAGCCGTTTAATTGTTGTTACAGGTGCCATGATCCATTACATTTAGTTCGTGATAATTAAAGGAATGTTTCTAGTCGTTTGATTGCGTTGTTATTATGATTTAGGTGTAAAACCGATTTGGGTATTGATGTATGTTCGGTTTCAAGTTCGAGGAGTGTTAAAACCGCATTGAAACCCACATTAATGCGTATACTCATGTTTGAATTTGTCTTCCGAACGTTTTGGTGTGATTCGGGGTCGAAACCGAGGCTTAAAACCTGGTATTAGACCTTGCCGGAGCCGCGGCCGGCGGTGGCCGGAGGCTGGCCGGAAAGTCGGGGGGAGAAGGGAATTGCTTAAGGTTTCGGTTAATTACACAAATGGTCCCTGGAGTTTTGTGAGTTATTATTTTATGTAAAAACCTTTTATTTTAAAGTTTATAAATTGACAAAACACCCCCCTTAAACTTAATTTAACTTTAAATTTAACATTAATTTAACTTGTTATCTTTTGTAACTTATTATTAATATAATTATTATTATATTATTTTTTTATTACTATTAATATCATCATTATTATTAATGTTATTATCATTATTATTATGTTTAATTTATTAATCAAATTATTAACCTTCAAATTATAGGATTAGTGACAAGCTAAGGAGTAAGCATAATTAACCCACAAGTTTCATAATTGACCACAATGGCCCTTACAAGAATAAATGACGTTAACTTTTAATTAACGGAAAATACGAGATGTTACAGTCTCCCCAACTTAAAAGAATTTCGTCTCGAAATTAAGAATAAACTTAAATGAGCAAAAGAGTTAAAATGAAAGATAAGTGTACAAACGAACAGTGATTGACGTTTAATTACAGATGAAACGCTTCACTTTATGGAATCTTACAAGATTCTTGGCATATTGCATGCCAATTTGAACCCATTTAGTGGAATGTGAGACGTTTTGAGATGAAATGTTGGAAAACGATGACGAGTTACCGTGATCTGTTAGACATATAAGCCACAACTTCTAGAATATAATTTCGTAGTAAAATGATGTCTAGAAATCAATAAAAGATCAATCAATGATAAGAAAGGTTAACCGTCGGGATTTAAGAATCCTAAACGTCACTATATGAAACGATCTTAACGCATATTTTGTAAATATGTATTTCTCCTTTGACCAACCATCGGTCTAAGAATAATACGACATGCAAAGATTTTGGAATAAGTTCACGACGATGATTAGGAACAGTATTAAAAGCAGAAATGAATTGGTTATTCAAACTAACGATCGATGTTTTAACGCCATACTACGGTTTACGAATATTTGAAACAGATACAAGTAAATTTCTCGACCCGTTATCCCACATAAGTCAATATGAAATTATCCAATCGGTCTATAATGCACCAATTGTCATCATGACCTCTAAGAGAAGAAGCATTTTAGTTGAAAGAAAAGTTAAACAGGAGATCCATAGGATCACGAATGTTAGGTCTTGTCATATGTGAAGGTAAGACACTTGGACACATACCAAGTTACGTCTTTTCCTTTATGCTAAACCCATGACTACAAGTTATGAATGTTTATGAACCATTATATCCACATCGCAGTGAGGATAATAACGAGTCTTGTTGTTCGAAATCAAGATAGAGTTTTAAATATTTCCAAGGTTAAGGGTTCAAAAGCGATTCAAGAAGTGATACAAATAATAAGAAAGGTATTTGTAACCATGTTTTGCAAGGTAACAAATTTCCAAATGCAGATTGCATACGTAATTCATCAAACTCATAAGTACAGTCGAGAACATTCGTATGTCTAGAAGGACATAATCACAAGTTGATAATGTCTTTATTTAGCAGAAAGATTGCTTAAGAAAGCTACCATCACTCAATCATATGTTGATGATATCTCAAAATGAAAGTTGATAAGTAAGGAATAAATGGTTCCATATAGCTAGATCAAATCAAAACCTGAGAATAAAGGGAAAGAAATCGATTTAAGAATTTAAATGCTCCAAGCTTGGAATCAAAATCAACCTAAGCGATCGGGTCTCCTTTCAAGTTCAGAGATCATGCTTTGGCTTGATAGGTCAAAACACTAACATTGTTTCACCCTTCAAGTTACTACATGCTTCTCGTCACTTGATTACAACCTTGGTAAGTTGAAGAAATGAGAATAGTCATCAAGGTGTGGTTTTCACTCCTAACTTGATGGTGTATTCCCAAGGTATGACCACTAACTTACCAATTAAAAAGTTCGATCCCAACTCATTGTTGAGGATCCATAGAAATAAGACGAGGTAACTCACCATTAAGGTAAGGGAAATCACTCCTATCTTAATGATAAAGTTTTACAAAAATGAAATATAGCAGGATGAACTTCCTCATCAAAATCCAGAATTCACTCCTACTTTGATGAGGTCGTTTTATTTGAACAAATTCAATTCATAAAAATGACATTATCATCAAGGTATGGATTTCACACCTATCTTGATGATTGAGCTTCATAATAACAAGAAAACAATCGAAGATTGATATTTGTCACCAAAGTACGGGTTTCAATCCTATTTTGGTGAGATCATGTCATTTATGAAATGCAAGTTCCAATGAGAATAATTGAAGTCAATCCTCAAGATAAGAAATCACCCTGATCCAGAGGATGAAATTTCATAAAACACACAATTGGAAACCATTTATCGAAACGAATGAAGAATCATCATCAAAGTAAGGGAATCACCCCTGTTTTGATGAGTTAGAATTGTTTAGGAGGTACGAGTGTTTTTAGTCATAGATTGACTTACAAACTCTTGCATCTCCCACGGTGCAGACGGTTCAAGGTTCGACTTAACAACGAAAGGAAAAGAATATCACTTACAAATTCAGAAAATTTCAAGTTACATCAATGTAACCAAAAGGAAAATCATGCTTACAAAATTTAAGGTCAAAGTTCGAGGTAGTAGAATTTGTTATGATGGTGTTCAAATCATGGATAATTTAAATCAGGAAGGCAAAATCAAGGACAAGAATGATTCGACATCATAATGAGATGTGAACATTCGATTCACAATCGAAGGGAATACATGGATTTCTCAAGATATGAGGTCAGCCATAACCTTATTGAAGACACGCGTAGTTATAAGTGGTCACTCATCTCAAGGGTTTCAAGTCAAGTAAACGGATTCAATGATCGAACCAGATCACCATTTACACTTTGCCTAGACAAAGTATCCCGAGATGTAGGAATTCCACCTACAGCATTGCATGTTCTTAGTTATGGGACACATCCTTAAGAAGATTTAAGAACCATAAGTAACGGTTTAAAGTTTTAAAGACCATGCGGTTTAGATTCCCAATATCTTTGGGTATATTAAGATCTATGTTCACGTTGGTCAAGGTATAGAAATAGTTACATGAAACGCCCAACGTGTAACGATGTTTAAACGTAAGAGTTGAAATTTAGGATGAGTTCAATATCAACAGGAACATTATGTATGATAAGAATGAGGAGATATAACTTTGGTGATAAACCAGTTCAAGGAATCAAGAATTTTCAAGATGCAAAGAGGATGGTTCCATTTGGTAACGCATTACCATTTGGAATCGTTGACACGTCAAGGTAAGTTGACCCATTTTCCTTAGATATTTGTGTATATTGACCAAAGTTTATCACTCATCCCAGAAGTCCCCAGGTAATCATAACTGGTCTCGCAATGAGATTTATACGATATGCTTGCCTTGGCCGAAGGCCTTTTGCCAGGAAATCCAGAATACAGGTGTCTATGGTCGCACAAATTTCTTAGGTTCATGAAATCAAAACCTTGATGAGATTTTCATAGATTAGACGTAGAGTCTAAGGAATTTAACCCACGATAATAAGTGTAGATTCCACATGTCGTCGAAAATAAGTTTAGGAAGTTTTATTTGTCGGGGAGAGTCAAAGAGTTATAGTTAAGTTTAGGGAGACAAGTAACTAAGTTTAAGCATACATAAGGCAATCCTATGCTAAGGCATCAAGTTGCACAAAAGGCATAGCATTATGTAGCATGCAAACAATATGTAAACACAAAAGTATAAGGATCTTTCTATGAGGTTCATGCAACTATAGTCTAGGTCACCATTTCTAATAACCTAAATCCCTACAGTTATGGGCTCTGATACCAATCTGTCACACCCCAACCTTGACGCCGGAAACGTCGAGGTGTGAGAGTTATGATTGTTCGCAGCCACATAACACTATTATTAATTCCAAATATATTAATCAAGATTCAATTGTAACAATACAAGTAAAAGGCTCAAACAAATATACATCATGAATACAAGGTTAAAAGTAACAAGATCATTGTTTATTTCTCTAAGTCCAATCCTAAGTGAGATAAGCTTCAAAGAGTAGAACGCATACTTGGGTTATTCCTGAAACATGTTAAAAATAAAAGGTCAACGTAAAAATGTTGGTGAGCATTCCATAGTTTTCAATACATAGAATATATAAAAGATGACAATTCAAGTCATAAGTTAATGAATAAAGTGATTAGGGATGTTATGAACAATGCAACAATCAAACCTTGACAAAGTTTTACAAGTCTCAAACGTTAAAAGTATATACGATTAGCTAAGTGTACTTGGATCAACCAATCAGGCTTGTCAGGACAATAGATCTATGACGTCACCAGGCTAGCAATAGTTAATGATTATACATATAACGTCATAACATGATAACCACAAAAGTTCAACTAACCACAACTTTACATGATGAATTGCCATAAAGTTTACAAGTCTCAAATAAGTTTACAAGTGCAATGATATAAGTTAACATGTTTCACCCCAAAGTGTGAAAATAAGAAAAAGAGGTATGGAGAACTCACATGGTAATAAGGATGACAAATAATAAAAGTCTTGTATATAACGCCGAGGATTCGCTAACGTTCACCTAAACGAAATGTCGTATTAAGTTAGTCATCATTATTATCATGTTATAGTTATAAACCATTTATCTCATGATTCTTACATTATTAAATGGATACAATTTATTAATTTAAATGATTAAATTAGAATTTTGATGATAATCTCTATTAGTAAAAGTTAAACTTTTATTACAAAGTGGTTATTATTTACATTTTAATAAATAATAATTTTATATGTTTGAATGATTATAACAATTCCATTAATTACAATAAGTGTACATTTTAAATATATAAAAAAATAAAAGATTTACTAAATTTGATATTTTTAAGGGTTTAGATGGATTAATTACAAAAAAATTAACGAGAATATATATATATATATATATATATATATATATATATATATATATATGTATGTATGTATATTATAAAAAATTTTATTATAATTTCCAATATGACAATAAAAAGTCTTATTAAATTAAAAGGCTGGAAAAATTACAATAAAATAATTTTATTCATTTATTTGTTAAAGGATAATTTTTATATTAAATTAATAATATTTTAAAACTTTTTGTAATAAAAATAGACTCAAAAATCACTTTAAAAATAAGGGAGCAGGGGCCCGAGTTCGAACCCGGGACCTCCTGTCCCTTATGCTTAATTATGACTTAACCAGTGGGCCAAAGCCCTTACTTGTGTTTTAAAATCCAAAATATTGTTTAAATCATAATTCCCAGGAAACCCCCAATTTCCACATGAACCCTAGAATCAAAATCGACCCAATTGAACATCAATTCAAATGATTCAACCCGATTACCCTTAGAGCTTTTGATCCCTAGGTGAAATCAAGTAGAATGGCGTAGCATACTTACTTGATTAAGACCGGCTTGTGGATTTTAGGTTCGAATAAGGCTTGCGACAGTTCTTGATTCCCAATTCTTTGTGTGTGTGTGTGTGTTTCAAGCAATTGAGGGTTTAGAGAGTTCAGGAAAACCCGATTTGAGTAAAAGCCCTCTAATTTATAGGTTCAATTCGTTCGATTTGGTACCCAACGATTGCAACATTTAAACCGAGGGCTACGGGTCGAATTAAGCCGTTTAATTGTTGTTACAGGTGCCATGATCCATTACATTTAGTTCGTGATAATTAAAGGAACGTTTCTAGTCGTTTGATTGCGTTGTTATTATGATTTAGGTGTAAAACTGATTTGGGTATTGATGTATGTTCGGTTTCAAGTTCGAGGAGTGTTAAAACCGCATTGAAACCCACATTAATGCGTATACTCAAGTTTGAATTTGTCTCCCGAACGTTTTGGTGTGATTCGGGGTCGAAACCGAGGCTTAAAATCTGGTATTAGACCTTGCCGGAGCCGCGGCCGGCGGTGGCCGGAGGCTGGCCGGAAAGTCGAGGGGGGGGAGAAAGGAATTGCTTGAGGTTTCAGTTAATTACACAAATGGTCCCTGGAGTTTTGTGAGTTATTATTTTATGTAAAAACCTTTTATTTTAAAATTTATAAATTGACAAAACACCCCCCTTAAACTTAATTTAACTTTAAGTTTAACATTAATTTAACTTGTTATCTTTTGTAACTTATTATTAATATAATTATTATTATATTATTTTTTTATTACTATTAATATCATCATTATTATTAATGTTATTATCATTATTATTATGTTTAATTTAATAATCAAATTATTAACCTTCAAATTATAGGATTAGTGACAAGCTAATAAGTAAGCATAATTAACCCACAAGTTTCATAATTGACCACAATGGCCCTTACAAGAATAAATGATGTTAACTTTTAATTAACGGAAAATACGATATGTTACACAAGGCATGCTAGTAAGCTCCTATTTCCTACATGAACATGTTTTCTTCCTCAAATCAACGATTACTTGATCTAATAAATGTGTCCTAACTTGAAATTTGTTTAATCCAGTCATGATGACATTGTACTCGACAGCCTCTCATTTAATTGAATTAAAGGTTTTAGCTGCATATGGTGTTAATGGTCCTTCATACTTGACAGTAAACTTGTGGACTCCAAGAATCCTTTTCATCATGTATTCCTGTAGTTTATTACACTAGAAAGAAAAAACTAATTAAACACTTAACTAACCATATGTATGTACTTTATTTACTAATTAAGAACATATAATACCACTCAAATAAACTCCGCTCTAGCATTGTAGAGGTATTCGTTTTAAGCGTTCATGCAAAGAATCATCTTGCATTCTTACTGTTTCCACTACCTTTTCAAATTATGGGACCCATCATCTTTTAAACATTCTTCAATTTTCCCCCGATTGCATACAAAGCTTGGATTATGCCCTTGACAAACAATCCTAAATTTGCATGTGCCACTTTTTACAACATAAAGCTACCTCTAATCTCAAGAACATTTTTCTTAACTACCAATTTAATTTCTTCTTTGTTATTAATAGTTCCCCAACATAAAATGGGGCTACTGTAACTACCTTTTAGTTTTTTTCTTTCTTAACTTTTTTGTTCTTTTTTAATGGAGTGTCCTCATCTTCAATTACATTATCAAAATCATCCAGATCTATAGGGTAGTTTCTTCGTCAACATCATCGTCATTTTCTATATTACTTTCCAATCCATATGAACAATAACAATAAATTCATCCATGTCAAAATCATATCCTCTACCATGTTATCTTCATCAACTATAAACATAGCATCCTTAGACTTGATAGTATCCATTTCAAACATATCAATTTTCATTTTTCATTCACTATTGTCCATTACAAATTCATCAATTTTACTTTCAAACTCATTGTTATCCATTTCATACTCATCATTATCCTCACCCACTACCATGTTATTTTTAAACTCATACTCATTCATAAACTAAGCTATAAATGTATTATCATCTATAAGTTCATCTACCTACTCATCACCCATATTTACAGCAACATCTTTTACATGTTCATTGCCTATGTTCACAAAGCAACATCTACCTGCTCATTGCCTATGTCTACTACAACATCCTCTACATACTCATTGCCTATGTTCAAGCATCAACACCTACCCACTCATTACCATTGTTCACACCAATATTCACGTTACCTTGTCCATTAGGCTCATTAACATCTTCATCATCAGACTATGGGTTCTCATTATGGCACTCAAGTGCTAACTGCCTTCGAGAATTAGATGGCCAACAATCTCCTCAATCATAACTTTAGAACCACCGTCAGGTAACTAAAAATATGTGTTTAGCTTAGTATTCTAATGCTCTATACATATATCAATGAGCTTTAAAATGTGCACATACTGTAACATGTTAAGCATATCCTTATCATTCCTAATAGCTCGTAAGCCCCCATCCAAATCTTCGTCTAGAATCTTGATATGATAATGAATAACTTAATCTTTAGGATAACATAAAATCAGGATGATTGCATCAATTACATGGGCAGAGAATACAACCTTATTAACCAAGTCCACAAAAATTAACCTTCCCATGCACGCACCTTTGAAAAGTACACAAACTCTCCACCATGGAATACTTTTAGATAAAACAAGTTTGGCTTTGAGCTGCATTAACAACGCAAATGATACCATCAATAGTAAAGTAAAATTTCAAATTGTTAAGCATAGATTTAGCACTTACCGTATATTTCTAGTGTATCGTATTCTAGTTTGTTAGGACCACGCACATGCCTCATGATGAAGGGTGAAATGGGAGAACTTTTAAATTCAACACACAAGAAAACTTTGACACCAAACCTCAATAAAAATCATTCCAAATTTACAATATTTACAATTAAATATAGAGTAAATTGTCATTTTCGTCCCTGTGGTTCGGTGAAAATTGCCACTTTCATCCAATAGTTTATTTTTTTGCATCTGGGTCCCTGTGGTTTACAAATCTTGTCATATTCATCCAGTTCGTTAACTTCATCCAACATTCTCCGTTAAATGAAGGGTATATTGGTCATTTTACATATATGTTTTATTTTTCTTTTTTTTTAAACCCCATTTAATATATCTCCTTTAAATAAATTGCTATTTTAGTCCCTGTAGTTTTGACATGTTTGCCAATTCAGTCCAAAAATCCCACCACCTTGGCATAAAATACCATATCACCACCACCCGTGATGGAAACACCATGTAGATATAGGGTACAAATAACCCACAAAAGACCGGGTACCCGAACCCGAAAGCCCGCCCATGCGGGCGGAACGGGTAAGCCAGCAAGACACATGCCCCGCATTTAATTACATTGGAAGCACCCCAATCATAACCGATAATTTAGTAACGGTCGGAGAACATAAAAGGTAATGGATTTGCCAGGGAATAATCCCTGTAAATCAGCACACGATTACAACAGGCAAACACTATAAATACCAGGTAAGGAGGATCGAGATCCTCACAAAAGAATACACACAAAAGATCCCCCTTAGTTCTCCCTATCACATATTTCCATTCAACCAATACTTACTCTCACGCCGGAGGGTCGTTCCAGGGATATTTCCCCCCTGGAATGCCTTAACTGGTGTTGTTTTCATTGTGCGTAGGTGTGAAGCTTCAGAGAGCATTGGTGGATCGAAGTTCAACAAGACCAGAACCATCCAGAGTTGGACCTCGTATTTACACACCACACTACCACCACGCCGCAAAACCACCACCACTCCATCGGAACCACCAAATCATCACCACCACCCTATCATAAAACCACCAACACCACACCAGACGGGCACCACCACCACACATTAGATCTCCACCACCACATATTAGATCTCCGCCATCACACACTAGATCACCACCACCATGTGGACCCTAGAAACCAACTGTTAATCTCGAACTTATAACAAACCCCTTCGAAAATGTATATGGAACCGTTGAAAATGAGTATTGTAGAGGTATTAGTAGGGTTTGATATGCATTTTCAAAGTGGCATGTTACAAGTCCGATATTGATTGTCGATTTTTAGGGTTTATATGGTAGCGACGATCCGATGTGCGTGATGGTGGTAGGCACTCTAATGTGGTGTTGGTGGCTTTGTGATGTGGTGGTGGCGGTGGTTCGGTGGTTCCTGTGACGGGTAGTGATGTGGTGGTTATTTTTGGACTAAATTGGTAAATACGCTTAAACCGCAAGGACTAAAATAGCAATGTATTTAAAGAGTATATATTAAATCAGGTTTAAAAAAAGAAAAATAAAAACATATATGTAAAATGACCAATATACCCCTCATTTAACGGAAATTTTGGATGGAGTTAACGGACTGGATGAAAATGACAAGATTTGTAAACCACAGGGACCCAGATGCGAAAAAACAAACTATTAGATTAAAGTGGCAATTTTCACCAAACCACAGGGATGAAAATGGCAATTTACTCTTAAATATATTATATGCTATTTAATACACTTAAAAATTATATATCCTACAATTATTTAAACTATTGAACTCCTTAATAAATTTTAAATTCAATAACTATTTAATTAAACAATTAACTGATATTATAAGTATGATTAGTTATTTCAACAAAGTGTTAGATATGTAAAACCAAGAAGTTGGAAACCGTCTTAACGAGTTAGCATCAGACTTGCTTATTTGATAATGAGAATCTAATCGGTAATTATGTCTGTTATATTAAAAGATACATGCTTATATATGTTTTTCTAGATAATATAATGACTATATTTTAAATAAAGAAACCTCGTAAAGACTAATTATAGTGATATTATATTTCTATTACGCATTTCTATATCGATTGTCTTTATTTATTATATATTTGAAATTTGATTTGGTTTTATGTTTTTATTGTTTGACCCGACCCGAACCCAAACGGATCAAAATATTAAATATTTAGCTATACAAAATAAGCCCCTAAATATTTATGACGTTCATGAAAAAAAGCTTCTAGGTCTACCACTAGCAGAAACACTTTATTAATATCAAATACTTATTCATATCAACGCATAGTATTCATAAGCATCATCATGCTACTCATGATGAACTCTCGTCGTTAATATATAGAAACTGTCAAATATAGTAGTAATGCTTAACAATCATGTTTGACACGTTGATGAAAAGTCCAATCGTGCTTTATTTAGCTAAATGTTTTATTTAACAAGGTTATATTTGAGTTACATAAACAAAATATTTTGCTTATTGGGCTTTAACTTTATATAAAAAAACCCGCATCCCAAAACGAGATCATCAAATTTTCCTTGATCCCGAAAAGCATGATAGAATTGAAATCCCATTTGAACTTTAAAACAAACAGATCCAATCACAGAGAGTTGAACAAGAAGGCATTGCAAATAGAAGTGGTTAATTCCGTGTTTGTCTTTTTTACCATTGTGATTGTTTGAAAATGTTTAGTGAATTCATTGCACGTCACCTGCCTATATAACATCTAAAAACAAACATCAAATGAGTCAATGATCCCTTTTTTTTTAACGGCTAAATTGGAATCACTCACGGATCACTGGAGTATCATCGTGCCACCAGTGTTACCACGCGATCATATTCCACCACCAAGTCACCAATTCAGGAGGAAACTCATAATTATGAGAAAACCCCCATTTGTGAGATTCGAACCCATGACCTATGATGTGTAATAATTGAGTATAGTAAATATTAATGTTTAGTTAGTTGATTGTTAGTTACAAGTCAATAAAAGTCAAATGTATATAGTCAAAGTAGATATAAATAGTAGAAGAAAGTGTATTTGGAAGTAGTTTTTGAGAAATAATAGAATTCCTTTTCCTCTTGTTCAATCTCGTAACTAACTTTCGAAGAGCTTTCTTTCTCAGTTCTTCTGAGTGTTACTTAGTTCAACCATTGATGATTCAATCTTGAACTAGTTCAATTAGAAACCACATCAGTGGTATCAGAGCGGTACGACCTCGGAGTAATTAGAAGATGACGAGAAGACAACCGATTACGGCGATCGATGGTGATCAGAGTAGCAGAGGATCTGATGCGGATGCAAGTCAACATTCGTTGATGCAGGAAAAGATCGAAGAAAATGCAAAGACGTTGGAAAAATCGAGAAACATGGTGACAGGATTGGCTATTCAATTGTCATAAATGACGAACTATCAATCTTCAGGAGGAAGAAACGATAATGGCGTGAAGACAAGCGGTACGAAGGAAGAAGGTGAATCAGGATTTAATAGTATGGCCCGGCTTACTAAAATTGAATTCCCTAAGTTTAGGGGTGTAGATTTGAATTCTTGGTTATTCAAGGTAGATCGATTCTTCCAATTGGATAGAGTTTCAGATGCTACAAAAGTCAAGTTAGCAGCTATTCACTTTGAAGACAAGGCTTCTCAATGGTTTCAATCTTTCTCGAAACAGAGAGGTGACAAATCATTGTCATGGGAGGAGTTAATTCAAGAACTCAGAGTTCGATTTGGTGAGTTGTTTGATGATCCTATGACTGAATTGAAAAATCTCAAGCAAACGTCTACTGTACAAGAATATTATGATGCTTTTGATGCTATTATTAGTAGACTGCAATTACCTCCTGAATATGCTCTTAGTTGCTTTATTGCTGGATTAGAAGAAGAAATATAATTGCAAGTTAGAATGTTTAATCCTAAAAACATTCAACAAGCATTTTGTTTAGCTAAGTTGCAAGAAGCTACTATTAAGTCCAAGAAGGCCAAGATAGTTAGCAGGTCACCAATACTTCCCACTCCTAATGTCAATAAGGCCATAGTTCCTTTTAATAAGTCTACAACCAATGAAGTTAAGAAGGTTGTTAAGAGAAGGACATTGACTCAAGGAGAATTAGATGACAGGAGAGCCAAAGGGTTGTTTTTCAATTATGATGAAAAGTATTCACAAACCCATGTATGTAGAGGAAAACGTGTCACACCCTCAAATTCCGGGTCTGGAATCTATCACGGAGGGGTGAGCAAACAGGATCGAACACAGTAGTTACACATGAGATGTAGTTATCTATATGATAAGTTTTAGATAATCAATCCATTATTATTCAGAGCATTAGATATTATACGCAGCGGAAATAAATATATATATTGTTTCTTAACAATACGTCTAATCATGTCTTATCAATAACCAATATGTATCTTGAGCTCTTATATGATCCTACGTGCATGTCCATAAGCTCTTAGTAGATACCTGAGAATACATGTAAATCAAGTGTCAACACAGGGTTGGTGAGTTCATAGGTAAGTAAAACATATTTGATAAATCATCAATTATCATTCAAAGAAGGGTTTATTGTAAAAGTGAGAGTTTAAATTACTCACCGGTATATGAATAGCCTGTCGGAACCCCTTATTATTAAGGTGAACCCGCTATCCCACATACCCACTATGTACAAGCCCAACAAATCCTTTACATAGGATTTGCCCATGTATCATAGTTTATTATTTCTATGTACAAGCCCAACAAATCCTTCACCTAGTTTTTGCCCATGTATCATAGTTTAATATCATTTTCATGTGTATATTATGTTATTTATAATGATTCAAATCAGAGGGCGCGAATCCTCTCTTTACATTTATCCTCATATGGGTTGTAAGTGGAACTATAATGGCAAAACTTATATAGCGCACAATCTGCCTTCTCACACCAGAATAGTCATCCCGAATGACAGCGAGATCTTTGTGCATCTGATAAGGACCACATGTCCAAACCTTTGTGGGGGTCAGTCACTCCCCGATAGTACTATCCAAAAGATCCCTGCCTTGTTTATAGCCCAGTTTAAAGAGAAGGATTTTCAATATAACCATATGTAATCATAAATGTGATCCAATTATTATTTAACATAATACACAAAAATAATTTGTAAATTTAATTACAACATGTATTCCAGCCCCAAAATATTTAAATGATTAAAAAGGGGAATAGTTAAGTATGAACTCACCTCAGTCCTTGTGTGGTATTGACAAGCTAGTAAATTCCTCCTAAGGAATTATAATTCACATAAGCAAACAAATACAAATCCATAACCTAAATAAGTTAGATCTTGAACCTGGCGTTCAATCGATCTAAGGTTTGGTTCTCGGGGATTTGCTATAAACATATAATTAAATCATTTAGTTATTTTGTTTTAATAACTAAAGATTTATATTTCATAAAATTTGATTAGTTTAATAATGATTTTAACATATCATTATATTCTAAATAAATTATAAACATTATTTAACTATGTAAATTTATATTTAATTTTGTAAGATTTTATAAATAGACACAAATTATCTAGACATTATATTCATATGATAATGTTATTTTAATTGGACATATAAATAATAAATAATAACATATTTACATGATAAACATAATATAATTTATCGAATTATTAAATAATTAATAATTATAACATAATAGGTTATGTTCAATAAATAATATAAATTGTCTAATTATTAGTTATGTTATCCATATTTACAAATAATAAATTAATAATTTAAATTATTATTTTAGGGTCTTATTCTTATAAAAATAATATTTTATAACATTTGTAATAATTAAATAAATAAATAAATAATAAGGTTTTTAATGAAATAATTTTCGAGAAGATAATTAAATAACTTATAAAATTAACAAAGTTTATAAAAACTGTTTTTAAAGTTTTTAGTTATTTTCTGTATTTTTAAATGGTTCAAAAAGGCTTAAAAAATAAATGTTGGGGGCAGGGTTCGAACCCTTGACCTCCTGTTCACAATCACACACACAAACCAGTAAACCAAGGCACAAGGCCGTGGTTAAACTCAGCTTTTAATTCTTTTAAACCTTAATTCCAAAACCCCAATTCCACCAAGAACCCTAATTCGAAGATTCATCAAATTGAACCTCGATTCGCAATTGTTTATGGAATCAAACATAGGGCTTTCAATCCCCACATGAAATCGAGTATAATGATATGTTCAATTACCTGTTTAACGTCGATTTGAAAGTGAACTTATGGAAGAACTGTCGCGACAGAGTCCGGGTTCGATTAAGACTCAAATGGTGATGTTAGTCGAATTAACTTCACAGGGAGTTTTCAATAACACTAATGATCAAAAGCCCTCTGGCAATTTCGAGGTTTGAAACTTGAACAAGGGTGTTCGACCAGTTGCAGGTCCGCGACAATGGAGGGGATCGAATTGGTTGTTTTCAAGTTTTTCAGATACAATTGAAAGTTGAGTTTGGTTAGCAATCTTATAATCGACAGTTTGGATTATTTTAATTGCATTATCGCGAAGTGTAGTGCGATTTTTGGTGAGTGGGTCGGTCGACTTTCGGTCGAGAGTGGGAAACACACTAAACCGACACCGTTATTCAAATTTCAAGGCCCACGAGTTCGGTTCAAGCACGATATGGTGTCGGGGTAGTTTGATTTGATTAAAATCGATTAAAAGTTGTCGTTTGGAGTCGCCGGAGGGCCGCCGGAGAAGGTGGCCGGCGGTGGTCGGGAAATCGGGCGGCGGGGTTGGGTGTTTTAAAACAAATTTACAAAACTGGTCCCTGAGGTTTAGTATGTTATCATTTTATGTTGGAAGTATTTAAATCAAGTTTCAAAAACTGCAAAATACCCCCTTAACTTATAAACCTTTATAAATTATTATTATTAATAAAAATATTATTATTATTATTTTTACATTATTATTATTATCATTATTATTATTATTATTATTAATGTTATTATTATTTTGTTATTATTGTTATCATTATAAAAAAATATATAGAAACCACATAAATATTATTTGAATTAAATCACAAATTTTTCGGGTTGTCACAAAACGACCATAATTTTATCATATAGAAATTGAATATGTTGATGAAGTAGTTGATAATGAGTCTGAGATAAACGAAGCTGAGTTTGCTCAGATTTCTGTTAATGCTTTAGAAGGTGATGCTAAATTTCAATCCTTGCGAGTGACTGGTCATTATGGCAAAACAGAATTACAAGTCCGAATGGATACGGGTAGTTCCCATAATTTTATTGATTCTACATTAGTCAAACAGTTGGGATGTAGATTGGTCAATAAACCAGCTATGCTTGTCAAGGTAGCTGATGGGGGAACTGTGGTATGTGATAAAATGGTTGAGAAATTCAGTTGGAAGATGCAAGGATTATTGTTTGAGACTGATGTTTATGTCATTCCTTTAGGGGGTTGTGATTTGGTCTTGGGTGTGCAGTGGTTCACTACCTTGGGATGCATCAAGATGAATTATAAAGATAGGACGATTGAATTCAAGTTTCAAGGTCAAAAGGTAGTTTTAAGGGGCCAGTAGGGGAATAAAGTATCAAAGTGGAGTAAGGGTACCTTGAAGAAGATTTCTCATCAGAGGGGAGAACTGTCTATGATGCAAGTTTTTGCTATAGAAGGTCAGCAAACTGCTACTTCTATTGTTTTGCAAGGATCTAAGGATAAACTTTATTATCCTTTAGATTTGCAGTGTATCTTAAAGGAATATGAAGATGTTTTTCAAGATTTGACATCTTTACCTCCTTCTAGACACTGCTTTGATCATAAGATTCCATTGAAGCAAGGCACTGAAGGTATTAGCTCTAAACCTTATAGATATCCTGTCATACAAAAGGATATCATTGAAAAGATGACCAATGAACTATTAGAACAATGTATTATCCGGTATAGCAATAGTTATTTTGCTTCTCCAGTAGTTTTGGTTAAAAAGAAAGATGGAGGATGGAGAATGTGTGTTGACTATAGGAAATTAAACCAAGCTACTATACCTGACAAGTTTCCTATTCCACTAGTAGAGGAATTTGTGACAACCCGGAAAAAAAAATTTCATATATATATATATATATATATATATATATATATATATATATATATATATATATATATATATATATATATATATATATATGTATATATATATATATGTATATATATATATATATATAATAATAATAATATATTATCACTATTATTAATAGTAACATTAATAATAATAATAATAATAATAATAATAATAATAATAAAGATAATAATAATAATAAAGATAATCTTGAAAATAAATAAAACAATATAAGTTTTAGTATTTTAAAACATGTAATTAATGAAGTTTTAACATAAAATAACAACCTTTCAAACTTCAGGGGTTAAAAGGTAATTTATTTAAAACTGAAATAAAACATTAAACTCCAAATGTAAACTGTTGAAAACCTCAGGGACCATATGTGTAATTTTTTTTAAAAACACCCAACCCACCGCCCGTTTTCCCGATCACCCTCTCCGGCCACTATTCCGGTCGATTTCCGGCAAAGCAAAACCACCAAAAAAACACGGTTTTGACCAAATCAGTTGTTCCCGACACCTTCACGTGAATGGTTCGAACCTGAGGCCCACAATGAATTGAAAAATCGGAGTGCGATCTTTACCAAACCCACCATCCCACTTTCGACCGAAAGTTCGGCCGACCACCCACTTAATCGACCACTAACTTCAAATAATAATCTAAATAATGGAATTTTATCGGCCTATAAATCAAATACAAACTCCAATTGCAAATAAACCACACACAAACACACTGTTCGATCACCATCTTCATCATCGACCTGCAACATAGTCGACAGTAGTCTTAGTGGCATCATAAACCAAAATTGAATGAGGGCTTTTGATCTCGGAGTTTACTAGAAGCTTTCTGCCCAATTAATTGGATTATTATCTGCTTTTGCACATCGAACGAAATTGGGTTGGCCGCGACTTGTTCCCTTACCTTTTCATCATCAATCGAACTTCAAAACAGGTAATTGATTACACCCATACATTCGGTTTTACATAAGGAATCATAGCCCTAAACTTAATTCGATTAACAACAACAATTTGGTGTTCAATTTGGCTTCGATTCGAGTTAGGGTTCATAGCAATTTGGGGAATTTGGTTAACTGTGTTTAAAAGATTTGGGAACCAAGAACCATCGCGGCTGTATGCCTTGGTTCACTGGTTCCCGGTTCACTTGCTATCCACTACAAGAAAAACGGTTTTTCGTGTCGATGTTTTTGGCGGCGATACGTATTTCATCGCAAAAAAACACACTAAACGACAAAAATAATCAACTTTTTGACTTTTCTAGTCAAATACACCTTTTGCGACGATACAGTCGCCGCAAATGATACATTCAATTTTTTTTATTTTTTCTGAATTCTCTTTTAGGAGGTAAAATTTCCCGCTTATTTTTTTGCGGCAACATTTTCGTCGCAAAAAAGGTTTTTATTTTTTAATTTTTAATCCTTTTTAATTTATTTTACGTTTTGTTTTTTGCGGCGATTTTTCGTCGCAAAAGAGAATATATCACCGCAAAAAAGGTGTTCACTTTATGAAAACGAGGATTCCAGATCTGTTCCCCATTTTCACACCACACACCAATTCACAAACACAGATCCGCGACCACCACCGCCCCTGCTCTCCCACCGCCACCACCACCGCCACCGCAGTTCCTGCCACCAACGGCCACCGCAATTCCAGTCACCACCACCGCCGTCTGCCGGGTGTGGACCACCACCGCTTGTTGTCGCCCTGTCACCACCACCACGCCGTCACCACCACCGCGCGCCACCTGCTCCACCACCGCGTCACCACCACCGCCATCTGTCGTAACCACCATCGCTAGTCCACTCATATTTTAGAGGTAATAACTAATTTTTTTAAAAAAAAATTATTGTGTTAAAAATGATTATGATCTGAAATTAGAGTTAGGGTTGGATGTATATGTGTATGTGTATGGATGTAAATGTGTGTTTGTGTATGGATGTATATGTGTATGTGTGTATGGATGTATATTATGGATGTATATGTGCATGTGTATGTATATATCTGCCGATAGACTTGATAGTATACTGTACATCTTACTTGTTACTTGTATATGCATATCTTATGTATATATTCTTTCTCCTGTTATTTTATATCATTTGTATTTATTTGGTATACAAATACATATTAATTTAAGAGATCGCTAATGTATAAGTTGTTGTTACTTATATTCTTATTTGTTATACAAATATATTTCTGGATATATAAAATGGATTAATATGTATATTTGTGTATGAATGTATATGGGTATTTGTGTATGAATGTGTATGTGTATATATTAGAATGTATGTATATGTATATGGGTATTGAGATTAAAATGAATATATATTTGTGTATGAATGTATATGGGTATTGAGATTAAAATGGATTTATATGTATATTTATGTATGAATGTATATGGGTATTTGTGTATGAATGTGTATGTGTATATATTAGAATGTATGTATATGTGTGTATGGATGTATATATGTATTTATGTATGGATATATATGTGTATGTGTATGGATGTATATATGTATTTATGTATGGATGTATATGTATATGTGTATGGATGTATATGTGTATTTATGTATGGATGTATATGTGTATGTGTATATGTATGTTGAATTGTGATTAAAATGGATGTATATGTGTATTTATGTATGGATGTATATGTGTATTTGTGTATGGATGTATATGTGTATTTGTGTATGGATGTATATGTGTATTTGTGTATGGATGTATATGTGTATGTGTATATGTGGGTATTTGTGTTTGTATTTCCCTAGTTTTAAATGTGTTAAGATAATTAATATTAGAATGGATGTATTTGTGTATGGATATCCATATATGTGTATGTGTGTATGTATGTTAAATTGAGATTAAAATGAATGTTAAATTGTGATTAAAATGGATGTATATGTGTATTTGTGTATAGATGTATATGTGTATTTGTGTTTGTATTTCCTTAGTTTTAAATGTGTTAAGATAATTAATATTTGTTTGTAGACAGAGTTATGACGATTGATAAGACTTGGACTACTTTAGAAAATAAATTTTCTAAAGAATATCTGATTGGTCTTAAAGCATTCATGGAAAGGTTTAAGAATTATACGAATGGCCAAAATAAAACTCGGTGTCCGTGCAATAATTGCAATAACAGTTATTGGTTTCCTCTTCCAACAATAGAGCGCCATATACATAATAATGGTTTTTGCCGATTTTACAAAACGTGGACGCATCATGGTGAATCATATGTTCCGTCATCGGTAGTTCCAGTCATACCTCAAACGATAGACCCAATACATTATTTTATTAACGATGTTCGTCAGGAGAATGTCCCACAAGAGGACAACACATACGACGATGAAGAGCCAATGAACACAACAGATACACCGAGTGATACAAATGATGAACTTGCTGAATTACTGAAACTTGCCAACACCGAACTATACCCTGGTTGTGACGGGATGTCTTCATTGGATTTCTTGGTAAAACTGAGTCACATGAAGGCCATCAATAAATGGACCGATACATCGTTTGACCAATTGTTAGAATTTCTGAAAACTGCATTTCTGCTTGCTAAAATCCCACCGTCAAACTATGAAGCCAAGAAGATAATGAAGAAAGTTGGGTTAGGATATGAATCGATCCAAGTTTGTAAGAATGACTGTTGTTTATTTTGGGCGAAGGATAACAAAGATTTGCGAAAATGTCCAATATGTTATGAAAGTAGATGGAAGGACGCAAACACTAAGGGGAAGAAAGTTGCCAACAAGGTTATGCGTTACTTTCCATTAATTCCTAGATTAAAGCGTATTTATAGCTCAAGACACACTGCAAAGCATATGACATGGCATGCTTCTGGACGTTGCACGGAAGATGGTAAGTTACGTCACCCGGTGGATGGTACATCATGGAAAGAATTCGATTCAATGTATCCTGATTTTGCCAAAGAACCTAGAAATGTTAGATTAGGGTTGGCTGCTGATGGCTTCAATCCATTTGGGAACATGAGTACGCCGTATAGCATGTGGCCGGTAATATTGACAACATACAATACGCCGCCATGGTTATGTATGAAAGAGTCTTCATTCATGCTGACGTTATTAATCCCTGGCCCTAAATCACCTGGGAAGGACATTGATGTTTTTTTAAGACCATTGGTTGATGAATTGAAAAGTCTTTGGTCGGACGGAGTCGTGACAAAAGATGCGGTTACAAACACTTTCTTCACATTGCGTGCAACGCTTTTATGGACTATCAATGATTTCCCTGCTCGTAGTAGCTTGTCTGGTTGGAGTGGGCAAGGTTACTTTGCATGCCCAACATGTAAGGAAGACACTCCATCTATTCATGTATTAGGAAAAACTGCTTATGTTGGGCATAGAAGATGGTTACCAACGAATCATAAATGGAGGAAGGACAAGTCATTCAATGGTAAGAACGAGACTAGACGTCCTCCTAACAGGAAAACTAACGATCAGATTTTGGAACAACTTAATAAATTGTCGCCCTGTATTTCTGGGAAACATGTTCAGTTTGATGGTAAGAAGAGAAAACGTGATTCCAATGTTGAATTGAATTGGACCAAGCGTTCTATTTTCTTCGAGCTTGAATATTGGTCTTCAATTCAACTAAAACATAATTTGGATGTCATGCATATCGAAAAGAATATGTGCGATAGTTTGTTGAATACGTTGATGATGAACAAGGAAAAATCCAAAGACACTAATAAGGCAAGAATGGTGTTAGAACAATGGAACATTCGACGTGACTTGTGGCTTGTAGATAACGGTCGCGGTAAGCTCTCAAAGCCTCATTCCAAGTTCTCTTTCTCAAACGCCGAAAGGAGTCTCTTTTGTCAATTCATTAAGGAAGTAAAACTACCTGATGGTTTTGGCTCTAACTTTAAACATAAGGTAACCGATAATGATACCCAAATAACGGGGATGAAATCACATGATCATCATATAATGATGCAACGGCTGCTTCCGATTGGTGCTCAAGCGTACTTGGATAAAAATATTTCAACACCAATAATTGAGATGTGCTTATTCTTTAAGCAACTTTGTGCTCGGAACTTGATGTCATCTGACATGCAAGATGCTAAGGAGAAGTTGATTAAAATTTTGTGTTCTTTCGAGCAAATATTTCCTCCGTCATTTTTTGACATAATGATTCATTTGGTTATGCATTTACCTGAGGAGGCCATTCAAGGTGGGCCAGTTTATATAAGGTGGATGTATCCATTTGAAAGTTACATGAAAAAGCTAAAAAATTATGTTAGAAATAAGGCTAGGCCTGAAGGTTCCATTGCGGAGGGGTATGTCGCAGATGAAGCCTTAACTTTCTGTTCAAGGTATCTTGATAGTGTACCGACGAGATTTAATCGGCCAGACAGAAACGAAGACGCCCCAGTTCCTACACGTGAGTTTTATGTCTTCCAATCGCTATGCACACCTATCAGCAAGGGGGTTGATAAAAAATGGATGGTGTGCTTTGGGCAAATCTAAATTGGTTTGTCCTTAACAACAGCTCCGAGATCGAAGAATACAAAGAGTAAGTATTTTCTATTTCGGGTTGTGTTTTCGTAAGTTATCTTTATAGTGATTATTATTAACGCAAGTAACATTCATTATAGTGAATTTATTACTCAAATGCCGCATGGAACTGACTTGGAAGCATATTTTCCTAACTAGTTTAAACAGAAGGTAAACTCATTTGTGTATAAAACCGATTATACAAACCGATTATACAAATTTTCCTAATTTTCTCTTATTTCAAATAGATCAACCGTCGGCGAGTAAATGATGAATCTAGTGTTAGTCCTCAGTTATTTGATTTAGCAAATGGACCACGACATGCAAACTCTTACACCGCTTATATAGTTAACGATGTGAGATTTGTAGTTCATGGCCGAGACGTACGCCTACAACTCAAAATAGCGGCATCTCAACAACTGGTCAAGATGGAACAAAGTATTACGGTTTGTTGGAATAGATTCTGGAACTAGGCTATCTAGACCGTTGTAAGGTTGTGTTGTTTTGATGTAAATGGTTTAAAACTAATAACAACAAACTTTGTGTCATTAAGAATAACATAACCAGTATTTCTACCCAAACTGAATGGTTTACAAATGACCAATACATTCTTGCAACACAAGCAGAGCAAGTTTTTTATCTTAACGAACGTCTAAAGGCAGTCAAAGAGTTCAATCAATCAGTCATTGGAAGGTCGTCCAAGAGGTGAATCATCGAAAGATTTGGGACCGAGATATTATAATGAAAAATAACGAAGCAGATTTAATTCATGGCAGCACTTCATCTGAGCTTTTATTGTCTGCTGACTTAGGTGGTGTTTGTTTTTTAAGAAAACCTTTTCCCCACCTCTTCATCTGCGCGCATGCAGACGCGGGAAGAGGTTTTGAGTGCGCAGACTGTTTGTCTTTTGGAAGACGTTTCATTATGAAACGTCTGCGCGAGATCTTCTTGGTGCAGACATGGACTAGTGTCTTCAGGCGGGAAGAGGTTTCATCAAACCTCTTCTCCCTAATCACAAAACATAAAACACAACCAGCCACCTCCCCCCGACCGTCGGTGAGTCGCCGCTACCCTCGCCCAACCGCCGATGTGCCGTCGATGTGCCGACCACCGGGAATGATGAGGAGGGGGAGAAGGGGATTTAGGGTTGGTAATTCTGTGTCGAATCAATTGGGAAATGGTGAAGTCGTCATCTGCAAGATGGGGGTAGGTTACATGTTGGAGGTGATGATCGGAATTTTGTTGGTGTAAAGTGGGTTCTCCGGCGACCGGAGCTGCCATACCGTACAAGGGTATTGGGGAAGAAGAGAGAAGTGTAAACAGGAAAGCTTCGAATGAGGTTTAGGGTTGCGAATGGGATAGGTTCAATAATTTTGAAGAAGAATCGATGAGAGGGGAGTCGGTTATGTGCTCAATTTAAAACTTGGTCCTTTGCTTTTTGTTCAATTGCACATAATTCCCCTTGTGATTAATTTTATATGCAGCTATTATTTATTGATCACAATAATAATAACTATTATTATTAAGTTTATATGCAGCTATTATTTATTGAAACCGCCACTGCATGGATACCTTGCAGAGACCATGGAGTATTTTAAGGGGATTGTGTGGATTCGGGAGTTTGATTATTATTATTAGAATTAGATTAGATTATTAGATTAGATTATTGTTGTTGTTGTTGTTCACATTTTCATTGATCGCATCGAAGGATCTCCAACGGGAGAATCTTTATTCTATTCTATTGGATGTTCAAATTTTGGATTGAAGTATAAAATATTTGAAAGTAGCTATCTTACACATTTGAATCCGTTGGTTGTGAAATTGATTTAACACTCTGCAGATGTTAAAAACAAACAGTCTTTTTCTTGCAGACTGCAGACATTTGGTCCACCTCTTCTGCTGTAGATGTCTGCAGATGTGGTCCGCAGACCGCAGACGTTTTCTTGCAGAAAAAACAAACAGCACCTTAGATAATTTAACTTATGATGGTATGAGTAGAGATGAAGCTACAGAAGTCGATGTTTCCCTTGAGCATGTCAATGTAGAGGACGAGACATATGAAGATACGGATGAGGGTGAAGACAACGATGCAAACAAAGCTGTTGAAGTTTCTGATAATTCAGATGATGAATTAGACGAATTTAATAATGATTGTGAAGAAGATTCTTATCACACCGATGAATCCGATTGATTGTAATTTTTAATTTTAATCGAATCATTTATTATGTTTGATCTATTATGTTTATTGAATTGTTTTTTTCAATTGTGTGTTTAGCTAATGATTCAACTGCGGTATATTTGTATACTTATATAATCTTTTTTTACAGATGGCAGACGTGGCCCGAGGTCACGGTGGGGATACCTATGGCCGTGGTCCACCTGGTGGTGGTCCTCCCGATGATGATCGATCGTGGCAGCCGCCACGACAGTGCGAGGCCAGTGATGACTCCGGCAGCGGCAGCGGACGAGGTATGATGAATTTTTTATACTATTATCTTTTAAAATAAAAATATATAATTTATATAGAATTTTTATACTATTATCAATTTGCAGGACAAGGCAAGCATGGAAAGACCACACTTCAAGGTATGCGAAAGAGAAATCCACAAGGAAATTTGCTCACAATTGAATTTGAGCAAGGTACGTATGACACCTACAAACCTGTGGGTGTCAATCAGGCGACCTTTGCTTCACTGGTTGGCACACTCGTTGACAAATTTCCTCAAAACTACAAGAGCTGGAGAAAGATACCTGCAGAGTTGAAGGCGACTATCGGGCCTGACTTACAGGTTAAGTTTTTGATAATTAAATTCAGTGATTAAATATATATACACTAAGCTATTTGTTTTCATAATTTGCAGATGTATTTTGATATGACTCCCCACGAAGGCCTGAGAGCAGGCATTGAGAAATATGCTGCAAACCGGTATAAAGATCACAAATACCGGTTCAAGCAAAAGCATTTTAGCAAAATGGGTGGGGAGGACAGGGTTGATATTTCTGAAGTTGTGCCACCTGATATGCAAGAATCTGAATGGAAAGGCTATGTGGATTACTACACTTCTCCTGAAATCAAGGCTCGGTCTGCAACTAACAAGTCCAACAAAGGGAAGCAGACGATTAAGGGACATGGCGGCCGGACATCTTTAGCCCAATGTCGTTATATGTTTGTAAGTTGTTTTAATCTAATGTGTTTATAACTTGTTTTATGTGTTTGTAAGTTACTTTTATATTATTATATAACTATATAATGTGTTTACAGCGGGAAGAAGGTTCTGATGAATCTGGGAGTGCCATATTAGCATATCGTCGCTTCTATACCGATTCAAGCGGTAATTTCTATCAACCTGAACCCGCTGCATACTATGTAAGTAATGTACATGTCTTACAATTTTATAAAAATAAAGTAATATATAACATCACCATATATATAACATTGTTTATATTTTTGTAAACTATAAAGGAGCAAATGATCGCGCTTCAACAACAACATCCAGAAATGTCAGAGAAACAGATCATGCGCCAGGCGTTGGGGGAGCGGCCCGGGTGGGAACGTGGCATCAGTCCAATACCGAGCGTGCCTTCACAACCCCCACCTCCACCTCATAGAACAGATCAGCGGATGTTCTCACAATCTGAGGTTGAGGAGATGATAGCAGCGAGACTGGCCAGTAAGCAAGAACAATGGCAGTCACAGATGATGGTTAATATGATGGCACAAATGCAAAGTCAAATCCAAAGCCAAGTCCAGAGCGTGTTGAAGAGAAGTGGTCATTCTCAACAAAATGATGAAGATGAAGAAGATGATGAAGGTGAGTCGTCATAGGATGGTTTGATGGTTTTGATAGTGTTTGGTGATTGTTATGAATATTTTCAGTTTGATGTTTGTTATGAATATTTTCAAACATTTGTTTGTATGACAATATTTTGTTTATATGCTATGTTTTGCGAATGGTTTGATGGTTTTGATAGTGTTTAGTGATTTTGAATAACAGGTTTGGTACCCAGAAAAACCTGGGTGGATTGCGGCAAATGCAGCAAAATTATTTAAAAAAAAGGTTCTTTTTTGCGGCGATTTTTCGTCGCAAAAAACAGTAAATCATATGGACATTTTTCGTCGCAAAAAAGTTTTTTGTCAAAAAATTTGCGGCGATATATCACCGCAAAAAAGACAATATCGTCGCAAAAGATATCGTCGCAAAAGAATTTCACCTTTTTTATAATAAGTGGAGCCCACAAAAGAAATCGTCGCAAATAACATTTTGCGACCACTCTTTTACGGCGAATTTTTTACGACCAAAATTTCGTCGCAAAAGATATATTGCGACGACAGTGGAGCTTTTTGCGACGATAATTATCGCCGCAAAAAAGCTTTTTTCTTGTAGTGATCCTTGGGGTCACGGGTTCGAACCCGTGCACCCACATTTATTTTTTATGTCTTTTTAAGCCTTTTAAAAATATATAAAAATTTCTAAAAATTATAAAAATAACTTTTAAAAACTTCCTGTATTTTAAAAGTATCTAAGTAATTTTCTATAAAATTTATTTATTAAAAACACTTTAATAATTTTTATAAAACATTATTTATAAATGTTATAAATAGTCATTTTTATAAAAAATGGACTCTAAATAATAATTTAAATTATTAATTTATTGTTGGAAACTATATTATTTTTAATTATGGATAAATCATGATAATTGTGGAAATTATAAAGATTTTTATAATTTCATAAATTATTTACGAGCGTTATTTCAGGTTATTTCTTATAAAATATATAAAGGTGTAGATTAATAATAAATTAAAACTAGTAAGCATTACTTATTTGATAAGATAAATACAAATTAGATTTTATAAATTTAATTATAAAATCTTACTAAATTAAATACAAACTTACATATTTAAATAATGTCTAAAATTTATTTAGAACATAATGATACGTTAAAATCATTATTAAATATTATGAAATACAAATCTTTAGTTATTAAAGAATTAACAAAAATAATTAAAAGATTTAATTATATGTTTATAACAAATCCCAGAAAACCAAACCCTAGATCAATTGAGTACCAGGTTCAAGATCTAACTTATTTAGGTTATGGATTTGTATCTAATTGCTTATGTGAATTATAATTCCTTAGGAGGAATTTACTACCTTGTCAACACCACACAAGAACTGAGGTGAGTTCATACTTAACTATTCCTCTTTTTAATCATTAAAATATTTTGAGGAGGATACATGTTGTAATTAAAATTACAAATTATTTTTGTGTATTATGTTAAAATAATAATTGAATCACATTTATGATTACATATGGTTACAATGAAAATCCTTCTCTGTATACTGGACTATAAACAAGCAACGATCTTTTGGATAGTACTATCGGGGAGTGACTTATCCCCACAAAGGTTTGGACATGTGGTCCTTACCAAGATGCACAAAGATCTTATAGTCATTCGGGATGACTGTTCTGTGTTGAGAAGGCAGATGTGCACTAAAGTTTGCCATTATAGTTCCGCTTACAACCCATATGAGGATAAATGTAAAGAGAGGATTCGCGTCCTCTGATTTGAATTATTATAACTAATATAATATGCTATATATATATATATAAAAAGAAAAAGGGAAAATTAACTATGATACATGGGTAAAACCTAGGTAAAGGTTTTGTTGGCTTGTACTTAGTTAGTATATGGGATAGTGAGTTCACCTTATAAAAGGGTTCCGACAGGCTATTCATATACAAATAAACTATGATACATAGGCAAATCCTATGTGAATGATTTGTTGGCTTGTACTTAGTATGTATGTGGGTGATGCGGTGTGAAAGTATATATATTTTGATAAAGGATTTTTCGCACAGATTTAGTTTTAAATGGTTGTTACTACTACTAACTACACACACAAAAGGCAAGTGCACCTATCGTGAGGTAATATAGTGATGGTAAGAACTGAGTATCAATCCGTGGACACACTAAGACTACTCAACAATCCTTATGATTGACTATCAATTTTTGTTTAAGAGAATGATAAGTTGCATTGATGTAAATTAGGATTTCAAAACTAAAAATAGAAATAATAAATAAAGTAAAACAAGTTGAAACTTTTGGATTTAAGATCATGGGATAAAGGCTATCATCCTAACTTGGATTACACTTATGTAACTGTGATGAAGTGGTGGTGTGATTAAAGATATTGAATAAAGTAATTGTGTTAACGTTTATAAAGATGAGCTGGCGCGATTTCTCGTCTATCCGCTCCGTAGTGACCAAGACCATGTCAGGTTGAGATTTACTGCTTAGGTCAAGGCCCTAGTGATGTAGGTAAATCTTTTATGTCCTTTTTGACATACGATTTCTGAAAACATAACTTAATGTAAGAAGAGACTTGATCAAGTTCTATTCTAACATACTATTAATTTTAGAAAACCATAACAATTACTGTAGATTTCTCAGACTAATAAAAGGGAACCCGTAAATGATCAGAAAGTTAAGATCTTATGATTTCTAATAACCATCTCTAGTTAATTAGCCATAGTTTGTTATAAATAAAAGTTGATCATACGTTTTTCAACCGTGTATGACAATCACAATTACAAACCATAAACTTATAACCCCCCTTTCAAATGTAGGTGCTACCCATCGAAAGTTTTCCCAAGACCACCATAACATTAACACAATATTTATCACACTATTAATTCATCACAAATTACATAAGTTTCATACAAGTAGGATGATAATAACAGTTTAGCTCATAATGAGCTGTAATATAACAAACAACATAGAAGATAGATATGAATTCATCGGTAAAATAGAACAATCAAACCAATGATCCACAATGGATGATGTTTAGACAATTCCGAGCCTCTTCCAAGTGATGTATGCACCTTCCGAGCCTCCAAATGATCTCTAAGACTTGATTCCCGAGACAATTCTGCAGAGTATCACTTCCACCAAAAGCTTACAAAATGATGAACTTAGCCCTCTATTTATAGGCTTCCCGGAGTGTTTAAGCACGGCCCCGTGACAAAAAGGCACGGCCCCGTGTTAGTACAATGCTTACGAAAGTTGGTCGGATCGTACGCACAGGAATTGTCGGGCACGGCCCCTTGACAAATGGGGCACGGCCCCGTGAAAGGAGGGAACACGGCCCCGTGTTGATTTGGGGCACGGCCCCGTGACTACTTTTGGGGAACAGTACTTTTGTCCTGTCAGATGTCCAATCATGGGGGTGTGCCAAATTAGCACGGGGGTGTGTTTCAGGCAAGGCATGGGGGCGTGCTTAATGAGGCACGACCCCATGCTTGGAGTTTTAAGCTTGGATTTCTTTAATTTCTTTTCCATTATGCTCCTTTTGTCCATCTTGCCCTTCACAACACCTGAAAACACAATTAAATGATTTTAAGTACATAATCATCATATTTCGGGAGATATCAAGGAATAAATAATGTGCTTTTGATAGTGTTTTTATGTATAATTTGGAGCACATCAGTAGGATAGCGGGTTCACCTTATAAAAGGGTTCCGACAGACTATTCATATACAAAGTGATACCAGTGAGTAGTTTATACTCACACTTTTACAGTAAATCCTACTTTGATGATAATTAATGGTTTATCATTTATGTTTTACTCACCTATGAACTCACCAACCCTGTGTTGACACTTGATTTTACATGTATTCTGAGGTATCTACTAGGAGTTTATGGACATGCACGTAGGATCATATAAGAGCTCAGATACATATTGCTATTATCTGAGATATGATTAGACGTGTTGTTAAGAAATAATCTATCTTTTATTTCCGCTACATATAATATTACTCTGAATATTAATGGAATGATTATCTAAAATTCATCATATAGATAACTGCATCTCATGTGTGACTACTGTGTTCGATCCTGTTTGCTCACCCCTCCGTGATAAATTCCAGACCCGGAATTTGAGGGTATGATAGAATTAATGGATGAATTACATGGTACTCAATTCTTTTCTAAGTTGGATTTAAAGGCAGGATATTATCAAATCAGAATGGCTAGTGATGATATTGATAAAACGGCCTTTAGAACTCATAGTGGTCATTTTGAGTTTTTGGTGATGCCATTCGACTTAACCAATGCGCCATCCACTTTTCAAGGCTTGATGAATCATGTATTCAAACAACAATTAAGGAAGTTTGTATCGGTGTTTTTTGATGACATCTTAGTCTATAGTCCCACTTGGCAAAATCATTTACAACATTTGAAGGTTGTGTTGGGATTACTTCGACAACATCAATTAGTGGCTAAAGAGAGTAAATGTGTCTTTGGAGCTACTGAATTGGAATATTTGGGCCACATTATTTCTCAGCAAGGTATTGCTACAGATCCAGCCAAAGTAAAAGCTATACAAGATTGGCCTACACCTACTACTATCAAAGCTTTGAGAGGGTTCTTGGGTCTTACTGGATACTATAGGCGATTTGTGAAGAACTATGGTACTCTAACTAAACCTCTCACTCAACTGTTGAAGAAAGATTCGTTTGTATGGACTGATTTGGCTGAAAAGGCTTTTATGTCTTTAAAGCATGCTATGACACAGCCTCCAGTTTTAGCCCTTCCAAATTTTGAAGAACCATTCGTAATAGAGACTGATGCCTCTAATTATGGTATTGGAGCAGTACTTATGCAACGAGGTCATCCCATTGCTTTCATAAGTAAGTCATTTTCTCCTCGGAACATGCTCTTATCTACTTATGAAAGAGAATTATTGGCTATCATTCATGTTGTTCAAAAATGGCAACACTATTTGATCAATAAGCCATTCTCTATTCGGACTGATCAACAAAGTCTTAAGTATCTTCTTGAAAGCAAAGTTTCTACCCCTTTTCAACAAAGATGGTTATCTAAATTGATGAGGTTTACTTTTGAGATTACATATAAGAAGGGCACTAAAAATTCAGCAGCTGATGCCTTGTCTCGTGCTACTCATGGAGAATTGTTACAACTAGCTACTTCTAGCGTGCATACTGATTTATGGGCTGCTATTAAGGAATCTTGGTCCACAGATTCTACCCTGGTACAAATCATTAAAGATCTTCAATTAAATCCTTTGTCTCATCCTTTGTATTCATGGAGGAATAATGAATTGAGACGAAGTGGTAAATTGGTTATTGGTGCTTCAAGTTCTCTTAAAGCTCAGATCTTTAATTGGATGCATGATTCAAGTCAAGGAGGTCATTCAGGCATCCAGGCAACTACTAACAGAATTGCAAGGTTGTTTTATTGGCCCAAGTTAAGGAGAGAAGTGGCTGACTATATTAAACGATGTGTTGTTTGCCAACAATGTAAGTCTGATCATGCTGCTTATCCAGGCTTACTTCAACCACTTTCGATCCCTAAAGGTGTTTGGGAGGATATTGCACTAGACTTTATTGAAGGTCTTCCTTCTTCTACCAATAAAAATGTTATTTTGGTGGTGGTTGATCGTTTGAGTAAAGGTGTCCACTTTATCGCGTTGTCTCATCCTTTTACTGCTGTTGAAGTGGCTCAGTTATTCTTAGATAATATTTTCAAACTCCATGGCTGTCCAAAGTCTATTGTTTCTGATAGAGATAAAATCTTCATCAGTCGTTTCTGGCAGCAACTGATGATTTTACAAGGCATTGATCAGAAAATGTCTAGCTCTTACCATCCTCAAACCGATGGACAAACGGAGGTTTTAAATCGGTGCTTAGAAAATTATCTTCGTTGTATGTGTTTTCAAAGACCTTCGGATTGGTCCAACTGGTTATCTTTGGCTGAGTTTTGGTATAACACCGGTTACCAGTCAGCCATTAAATGCACTCCTTTTGAGATTATCTACGGGCAACCTCCTCCTATTCACTTACCTTATTTACCAGGAGAAAGTTCTAATGAAGTGATTGATCGAAGTCTTACCACTCGAGAAGAGGTTATTAACATTTTGAAAGCCAATTTAGTGAGTGCTCAGCATCGAATGAAACAGTTGGCGGACCTTCATCGTTCAGAGCGAACTTTTAATGTTGGTGATTGGGTCTACTTAAAGCTCATTCCTTATCGGCAAACTTCCATTGCCCAACGGTCTAATCAGAAGTTGGCAGCTAAGTACTATGGTCCTTATCCTATATTAGCTAAAGTTGGTCAAGTGGCTTATACATTGCAACTTCCTAGTGATTCTTCCATTCACCCAACAGTTCATGTGTCGTTACTTGAAAAATACTTTGGTCCAATCCCACCTTCTACGATCACTACTTTATCTTCTAAAGATGTTAGAGAGCCTGAAAGTGTCATTGATCGACGAATCCTTAAGCACAATAATCGAATGGTCATTCAATGGTTGGTTAAACGGAAAGGAGCTTTACCAGAAGATGCCACTTGGGAATATGCTCACTTAGTGTCACATTGGTTTCCTTCATTTGATCCTTGGGGACAAGGATCATCTCATCCAGGGGGTAGTGATGTGTAATAATTGAGTATAGTAAATGTTTAGTTAGTTGATTGTTAGTTACAAGTCAATAAAAGTCAAATGTATATAGTCAAAGTAGATATAAATAGTAGAAGAAAGTGTATGTGGCAGTAGTTTTTGAGAAATAACAGAATTCCTTTTCCTCTTGTTCAATCTCGTAACTAACTTTTGAAGAGCTTTCTTTCTCAGTTCTTTTGAGTGTTACTTAGTTCAACCATTGATGATTCAATCTTAAACTAGTTCAATTAGAAACCACATCAACCTAATAGGCCCTAAGTCTTATCCCACCACCAAGATACCGCTGGGCTATAATGTCTTTGCTGAGTCAATGATCCCTTAATCTAATGATACAAAAAGAATGTGAAAAGTTTTGCTTTTTTTAAAAGTCATGGATTCAATCTCTAACATCAACAAATAAATAATTAATTACTAACTTGGTTTTGTTAACTTACTAATCACTAACTTGTCATTCAAAAAAATACTATATTAATGTTTTTTGTTAAAAATATAAATATAAATAAATAAATAAAAGGTGTTAGTGGCATGTTATAAATGATGAGTGACGGTTAAAGAAGAGAGCGGAGAGATAGAAACGTGTGGTGGCGAGCTTAGGGGCAATATTAATTAATTATATTAGGCTAATTCGGTTACCTGTCATTGGTCTACTAAATTATAATATATAAGTTCTTAATTCTTTGAAATAATCGCAAGTATAATTCATTCCTATATGGAAAGAAAAAATAAAACAAAGAAAAACAGGTGAAACTTCTCTTGATAAGATCATAATCATTACTTCATCTTTGGGTCCAAAGCCAGCGAACTGATCGGAAAAAACCTAGAAAATGTCGTTGAAGAAAAGTTATATATATTTATTTAGAGTTAAAACATTTAAATTATAATTAATATACGACCGGAAATACTATTTGAAAATGATGTTGATTTTACGTTTAAGTTCATAAATAGGTAACTGGTAATAAATATACAAAAAATCATTTTATGTTGACTAATCGACCCTATAGATGACAAGTTACAAGTTACGTATTATAGAAGAAAACGCCTATTATTATATTGTGATTTAAATTATTATTTCTATATAAAAATAAAAATAGTAATATTTGTGAATGAGGAAGTGTGTATTTTTCTTGTTTGGCAAGTAAGAGTATTGAAAGGTCAAATCGTAGTATTTTGAACAAATAGTCTAACTGTACGTGATTTTTGAACACATACTTAGGCCGTTAATATATTATTCAAATAACAATTCTAGTAACTTCTTTGATATTTTGATTGTTGAATATGTCATGAATTTGGAAGGCAAGTTTTTGGGTCCCATTATATATTTACTTTCTCCAAAAACAAATCCTCCAGTCCAATGTGAGTGTCTACATTGATTTTTGACATGTATTTTGATACAAAATATTTATACTTCGATTTGAGGTGTTATTTTTTTTATAAATTGATTTGTCATTACACATGTCGATATAAAATCTTTACTTTTTGATAGAACTTTACACTTACGAATGGTCAAAAAAGGGTCCACGCTTACGAACTTTAACTAATGATGATCAGATCACCAAGAAACATGAGGTCTAGTCATTTTCTTATATTTTCATGCATGTATGCACAATGGATATGGTTAATTTGATTACACAATTATTAGTCAGATTATGCATAACTTATTTGTCATTTGTTACCCAAAGTGAAGTTATATTTATATGAATATTGGGATTTTACTTATGAGTATTCAACCCACCTACAGTATTTTGCTGCCGGTAAAACTCGAACTCACAATCTATTCTAGAGGAACTCATGAGACTACCGCTCAACCAAATAGTTGGTGGTGTTAGTACTACCAATTAGTTGAGAAGATTGACTCAACAAGATCCTGATCGAGTTTCTTTCTAGCTTTGATTTCTTTACTGAAATGAATTTAGAAAATACATGTAGTACTGCATAAGCCACTCCATGTAGGAGCTGAACAATGCTCATCATAATTTGTCGGTCTCGTCAACTACTCATTAAATTTCATAGGTAATACCGTTGGTAATTTATCTGTCGGCAACTCGTCGCTAATGAATATGACGCCTTGCCTTCGGAAGGCTTATCACTCACAACCTGACCTATAGTTATCATCTATTTTCAACAACCATTTACCGAAAGAGTGGTCAGTTAGTAATACTTGTTTGTTTAGTATTGATATTCATAAAACTAAAATTAGATTCGCAATTTAAGTTAAATTGAACGGAAAATATCTCACGTAATTATAATTTTAATTCGATTATAGGTCTAAAAACTGATCTAAACTCACTCATGCACGTCCCTAATTTACAACATAGACACAACTTCAATTCAAATGATGATGTTCTCTCATAGAATATACGAGGATGTTATTTCAATGAATATGGTATAACTCAGTTTACCATGTACGTATGGTCTTAAATGATCTTCTTTTGTTTAATTTAGATTCATGTTGTAACCATTAACCAATTGATTACTATTTCTCTTCATTAGTTCTTTGCCCTCTGAGGATATGTTGAAGGTGTATCATTTACAGCATCTTCAAGGCATTACTCTTTGTAAAAGTTCTTTTTTGTTGTTGTAATTAACGACACTCTTTGTAAGAGCTAATAGTAACAAAACAGAAGATGGGCTAGAAGATACACGAGTGGCAAATGCATGGTGAATCATGTTTGACTATTCTTGTAATTACACGATAGTTAAAAGGATAGGAGATAATTATGTTAGTTTATTAATTATCTAATTGAGTTCGTATGAGATTTAGGAGTTAGTTTGTTAATTTGATTATTTTATTTATTTAGATAGTGTTTGAGTTTAGTTAGTTTTGCTATTTATTTAGTATATATAGAAGTTATAGTTTAGGATTTATGTACCTTCAATTTTAATCAAAGAATTTTTTGTTGTTAAATCTATTGTTTGATTAAGTTGAAAAATGCCTGATTTCCAACAATTGGTATCAAAGTGGTTCATCTTTTCATTATCGATTAGGAGGTCTGTTATCATCATATTCTCCGGAATTCGGGTTGTGCACTTGACGGCATCGGCGATTGATTCCAACGGCGGCAATCGGTAATAAAAATGGTGTAGTTATTTTGAAAACAACAGTGAAGTGGGAAGCAATCAAGGTTTGTTATCATCGCTTAATTTATCCAATATCCAATACCCAATTACCTGCTATCATGATGTAATATTTCGAGGTTTTATATAAATGATAATATATAGGAAAGCATAAGTATTATTTAGTGTGTGACGACTTTGGCAAATTCATTGGCGGAGGATTGAGGGGGGGCATCCCCCTCTTTTTTTTGTCGGTAGTGTTAAACGCAAGTTCGCCCCCCCCCCCCCTAAAAAAATTAATTTTGCCCCCGCCACCCCTACAAGAATGTTCAAACTCCGCCCCTGGGCATATTTGTGTGAATTAAAATCTAATCTACAAGGTTAGGACGATTTTATTTTGAATTCTTACAGCACAATCATAAGTAAGGATATGATCAATTACTTGGACATTAATATTCTCAATTTTCAAATTCAATAACTTGAATTTGAGGGGTCTTGAATAAGGAGGCAGTCAAAGGATTTTGTTTATGTTGCTTTTGAACAGTAGAACACAAGGGGTTATATGTCTAGAAGGCAGAGCCGGCTCTTCAATATAAAATGTGAAGCCTTTTGCTTGAGGCCCCAATTTTTGAAGGGCCCCCAAATTTAAAGCTAAGGTTTTACTTTAGAGTGTTCATCTTGCAGAAAAACTATCTATGGAGTTTAGTCAGCTTACTTTCTATAATATTTGTTTTAATTTCGGTTCTAAGATGGCTACAGATAAAAAAGTCCATCAGTTTTCTACTAGAAAATAGAGATATGTTAGATCTAGATTGTATAGGGCTATATCATTTTTGTATAGGCTTAGTACTTGAATCAAGTCTTGTAATTAATATTTGTAACAGTCAATATATATATATATTGACTGTTACAAATATTAATTACAAGACTTGATTCAAGTACTAAGCCTATACAAAAATGATCTAGCCCTATACAATCTAGATCTAACAATACTCCCCCTTAGGCTTAGCTCCTTGTAATCAGTCCTTCAAAACAGCAAGATCCTTGACTCTTGATATGATTTTGTTGTAGAAGTAAGATACAGCTGTCTGTTGATCATCATACTTGTATTTGATCTCCATTTTGCTGATCTTCTTCAGAGTCTCGAATCCAAGTCCCAGAACATCCTCCTCTGTAGTGAGAGTCTCCAAGACTCGGTCATTCTTCACTACTTCAAGCTCATCTTGTTCGGAGAGGCGAAGTTCTGAGACTTCTTCATATTATGTTCCCTTCAGCAAGCCTGCATTATGTCTTCGTCGTTTGTAGGCCTTTGCATGAAGTTTGTCGATGACTTGGATCATGTGTACATGCAGGAACAGATCATTTTGAGTTGCTTCATCACTCAGCTTCGGAAAGAATTTGTCATGAAGGTAAGAAGTGTAGCTTGGATGAAGCAACTTGATTTCCACAGGATCAAAGATCCTGATATTTTCTGCGCGTTTGTTCTCTGCAGTTCTCATCAGCACCAGCTCTTTTGTCATCTCTACATATCCCCACTCAGTGATAGGGAGTATGTATTGAGTTCCTTCAATGCGTTTGATGGCTGCTGATGTTCTGTTGTTATATCCAACCCTCTTCAGAAATTCATCATCTACTGAGTCAGAGGCATTGGACTTGGATCTTTTCTGCCCTTGAGTTCTTCGTTTGTGAGCATCATCATCTCTTTTAGCTCCTATGATCACATCCTCTTTGAACCTTGTTTTCAGTTGACCCACTCTGCTTGAGAAGTCCCTGCCCCTTGGGTGTATTAGATAATTTGTCAAAGTAAGGCTTTGCAGGTCCTTTAAATCATTCTCAGGAAGGCAGAGTACTGAAAACACATCACGGAAGTATTCAACTCTTCCTGATGTCCTTTTAATCACTGCACAATCCCACTCCTGATCATATTTCCATGCCATTATTTTATTTTCTTCAGCTGAGTTGGGAGTTGTGAGGTGATCAATCAACTGAATCAGAGTGGACTTCTGATCAGTGATTTCTCTGACAGTGGTACCAAGGGGCCATACTTTGCCTGGAATGACTTCCCTTGGTTCCCTGATGAGCTTATCCTTAGCTTTATGCTGATCCTTGGGTTCCACAGTGATTGGATCAGCAGATGATTTGCTTTGTTTGTCATCAGTAGGATGAGGAGCTGTTGTTCTGAATTTTACACCTGTTTCCAGCTCCACCTTCATTACATGCTCCATCATCCTCCGTAACTCTCCAGTAGTTCTACCTTTAAGTTCATGCGGCTTGTAGTTGTGCCCCTGTAACCAGCAAGTCATATTATACTTGGTGAGTTTGGCTGTGTCACAGTGGCCCAAATCCTTCTTGATTTTCTCCAATGATTGAAATGTAGTAAAGGCTTCATAATCACAGTTTGGGATTATGAACCTGGCAAACTCAAATTCTTTCAGTGCATTGGTCATTTCTGATGTGTTCATCCTCTCAACCATGTCATACGGAAAACCATGGTTGATGAGGGTCATAAACATGCTAGAATCAGGCCTCTCTTCCATGATATCAGCGGTTGTTAGAAGGTCATCGGCCTTTCCACCCTTATCACCGGTGGGGGACTCCATTCTCGTTAGTTCCTCCCACTCTTTCTCACTGTCATCTTCTTCTCCGGAGGATACCTTCACAGCAGACACTTCTACTGAAGGTGTAGGTGCAGGAGATGGAAGTTTTGGTTTCTTTGGGGAGCTTTCTTCTTCAGGTTTCTTTAGAGTAGCTCCAAAGTATTTTCTTTTTCGGGTGTATGAGATCAGTGGCTTAGTAGCTCTACCCGACTGTTTTGCTGGCTCAGTTCTTGAATCCACTTTTGTTTTCAGATCAGAGAGTTTTCTTTTCAGGCTTTCTATCTCTAGATCCTTTTGCTTTATTTGCTCAGCCTTTTCATTTTGCTCAAGTTTTAAAGATGCCTCTAACTCTCGTTTTGTTTGCAACAATGCATCAATAACTTCATTGTTGCATAGTGCATCTTCTCTGAGTCTTTTTAGACTGGCGTCCTTCTTCATCAGTTCTTCATCCTTTTCTTGAATTACACCTTTCAGCTCCAGAATTCTTTGTTTTCGCTTATTGGTTTTAAGTACCAACTTGTTGTACTTAGCAACCAGAAAGCTTTTGCTCACAGGAATGTCACTGTCACTTAAGTCATCTTCATGGTATGCAGTGACATCATGAGCAGATTCTTGAACTTCCCCGTGTTCATCAGCAAGTTGTTCATCTTTCAATGAAGGTATGGGCTCAGTATGTGCTGATGAAGGTTGTTCTTCTGTGTGTGTTGGTGAGAAAGGAACAGTGCTGGCTTCAGATATCATTTCTGTGTCTCCTGAGTGTACGGAGTGTACAGACTCAGTTACCTCAAAAGGTTCAGTCCCAGCACTTTCCGGTGATTGATGTTTTGGAGATTCTGGTGGTGGTTGTACGGGGGATTGGATTTGTTGTGGAGAGAATGGTTGAGTGTGATGAGATGATGATTGAGAGGATGATGATGATTGTTGTTGGATAGGAGATACTGGCTGAATATCTTTGGTGGTCGATGATGATATTAGTACAGGTGATTGATGGTGGTGAATTGGAGAGATTGGTTGGGTGTTTAGGCTTGCTGGTGATTGTGGTTGTTGAGAGGGTGATTGGCTGGGTGATTGATGTTGTAGTGGTGGTGTTTGGAGTGGTGATTGTTGTTGGTGTTGTGGTGTTTGGTGTGGAGAGTGAGAAGATTGTGCAGAATCAGCAGATGATTCTGCTTCATCTGCCCATGCCAACTCTTGTGGCAGGTCTGCTTGAGGATCTATAACATGTGCGAACATTGGCATATCAGGACCCTCATACTTCCCACTAAGTTTGTTCAACACTGATTTGCTCAGGTGTGCTTGTACAAACACTTCTCCAACTCTGCTCAACCTTGGAAGCTCTGAGTTAATCACCAGTTGAATAAATCTCGGGAACATGTACATCTTGTCATTCTTTTGCAGTTTGACTTGCTCAATCAGACAATTGAAGATGTATTTGGCGTAATTATAGATTCTCCCCTCGAATACTCCAATGATTCCGGATGAAATGTGCCGAGAGAATCTGTCTAGCCCCGACTTCCTGTTCGACATGCACTTTAGGTAGGTGTGACACAAGAATCTGTACGGTTTGCACAGCCTACCCTTCTTGATTTCCCCTTTCTCGTAGTCACCATCATACCCCATTAGGTTGAATACTTTTTCAATGTATTCATTCTCGAATACATCGGGGTGCCCTGTTTCTCTATCTCCCAGTTCCAGACATCTTCGTAAGGTGCTTTCATTGAATCGAAGACGCTGACTCAAAACCTCAGCCACTATCACCTCTCATCGTCTTGTTCTTCAACTCGTGCTGAGTTCCAGAAATCAATAATGTGCGCCTGATGGATCACAGGCTCAGCCGTCAAGGCGTAGAAGAGCCTGGATCGTCGGAGATATCTTATGATATCTCGACATCCTTCCGCTGCTGGATCATCAGCGTTCAAGAACGCGCACACATTGTGTTCTTTAGCAAATCTATTTGCCATCTGCAAAGAAAATCAAGTTAGAAACCATGCAGTTGAATCATTTGAATGTCAATAACCGATTAAACAGTTTCGTACTGATGTTTAAGACATGATTTACCTTTGCGATAACGTAATTTATTACAGGATAATGTTGATGATGTGTTCTTGGAAACGGATATTTTGAAATTTGAAAAAGAGGGAAAATGGGCGATTTTCTAGGTTAAAAGTGAAAGTGCTCTGTAAAAATATCAGAAACCTTATTAATAGGGGAACATATTAATTTCTTTTATTAATTATGTTCTTTTATTAATTATGTTGGGCCCACTTCCATCCATTCCTATCCGCATACCAAGTGTTTAGAATGCATTATCTCTTCCGCAGAACATCTGCGGAACCTTGACATCTGCGGATGTCAACATCTGCGGAACCTTAACTTCTGCGGATGTCAACATCTGCGGAACCTTAACTTCTGCGGATGTCAACATCTGCGGAACCTTACATCGGATGTAAAAGTTCAAATAATGCATTTATTTTGTTTTGCTGCTGAATCAGAACTGCTGAATCAGAAATCACATAATACTTCTACGGATTAGAGGTATTACTGAAACTTCTGCGGAACATAAAAAGTTTAAAACTTTAAATGTATGATATCTACTGAGTAGAATCAAATGTTGATGTTGGACATTGTTGACTTTATTTGCATGGCAATTAAGTACAGGGAAGCAAGTTTCCTGTATCCTGCATTCAAGTTAGTGCTCAAGTTCCAATTCCTTCAAAGTAATTCAGATCAATTATCAGCTTTTATTATTTTTCATGCATGAACTACTCCCCCTAAATTTGTGATTAATGTGAGACAGTTACATTTATCATAAATTTAAGTTGTAAACAGGCATGACAGGCATATGACAGTCTAAATGAGAGAAAGTCAGTTGAGATAACAATTAAACATCTACAAACAGTTACATGCATGCATATATATAGAGGGATCATACTATAACTTGGCTTCTACTGATGTTGATTAGTTGATTCAACACATACCTGATTGCAAGTATATAGATCCACTTAAATTCAAACATGAGTATTGTATCAACTAGGCATGCAATTTATCATGTTGTGAAGTTTGTTAATCAGTAGCAATCATGAGTCCCACATTCAATTATCATTAGAGTATGTCTTCCGTAGGTGAGGCAAATCACTACATTCCACACTTAATGACTATGTACATTAAGTTATAAGTTCTATCTTGAGACAAATTACAGTCTCATGAATGCTTTGATGTTGAAGCTCTTTGACTTGATGTACAATGGATCACAAGTTATTCCTTGTTAGAGCTGAAATATGATCTTCATAGTCACCAGGTCTTTACTTTCGTAAAACAGAGGTGAACTTTAACCCAGGTCTTTGTTTACACAAAACAGAGGGAGAATGAAGATCACACTTGTTAATCACATTCCCAGATCTTTGTTCACACAAAACAGAGGGAATATGACTTTGCAAAGATAGAATATTATAAAGTATTTTACATAGTGTGCTTGTGTAAATGATTTGATCACATCAGGAGAGAACATACCTTCTTGATTCTCAAATGGAATCCTCATAGACAGTTACCTCATGCTTTTAGTTTGGCATGCTCTTAGCTTTGTTTCCACTCAAGTTGAACCTACTCACATATCAGTATGATATAAGTCAGATTGAGGTTTTGTTTAATAGCCAAGTATAGTCTACTATCATTTCCCATGTATAATGCATGCACAGATGTTAAGTCATCCCTAACAATCACTCTCTACAAAGTCAGTCATATGCTTTTGTTGATTTATTCTAAGTTAATTATTCCCAAAGATTCTATCAGAAACTTAAATCTAATAGAATCAAATGCTTTAGTGAACAAATCAGCAAGCTGATTTGTTGTATCTACTTTGACTAACTTAATTAGACTTTTTTCAGAACAATCTCTCAGAAAATGGTATCTAATTTCAATGTGTTTAGTTTTACTATGTTGAACTGGGTTAGCAGTTATAAACATAGCAGCTGAATTATCAATATGAATTGGTATGTGAAGGAAATTGTAACCATAATCAAGTAATTGGTTTTGCAACCAAAGTACTTGAGAGCAACCTGCTGAAGCAGCTATGTATTCTGCTTCAGCTGTGGATACAGAGACATTGGTTTGCTTCTTGCACTGCCATGAAACAAGTCTTGGTCCTAAAAACTGACATCCACCAGTTGTGGATTTTCTGTTGTTGTTGCACCCTCCATAGTCACTATCTGAATAGGAGTATAGGCTAAAGTCTCCATCTTTGGGATACCAAAGTCCCAATGCAGGTTTGCCTTTCAGATATCTGAAAATCCTCTTCAGAGCATTCAGATGGGACTCCTTTGGGTCAGATTGGTACCTGGCACAAACACAAACAGCAAACATTATGTCAGGTCTACTGGCAGTTAAATACATTAAAGAACTGATCATTGATCTGTACAATCTTTGATCTACGGATTTGCCAGCAGGGTCAGGCACAATCTTGTCTATTGTTGAGGCAGGTGTCTTGCAAGAAGTGGAATCAGCAAGATTGTACTTCTTCAAAATTTGATGAATGTACTTTTCTTGATTGATGAAAATGCCATCTGATTTCTGATGAACTTGTAAGCCAAGGAAGAAAGTCAATTCTCCCATGGAGCTCATCTGAAATTCAGATTTCATTAAGTCTTCAAAGCTTTGACACAGCTTCTTGTTGGTTGATCCAAATATGATGTCATCAACATATATTTGAACCACCAAAAGATCTTGATGTTCTTGTTTGAGGAAGAGTGTCTGATCAATAGTGCCTCTCTTGTACCCATTCTTCAGCAGGAAGGATGATAGTGTATCATACCACTTTCTGGGTGCTTGATGAAGACCATACAAAGCCTTGTCAAGCTTGTATACTCTATGTGGATAATCAGGGTCTTCAAATCCAGGGGGTTGAGCCACATAGACTTCTTCATCAATTTTCCCATAAAGGAAAGCACACTTCATATCCATCTGATAGACTGTGAACTTCTTGAATGCTGCATAAGCGAGGAAGACTCGTATAGCTTCAATCCTTGCAACTGGTGCAAAGACTTCATCATAGTCTATTCCCTCTTCCTGAGTATATCCTTGAGCAATAAGTCTGGCCTTGTTTCTCACTATGATACCTCTGTCATCCAGCTTGTTCTTGAAAAGCCATCTTGTGCCAATTGGATGTTGACCCGTAGGCAAATCTACAAGAGTCCACACTTTCTGTTTTCTGAATTGTTGTAACTCTTCTTGCATAGCCTCAATCCAGCTGTTGTCTTTTAGTGCAGCTGTAATGTTTGCAGGAACTGTTTGGGACAAAAAGCAGGTGAACAAACAAATGTTTGCCACACCTCCTTTGCTCCTTGTGGTTCTAGCATGCAGGTCCCCAATGATATTGTCTGTTGGATGAGACTTGTGTACTCTGCTTGTTGAGACAGCATCAACTTGAACTGTGAAGTCTAAGTTTGTGAAACCCATTGAAGCAGATGGTGTCAGCTGAGTAGTTGAGTCGATGAAATAATCAAAAGGCTCATGGTCGTTCGGATCAGCTTGTGTTTGATTGGCTGCTTTGTCTTCTTCCGCAGGAAGTTCTACGGAAGCAGCATTTTGTTCTTCCGCAGGAGGTTCTACGAAAGCAGTATTTTGTTCTTCCGTAGGAGGAACTGCAGCATCGACGGAGGCATTTTGTACTTCCGTAGGAGTTACATCACCATCCATGGATGAACAATGTAGGTCAGCTGGCAATGGTTGTTGAATGACTACCTCCTCTCCATCTCTAGCATCAGTAGTTGCACCAGTATTTATATCTACGGATGAGGGAACATCTGCTGATGAATTTACATGTGCTGGGGATGAAGAGTTTGCTTCTCCAGAAGTAGCTTCATGCTGCTGACTTGATCTTTGCTGTGGTCCAGGTGACACTTGTGCTCTTGGTGGGTCAGCTGTTAAGGCACTTCATTCACACTTGGGGGCACAAAGGGATAACATGTATCCGCAGCACCTGCGTTGATCAGATAACTAGTGTTAAATGATTCAGTTAATGCATCTATATCAAATAACCAAGATGATCCTTTTACATTGGTAGTAAACATGGATTCACAGGTGGTATCAGAGCGTTGGTGCTCATTGATCTAGATCAATTGATCTATCAGTATTAAAATTGTTTAATTGATTTTCAAACAATTATATCAACGACTGGTCATTCAGCAAACATTCTCTTATTGCTTGTATGATTTAGATCTATATTCAAATTCATTGAATACCAGATCTGCGTCTTTGATAGATTTGTCAACTTAAGCATTTAACTTTTAAATCCATCTTTTACACTTTAAACATGAGTACTTTTGGAGGAGGATCTTATCAACCACCAAAGTTGGAAACAAAAGCTGATTTTAAATCCTGGAAGATCAAGTTCAGGAATCATGTGAACTACACAAATTCTGACTTGTGGGAGTCCATCACACAAGGTCCTTATATTCCACCCACTCTTAGGCCGGATTATAATGACAAAAATCAGCCAATTAGCACTAAGGACTTGCCACCTGATGATGCTAAGAAGGTCAAAGTTGATATTAAAGCATACAGCTTGCTTAGTATGGCTTTGCCTGAAGAAATCTTGATCAGGTGCGAGAACTATAAAACAGCAAATTCCCTGTGGAAGATACTTCACACTCTCTGTGAAGGAGTGACGAGATCAGAAGCATAAGGAAAGACACCCTTAGATCACAATATGAAACTTTTCATCATATTGAGGGTGAGTCAATTCCTCAGCAACTCCATAGATTTATGCAACTTGTTACTGAGATGAACATCTTGGAGTTAAAATATACAACTGAGGAACTGAACAAGAAGATGCTCCATACTTTGCCTGAAAGTTGGAAGCAAACAGTCTCCATGTTCAAGAACACCATAGATCTCAAGACAACTGGTCTAGATACATTGGTTGCTAAAGTAGAAGCACTTGAACTGGATGAACAATCAAGAAACAAGAGTGTGAGAACTCATGTCTCACCTTATCACTTCAAGGAAACAAAGAATGCTGGAAGTGCATTTATCTCTAATAATGAAGATGATAACTCTTGTGCTTTGAGTGATGATGAAGAGGAAGTAAGTTTTTATGCATCCAAACTCACTAAGAAGTCATCTCAAAGTAAAAATCTAAAGGAAAAGGAAAAGCTGCAGAGAAAAGAGAGACATTAGCAACAGCAAACTCAGAACCAATAACTGTGATATTGGATTCTGAAGAACAAAAAGCAGCCTTTGCAGCCTTCAGTTCAAGCTTTCAAGCATATCTTGGCAGTTCCCTTACAGCAGCAAACATCTGTCAGCAAGATTTGGAGGAACTCCCTCCTGATGTAGTAGAAGAGATGGATCTACAATGGCAGATGGCGATGATTGCTTACAGAGCCAAGCAATATCTTCGAAGAAATAAAAATCTGGCAGCAGCAAGCAAAACATCAAAGATTGGAGTTGATAAGTCAAAAGTCAGATGTTTTAAGTGCAATCTCTATGGTCACTTTTCTAGAGAATGCAACCAACAATCAACTCCACAGTATCAGCAGCAGCAGCAACAAAATCAGCAGCAACAACAATATCAGAATCAGCAGCCAACCTCTCAAAGATCTGTGCATAGACAACCTCAGCTCCCATCCCCACCAGCCACAAATACATCAGCAGGACCAAGCAACTCTAAGGAGACAGGGCTGATCATACTTCAGGATGGAACATGTGACTGGAGTCTATATGAGAAGGAAGTAATAGAGGAGAATCAAGCACTGATGGCGCATATGGAAAATAAAGTTCCTCCTATGGCCAGAGAGGTAAAAGACAGGTTATGTTCATCAACATGTGTTGAGGAAGTTGAACGATATAGAGTCCATGCTCAACAATTGGCTGATAAAGTAAAAGAAACTATGGTTTTAAATGAATCACACTTAAGAGAACAAAAACTATATCAAATCAAAATAAGTTCTTTACAAAAAGATTTAGAAAAATATGTTTCTGAAAACTACAGTCTAAAAGCCCAAGTTGAGCATCTGACCACTTCCTTAACAAAATCCATGGCTGATCATGCAACCACTAAAGTGAAACTTCAGAAGTTTCAATTATCATCTCAGCAATATGAGAAGTTGCTAAATTCTCATATTGAATCAAAGAACAGGTCCGGGTTGGGTTATAATGCTGTTGCACCACCTATTATTGATAACTACACACCTTTACCTGAAACAATGACTAACAATTTGTCAAATCATTTTGTGCAAAGCACCAAAATTGACATCAAAGATAGTCAAATAAACAACAATAAAACTGAGATGAGTGAAACTGAATCTACTGAATCAGAATCAATTAAACATAATGAATCAGATTTTGATAACTATGATGACCTGGATGATTCTGATGAACATGATACTGATCAACTGAACATTGGTAAGAATGTTCAAGTTGAAACTGGTCTTCCACGAGTCCTTGAAGAATCAAAGCTGCAATATCCGCCAAAGCAACGGAACATGCTGAAGACTATTTGCAAGAGGATTGCTGAACTTAATGAAGGATTACAAGAACTGAATCTTCACAAGATTGATAGCTGCGGATCAAGCACAAAAGCACCTTTGTCATCTTCTGATAAAGGTAAGAAACAATCAAACAAGAATCCTCGGAAAGCACCAACTGAAGAATCCGTAGAACACCTGCGGAAAAAGAACTATGAGGAATCCGTAGAACATCTGCGGAAATCAAAAACTGCCAAGTCCGTAGATCATCTGCGGAAGGCAAAAACTACTGAATCCGCAGACAAGCAACGGAAGAAAGAATCTGATACTGCGGACGAGGTAACAAGAGAAACAAACAAACATGCTCAGAAAAAGGTCAATATCAAGCAACTAAAGGGAGCCAAAGACAAACAAACAACAGCTAATGAAGCACCAAACAAAAACAAGAAGAAATCATCTGATGTTTCAGCAAGTGAGACCAAAAACAACAAAAAGAAGGCTGAACTCGAAGACACTTCTGAGAAATATTGCAAATGGTGTGATATGAAGAATCACAACACTGATGAATGCTATTTCAGTAGCTACTGTTCCATTTGCAACATGAACAATCATATGACTGATGACTGTTTCTTCAACAAACATTGTGCCATATGTGACAAAAATAACCATTCCACTCAGGAATGTTATTTTAATAAGAAGAATAAGAAAAAGAACAACAAGAAGTCACAAGGTGCATCATCCGACTCAGAAAGTGACAAAGAGACACAGGCTCAGAAAGAACAACAAAAGTCAACAAAAAGATTATCTGTTGCTGACAAAACTGTGAAGCAGAAAATACCAGCACAGGCTAAGACACCTCACAAAAAGGTGGATTTGTCTGATAAACAAACGGAAGCTGTTGATGATTTCTTTGACAACTTTGATAAAGGAACTCCTGTGTACCAATCAAAGCAGAAAGATGAAGAAACTTTCAAGACTACAGGATCCTCTTTAAAGTTAAGATACAAACCGAAACAAGCTAAGTTGAAGAAAGACTCGGATAAGCATGAAGACACTCAAAAACCTGAATTATCTTCAACAGAATCATCCTCACCACCATCAGATCAAAAAGAAATAACTAATACTGAAACTTCACGATTAATTCATGAAGGAGTAACTATTGTTGACACAACTGGCAAACCCAAGACAATTAAGCCTTGGGATGTCAATTCTAATTAATTTCTTTTTGTTTGCAGGAACAATCATGGAGAGCTGACAACAAGTGGTATGTTGACAGTGGTTGTTCCAGACATATGACAGGCAACTGTGCACTTCTCCATGACTTCAAACATAAACATGCCTCTTATGTGGCATTTGGTGGGGATAAGAAGGGAGGTAAAATTGTTGGTGAGGGAATGGTAACTAATGGTGTTTTAACATTTGAAAAAGTAAATTACTGTGAAAATTTGCAGTATAATTTACTTAGTGTTTCCCAAATTTGTGATCAAAATTATTTAACACTATTTGATAACACTAACTGTTACATTCTTAAGCCAGGGTTTACAGTTCCAGCAGACTGGATACTTCTTAAAGCATCAAGAAAAGGCAACACATATATCTTGGATATGAACAACACAACACTCACAAAACATGAGACATGCCTGCTGTCCAAATCTTCCGAAGATGAATCTCAATTGTGGCATAGAAGGCTTGTCCATTCCAACATGAAGAACATGAATAAATTGGTGAAAAATGACTTAGTCATTGGATTACCAAAGAAAGAATTTCATTGTTCTAATCACTGTTCTTCATGTTATAAAGGAAAACAACACAGAGTGTCTCATAAATCCAAAACAATCAACACTAACACTACACCACTCAAATTGCTTCACATGGATCTCTTTGGTCCAACCAGTGTGCTGAGCATTGGAAAAAGGCAATATTGTTTGGTGATAGTTGATGATTTCACTAGATTTACATGGGTCTTTTTCTTAAAACATAAGAGTGAAACATCTGAAACATTAATGGACTTTGTGATCAAGATTGAGAATCAACTTGATTTAAAAGTTAAAATTTTTAGGAGTGATAATGGAACTGAATTTGTTAATGCTGATTTGGATTCTTTTTGCAGGACTAAAGGAATAGCTAGACAATTTAGTGCCCCAAGAACTCCACAACAAAATGGAGTGGCTGAAAGGAGAAATAGAACACTGATAGAAGCAGCCAGAACAATGCTAGCTGATTCTCAGTTGCCCATTACATTCTGGGCAGAAGCTGTGAATACAGCTTGCAATGTTCAAAATAGAACTTTGATAGTCAAAGAACATAATAAAACACCTTACGAACTCTTATTTAACAGAAAACCTTTTATAGGATATCTTAGAGCTTTTGGGTGTCATGTGTCTGTTTTAAATACTAAAGAACAATTGGGAAAATTTTCTGAAAAAGCCTATGATGGTTTCTTTGTTGGATATTCATCCACTTCTAAATCATATAGGGTGTACATTCCAGAACATAACATAGTTGAAGAGACTCCCAATGTTTCTTTTGATGAATCCATGTTTACTACCAATGTAAAAGGATCATCTTGGTTATTTGATATAGATGCATTAACTGAATCATTTAACACTAGTTATCTGATCAACGCAGGTGCTGCGGATACATGTTATCCCTTTGTGCCCCCAAGTGTGAATGAAGTGCCTTTACATAGAAAATACTTTGGAGCTACTCTAAAGAAACCTGAAGAAGAAAGCTCCCCAAAGAAACCAAAACTTCCATCTCCTGCACCTACACCTTCAGTAGAAGTGTCTTCTGTGAAGGTATCCTCCGGAGAAGAAGATGACAGTGAGAAAGAGTGGGAGGAACTAACGAGAATGGAGTCCCCCACCGGTGATAAGGGTGGAAAGGCCGATGACCTTCTAACAACCACTGATATCATGGAAGAAAGGCCTGATTCTAGCATGTTTATGACCCTCATCAACCATGGTTTTCCGTATGACATGGTTGAGAGGATGAACACATCAGAAATGACCAATACACTGAAAGAATTTGAGTTTGCCAGGTTCATAATCCCAAACTGTGATTATGAAGCCTTTACTACATTTCAATCATTGGAGAAAATCAAGAAGGATTTAGGCCACTGTGACACAGCCAAACTCACCAAGTATAATATGACTTGCTGGTTACAGGGGCATAACTACAAGCCGCATGAACTTAAAGGTAGAACTACTGGAGAGTTGCGGAGGATGATGGAGCATGTAATGAAGGTGGAGTTGGAAACAGGTGTAAAATTCAGAACAACAGCTCCTCATCCTACTGATGACAAACAAAGCAAATCATCTGCTGATCCAATCACTGTGGAACCCAAGGATCAGCATAAAGCTAAGGATAAGCTCATCAGGGAACCAAGGGAAGTCATTCCAGGCAAAGTATGGCCCCTTGGTACCACTGTCAGAGAAATCACTGATCAGAAGTCCACTCTGATTCAGTTGATTGATCACCTCACAACTCCCAACTCAGCTGAAGAAAATAAAATAATGGCATGGAAATATGATCAGGAGTGGGATTGTGCAGTGATTAAAAGGACATCAGGAAGAGTTGAATACTTCCGTGATGTGTTTTCAGTACTCTACCTTCCTGAGAATGATTTAAAGGACCTGCAAAGCCTTACTTTGACAAATTATCCAATACACCCAAGGGGCAGGGACTTCTCAAGCAGAGTGGGTCAACTGAAAACAAGGTTCAAAGAGGATGTGATCATAGGAGCTAAAAGAGATGATGATGCTCACAAACGAAGAACTCAAGGGCAGAAAAGATCCAAGTCCAATGCCTCTGACTCAGTAGATGATGAATTTCTGAAGAGGGTTGGATATAACAACAGAACATCAGCAGCCATCAAACGCATTGAAGGAACTCAATACACACTCCCTATCACTGAGTGGGGATATATAGAGAGGACAAAAGAGCTGGTGCTGATGAGAACTGCAGAGAACAAACGCGCAGAAAATATCAGGATCTTTGATCCTGCGGAAATCAAGTTGCTTCATCCAAGCTACACTTCTTACCTTCATGACAAATTCTTTCCGAAGCTGAGTGATGAAGCAGCTCAAAATGATCTATTCCTGCATGTACACATGATCCAAGTCATCGAAAAACTTCATGCAAAGGCCTACAAACGACGAAGACATAATGCAGGCTTGCTGAAGGGAACAGAATATGAAGAAGTCTCAGAACTTCGCCTCTCCGAACAAGATGAGCTTGAAGTAGTGAAGAATGACCGAGTCTTGGAGACTCTCACTACAGAGGAGGATGTTCTGGGACTTGGATTCGAGACTCTGAAGAAGATCAGCAAAATGGAGATCAAATACAAGTATGATGATCAACAGACAGCTGTATCTTACTTCTACAACAAATCATATCAAGAGTCAAGGATCTTGCTGTTTTGAAGGACTGATTACAAGGAGCTAAGCCTAAGGGGGAGTATTGTTAGATCTAGATTGTATAGGGCTAGATCATTTTTATATAGGCTTAGTACTTGAATCAAGTCTTGTAATTAATATTTGTAACAGTCAATATATATATATGTGTGAATTGAATTTATAGGTTAACCCTATATATGTATGTGTGTTGATTTGTGACTTGACAGGAGAAACAATATACTTGGATGGATTTCCTGAAATTGACCAAGTGTAGGAAACATCTACGGATGAACAATTTTGTTAATCCGTAGATATGTTTCATACAAGACCAAATGACCAAGTGTAAGTTTCTGCGGATGATCAAGTTTCATGAAGGGAAGACTCCTACGGAAGAAGGATTTCCTACGGAAGAACAACATTCCTACAGAAGAGCAAATCATCTACGGAAGAACAAAAGATCTGCGGAAGGCAAGACTCCTGCGGAAGATCATTATACTTGTGCGATTACAAACTCCAAGAAGTCAAACAAGTCAACACGATCAACAACAGATCCCGAGAGATCCGGTGTTTCCTTAGCCGACTCAAACATCTATAAATATGAGTCCTAGGTTTCACATCTCGGGGAACACAATCAATCATTATTACGGCTGTCAAGTTACATCATTGTGCAACCCTAATCGCCGTCTCATCAACATCAACATTATTTGATACACTGTATTCGATTGTTTATAGTATTCATTATTATTCTTTTGTAATCATTACATTATAGTTAAAGAAACACGTTTGAATAATTATTGATTTCGCATTCATGTGTTTCTGTGGTTGTGTTCATAATTAATCATCAAACCAATTAAACGTCAATTAGTGATAATTCCGCGATCATTAAATTGATTTATTTTAATACTGATAATTCCTGAATTGAGATCCTTGGATCCACAAGATAATAAAGGTATATATTTAAATGTCCTGCCCTGTTTCGTTGTTTGAAGGGATTCCACGAGGAATAAGACTAAATTTAAAGTTTAACTATCTTCTTAAAAACAAGTTGAAGAACCAAATGAGCTCTTGTTAACTTATATTTTTTTTCCTACCTTATACGTACATGAGTTTATGTAGAACAGTTTAGGATTGAAAGTGAAAAAATCTTTACAGAAAGGACCGCAATTCTATCATCCGCTTCGAGCCCCCAAAATGGTTGAGCCGGCCCTGCTAGAAGGTGTTAATCAGAGGTTGTAAAACAGCTGGTGAGAGGTAGCAAAAGGTGTTTGCTAACGAAATACTTTCAACCAGTGTTTTTAACTTTAGATACAATGACATTTTACAAGTATGGCTCAACCGAAAAATCAAGTTTTTGTTATCATGAAGAAGAACAACACCATAACTCTTTAATGTTCGGTGTTGTCTTCCACAAATTACACGGTATGGGCCATGAGGATGTGGGGTATCTTCAATATTCACGGGGTGTGGGATCAAATCCAACTTGAAACAAATGCAGATGCTAAAAAGAATAATATTGCAATTGGTTTCTTGTTCCAATCTATACTCGAGGAGAAAGTATTGCAAGTAGGATGTTCTCAAAACCCATCATTTGGATGCGGACCGGATACGGGAGGCGAGACTTCAAACTCTGATGGGAGAGTTTGAAAATCTAATGACTAAGGATCAAGGTGTTATTGAACTTTGCTAACAGTTGTCAGAGTATGCTTCTTAAGCGGCCTCACTTGGCTCGATTCTAGAAGAAACAAAATTGACTAATTAAGAAATTTCTTAACGGGTAAATGTTTTATTCATATGGTGGCTTCTATAGAACAAGTGTGAACAGGAAGACCATCAGTTATGAGAATGTTGTGCGTTGACTTAAAACTTATGAAGAAATGATCAAGGATGAGTGTAACACCCGAAAGTTTGACCTGTTGGTAGGCTATGCGACTGAGCCTCAGTCGCCTGAGATTTATGCGACTGGAGGTCAACCGCATGGCTATTCGGCCGATTGAAGCTCAACCGCACGATTGGAGTTCAACCGCCCGAATGGAGTATGAGCCGCATGGAACATGTGCGATTGGGGTCCAATCGCATAGTGTTGATGCGACTGAAGGTCCAGTCGCCCCTGGACCAGAGGCGACTGAGAAGTGGGTATAAAAGAAGAGCAGCTCCACTCTCCTCCCATTTTCAGTCGGGAAGAGAGCAGAAAGAGACCGAGAAGAGAAAGAAAGAGGGGAAAGTGCTGCCCGATCGTCGAGAAGCAAGTTAATTCGAAGCTCATCAACTCCTACCTGACAATGTGAGTTCTAGGACCCCTCATTTACATGTTTTCTAACGATTTGGGGCTGGAAACACATTAAAACCCTATTTTTGAGATAGTGTAAGTTTGACCCATTTGGGTAAAATCATGAGTAATGTGTTCTAGTAAGTAGTAGGACTTGTATATGCTTGTATGATGTCCTAGTATGAATCCCTGAGGCTAGGGAGGGTTGATTTGGGCTAAAAATGGGTTTAAGACGAGTTTGGGTGCGGGGGTTCGCGACTGCAGTTTGTGAAGAACTCCAGTCGCTGCCCAGTTAGGGTTATGCGACTGAAGGGCCATTCGGCCGAATGAGTAATAGTTGATGTCCAATCGCCCGACTGAGACTCAGACGCCCGATTGAGTCTCAATCGCACGATAGGTGATGCGACAGAGGGTTTCGGTCGCATAAGCTCAATCGCAGAGTAGTTCAGTCGCACGGTTAAGAGTTAGTCGCATATAACCCAGTCGCATAGTGTCTAGTCGTACGGAAGGAAGTTCAATCGCACGTTTGAGTACCCATTCGCATGAATAGCCCAATCGCATGACCCAGTCGCATGGAGGACATGCGACTGGTGGTAGTTCAGTCGCCCGGACAGGGCTGATGTGAGTGAATGTAGAAGTGTATGTATGATGTATGTATGTTAGTATGATGTTGCCATGGTAGATGGTGAATACTGATGATATGTAAGTATGTATGTTCCTTATGTATGTGTGTCTTATCTTTAATAACTTTACGTGAATGAATGAACGAAAGAAACGAATGTATTAAAACGTAAAGTGAAAGATAATGAAAGAAGGAACATGATGAATGAATGCATGCATTAATGAAAGAAAGTAAGTAAGGCTTGCAAGCAAAATGAAAGGAGGTGCACACCCCTGGCAGGTGTTAGCTCAACGGTGTGCGGGTTAGCTACCCCGAAGGATGCACATCGGGGTCAGTCTTTGTGATTGACCAGAAGTATGTATGGGATCCTTGCCGCTACCCTAGGTGACTGGATCAGCATTAGTGCACAACGTTCGTGATTGATCATCACAGGTCCAGCACCCGCATTTGTGCACAACGTTCGGGGTATAGCATATGGCATTGATCCAGAAGTAAAGTGAAAGATAAGTGGTGCATGTACTTACCCCAGGTGACTGGATCAGCTTTGTGCACAACGTTCGTGGCTAACCACCACAGGTCCAGCACCAGTAGTATGTATGATGAAAGTGGGGTATTGTACATGTCACCGAATGTAATGAACGTTCGAACGAAAGTAATGAAAGTATGAATGAATGTAATGAATGTTCGAACGTAAGTAATGAATGAATGAATGGAAGCAAAAGTACGTACGAAAGTATGTAAAGTATGTATGTATGAAAGTAGATGAGAATGATGAAGTGTACACGAATGAAAGCAAGTAATGAATGATGAGATAATAATAATATTATCTACGTGTACGTATGATGTGTGAACACCTGTATGAAAGAGCAGTTAATGAGAATGAAAGTATGTTTTATTATAAAACTAGAACTCACTCAGCAACGCTGACTTTTATGTGTTTTCCAGTTCGCAGGTAGTGTTGCTGAGGATGGCACGAGGCGACTACTCAGCTCTTTTGGGATGGCATACTCCAGTTGATAATGCTGCAACGTCATGGGTTGCGGGTCCATAATATTCGCAACACATCACGTTGCATGTCATTATGAGATTTCTTGAGGATCTGAATAAACGAGATTACTCAAGAAATCTCCTTTAAATTTTGATAAGTTCGCCACGCATTGGAAGCGTGCGCGTAGTACATGCAACGAAATACGTTGCATGGGAGTGTCAAGAGTATTCCGTCAGGGTTCCGATGTACGGAATTACCTAAGGAATATTCTTTAGTATAAAAATATAATATTTTTATGTTTTTGAACTTAATATCTCCTCTAGAGGTCGCTGTATGATCCTATGAGGAGAGACAAAGTAGAGAAAGTTGCATTTTGTAATCGAGTCAATGATGTAATGACTTTTATGAATGAATGAGAATGTATATAATTTATCATTTCCGCTGCGTTGATTTATGAATATATACATTATGTACGTTATATGTGCGATGAAGATCCAACAGTAAGGTGCCCGGTGAGCGGGGCCTTACAAGTTGGTATCAGAGCAAAAGTTTAAGAAAAATGGGTAAATTTTCATAATAAACCTAAACTTAAACTGAGAATGGGACAGGGAGAATGAGAATGCCATCTGAGTAGTCGCGTGCCATCAGGTATTTTTCTTAAAAGATTAACTGGTATTATGTGCGCTTGTTATGTGAATGATGTGTACTGTTAGACTGAGATACTAATGTAGTCAGGATAGGTGATGCTTGGGGTACGAAGAGTAGAGTAAGTGGCTAATCACAACTGGCCACTGTAATTAGGGACTTACTATACTTAACATAAACTGAGCTATTTCCTTAAATGACCGTGTTGGTGTTTTAATCTTTCAGTGTGATAGAAGATGGTCGGTGATAGATCATCTGATGCTTCCCGTGATGGTGAACGTGGTGATGAGCCGCGTATCACGCGAGGAAGATCTAGGAAAGAGAAAGTAGTTCGTGAGGAGAACGAGATTCCTCACCAGGAAGAGACAGACGAAAGCGCCAAGTTGAGAGCCTCGGTAAAAGAGGCGGTGATTGAGGAAGTGCACCAGGTTATGCAGACGATCTTACCGACTGTAATGACCGAAGCGATAAAGGCAGTACGAGAGGAGGATAGATGAGGGAGGAGACGGTCCTCCGGTAGACAGCAACAGACAGAGGCAGAAACGGTATTGTCTGATGACGAAGAGGAAGAGGAGGAGGAACAGGTTAGGGGGACAGCCCGGGGTTGTGATTACGGGAAATTTATGAGATGCAAGCCTTCGACTTTCGATGGATCGGGTACGGATGCTGATGCTCACCAATGGGTGAGGGAGATGGAGGCGGTCCTTGATATCAGTGACTGCCAGGAGGATAAGAAGGTAAAGTTTGCTACCCACTCGTTTACGGGGACGGCATTGTGCTGGTGGGACAATATTGTCCAGGCCGAGGGTAGCAGAACTATTGGGAAGATGAAGTGGTCAGAGTTGAAGAGAATGGTGATCGAGGAGTTTAGTCCTCGTCGAGAGATGGACAGAGTTGAGAGAGAGTTCCTGCACTTGGAGGCGGGAACGATGACCCACCAACAATACACGACCAAGTTCAACGACATGGCACGGTTGGTGCCAGAGCAAGTGACGCCGGTGTCTCGCAAGATTAACCGGTATATTCAGGGGTTGCCAGCCGAAATTCGTTGGCATTTGATTTCCGCCCGACCCAGTACTTTCAGGTCGGCGGTGGATTTAGCTGGGAGGTTGTACGATGAACGAGCCGCGTTGGTGAAATCTGAGGGCAGTAAGAAGGGAAGTGATGAGAGGAAGTGGCAGGGAAAGAGGTTTGGTCGGGGTGATACTTCGACAAGTAGTAAGAAGGCACGGGTTGATGATCGTCGTGTGGTCGTGACAAGTGCAGGGTCGAGAAAGTGCGGGAAGTGTGGGCGAGAGCACGGTGGTGAGTGCAGATGGGGGCTGAATGTATGTTTCAAGTGTGGAAAGCCCGGTCATATGGCCAAAGAGTGTAAAGGAATGAGATGCTTTAACTGTGGGGAAAGTGGTCATATGAATAAAGACTGCAAGAAGCCGAGATCTGAGGGTTCCGGTGTGAAGAAGACAGGGGGTGAAGGGTCGAAAGCGAGCGCCAGGGCATTTACGATGACGCAGGAAGAGGCGAGGACGGACCCTGATGTAGTGTCCGGTACGTTTCTGGTGAACCAAACCTTAGCCTCTGTATTATTTGATTCGGGTGCCAGTAGGAGTTTCATTTCTGCTGCTTTTTGTGCCAAATTGCCCGTTAGTAGTAGGCGTGTGGATGTGCTGTTTGATGTAGAGACTGTGATAGGTAAAACCACCAGGATTTCAGAGGTAATTGAGGGTTGCGATGTAGAACTGGAGGGTCACAAATTCCCAGTTAAACCCTTTGCGATGACGTTAGGTGGTTTCGATTTGGTGCTTGGAATGGACTGGTTGGCAGATTTCGAGGCGAACATTGTGTGTCGCAAGAAGATGATCAGTTTGACAGCGCCTGACGGTAGTCCAGTGACAGTTTATGGGGATCGGGTTACTACGATTCCGAAAGTGATCTCAATGGCAGTGGCGGGGAAATGTATGAGGCGTGGATGTAACGCCTATTTATGTTATGTGAAAGATGTAGAGAAGCCAGCACCACAACTGTCTGATGTTCCGGTTGTGTGTGAGTTCCCAGACGTGTTCCCGGAAGACTTATCGGGATTGCCACCTGACAGAGAGATCGAGTTCCAGATTGATTTAGTACCAGGCGCCCAACCTGTTGCCAAAGCACCATACCGATTGGCCCCGACAGAGATGAAAGAGTTGATGGAGCAGTTACAAGAGCTGTTGGATAAGGGGTTTATTCGACCGAGTATCTCACCCTGGGGTGCTCCGGTCCTGTTTGTAAAGAAAAAGGACGGTAGTATGAGGATGTGCATCGACTACCGCGAGTTGAATAAGCTGACAGTAAAGAACAGATACCCCTTGCCGAGGATCGACGACTTGTTTGATCAACTTCAGGGTGCTAGTTGGTTTTCACGTATAGATCTTCGATCAGGCTACCATCAACTAAAAGTGAAGGAGCAGGATATCCCTAAAACAGCTTTTCGTACGCGCTACGGTCATTATGAGTTCCTCGTTATGTCATTTGGTCTGACCAACGCGCCAGCTGCTTTTATGGACCTGATGAATAGGGTGTGCCGGCCGATGTTGGATAAATCAGTGATTGTATTCATTGATGACATCTTGATTTATTCAAAGAGTGAGACTGAGCATGCCGGTCACATTCGCGAAGTTCTGGAGACGTTGAGAAGGGAGAAGTTGTATGCTAAATTCTCCAAGTGCGCATTCTGGTTGCGTGAAGTTCAATTCTTGGGTCATGTAGTAAATCCGGATGGGATTATGGTCGATCCGGCGAAAGTGGAAGCAGTTATGCAATGGAAATCTCCTAAGATGCCGTCCGAGATCCGTAGTTTCTTGGGTTTGGCGGGTTACTACCGAAGGTTTATCCAAGACTTTTCCAGAATTGCTTCTCCACTGACAAAGTTGACCCGGAAGGATGTGAAATTTGTATGGGGTCAAGCTCAAGAAAAGGCGTTTGAAGAACTGAAGACGAGATTGACCCAAGCTCCAGTATTGGCGTTACCCGAGGGGAGTGAAGATTTGGTGGTTTATTCTGATGCCTCCTACTCGGGGTTGGGGTGTGTATTAATGCAGAGAGGAAAGGTGATAGCCTATGCATCCCGACAGCTGAAAGTTCATGAAGTTAACTACCCTACTCATGACTTGGAGCTAGCAGCTGTGGTTTTCGCGTTGAAGATTTGGCGGCACTATCTGTACGGGACGAAGTGCACCATCTTCACGGACCACAAAAGCTTGAAGTACTTCTTCGAGCAAAAAGATCTGAATATGAGACAACGGCGATGGTTGGAGCTTATAAAAGACTATGATTGTGAGATCCATTACCATCCGGGCAAAGCCAACGTGGTGGCGGATGCCCTTAGCCGAAAGGAGAGGCCCGAGCCAATTCGAGTGAAGGCGTACCAGCTAATTATGACCTCCGACGTAATGAAGCAGGTCAAAGAGTTTCAAGATGAGGCTTTGAAAGACGAACATCTTAACTCTGAACGAATGAGAGGTCTGGTCGCGGAGTTGGGTGAGAACGCAACGGGTGTTAGAACTCGGTTTGGGCGTATGTGGATTCCTCGTCTTGGGGATCTGCGAATGAAGATTTTGGATGAAGCTCATAAGTCTCGATACTCCATTCATCCTGGTGCTACCAAAATGTACCAAGATATGAAGAAAGATTTCTGGTGGCCGGGTATGAAACGCGATGTGGTGGAGTATGTGAGCAAATGCCTCACGTGTTTGCAAGTAAAGGCAGAGCACCAGAAGCCGTATGGAAAGATTCAGCCGTTGGACATACCGGAATGGAAGTGGGAGCACATCACCATGGATTTTATCACAAAGCTGCCACGTACCCCGAAAGGGTATGATACGATCTGGGTGATTGTGGATCGATTGACGAAGAGTGCTTACTTCTTACCGATGCGGGAGACATATTCGTCCGAGAAGTTGGCTGATCTTTTCATCAAAGAAATTGTGACTCGTCACGGTGTACCGGTGTCGATTGTGTCTGATCGCGACACCCGGTTTACATCCAAATTTTGGAAGAAATTCCACGATGCTATGGGGACGAGGTTGCATATTAGCACGGCTTATCATCCTCAAACTGATGGTCAGTCTGAAAGGACCATTCAGACTTTGGAGGACATGCTCCGAGCATGTGTTATTGACTTCGGGGGAAGTTGGGATGACCATCTACCGTTAGCTGAGTTCTCATACAACAACAGTTACCATGCCAGTATCGGCATGCCACCCTATGAGATGCTATACGGTAGGAGATGCAGGACACCCGACTGTTGGGGTGATATTGGTCAGAAAGAATTGGGAAGCGTCGAAGTGGTAGAGGCTATGACTGAGAAGATCGAAAGAATTAAAACCTATATGAAGGCGGCCAAAGACCGACAAAAGTCGTATGCCGATAAACGACGCAGGCCGATTGAGTTCCAAGTGGGAGACCGGGTTATGCTAAAGGTCTCACCTTGGAAGGGGATCATTCGATTCCGGAAGCGAGGTAAGCTGAGTCCGCGATATATAGGCCCTTTCCGAATCATTGCTCGAGTAGGAGAGGTGGCCTATAGGTTAGATTTGCCAGATGAACTAAGTGGAATCCACCCGACTTTCCACGTATCCCATTTGAGGAAGTGTCTAGCGGACGAAGACATGGTCGTTCCACTGGATGATATCGAGGTAGACGAAAAGCTCAATTATGTAGAGCAACCAGTGGCGATCATAGATCGAAAAGAGAGGAGGTTGAGGAATAAAGTGGTTCCCCTTGTGCGTGTACAGTGGCGGCACAGGAAGGGATCCGAGTCAACGTGGGAAACCGAAGAAGAAATGAGGCAGCATTACCCACGATTGTTCGAAGAGTAACAGGTTTCGGGGACGAAACCTAAAATAAGGGGGGTGGACTTGTAACACCCGAAAGTTTGACCTGTTGGTAGGCTATGCGACTGAGCCTCAGTCGCCTGAGATTTATGCGACTGGAGGTCAACCGCATGGCTATTCGGCCGATTGAAGCTCAACCGCACGATTGGAGTTCAACCGCCCGAATGGAGTATGAACCGCATGGAACATGTGCGATTGGGGTCCAATCGCATAGTGTTGATGCGACTGAAGGTCCAGTCGCCCCTGGACCAGAGGCGACTGAGAAGTGGGTATAAAAGGGGAGCAGCTCCACTCTCCTCCCATTTTCAGTCGGGAAGAGAGCAGAAAGAGACCGAGAAGAGAAAGAAAGAGGGGAAAGTGCTGCCCGATCGTCGAGAAGCAAGTTAATTCGAAGCTCATCAACTCCTACCTGACAATGTGAGTTCTAGGACCCCTCATTTACATGTTTTCTAACGATTTTGGGGCTGGAAACACATTAAAACCCTATTTTTGAGATAGTGTAAGTTTGACCCATTTGGGTAAAATCATGAGTAATGTGTTCTAGTAAGTAGTAGGACTTGTATATGCTTGTATGATGTCCTAGTATGAATCCATGAGGCTAGGGAGGGTTGATTTGGGCTAAAAATGGGTTTAAGACGAGTTTGGGTGCGGGGGTTCGCGACTGCAGTTTGTGAAGAACTCCAGTCGCTGCCCAGTTAGGGTTATGCGACTGAAGGGCCATTCGGCCGAATGAGTAATAGTTGATGTCCAATCGCCCGACTGAGACTCAGACGCCCGATTGAGTCTCAATCGCACGATAGGTGATGCGACAGAGGGTTTCGGTCGCATAAGCTCAATCGCAGAGTAGTTCAGTCGCACGGTTAAGAGTTAGTCGCATATAACCCAGTCGCATAGTGTCTAGTCGTACGGAAGGAAGTTCAATCGCACGTTTGAGTACCCATTCGCATGAATAGCCCAATCGCATGACCCAGTCGCATGGAGGACATGCGACTGGTGGTAGTTCAGTCGCCCGGACAGGGCTGATGTGAGTGAATGTAGAAGTGTATGTATGATGTATGTATGTTAGTATGATGTTGCCATGGTAGATGGTGAATACTGATGATATGTAAGTATGTATGTTCCTTATGTATGTGTGTCTTATCTTTAATAACTTTACGTGAATGAATGAACGAAAGAAACGAATGTATTAAAAACGTAAAGTGAAAGATAATGAAAGAAGGAACATGATGAATGAATGCATGCATTAATGAAAGAAAGTAAGTAAGGCTTGCAAGCAAAATGAAAGGAGGTGCACACCCCTGGCAGGTGTTAGCTCAACGGTGTGCGGGTTAGCTACCCCGAAGGATGCACATCGGGGTCAGTCTTTGTGATTGACCAGAAGTATGTATGGGATCCTTGCCGCTACCCTAGGTGACTGGATCAGCATTAGTGCACAACGTTCGTGATTGATCATCACAGGTCCAGCACCCGCATTTGTGCACAACGTTCGGGGTATAGCATATGGCATTGATCCAGAAGTAAAGTGAAAGATAAGTGGTGCATGTACTTACCCCAGGTGACTGGATCAGCTTTGTGCACAACGTTCGTGGCTAACCACCACAGGTCCAGCACCAGTAGTATGTATGATGAAAGTGGGGTATTGTACATGTCACCGAATGTAATGAACGTTCGAACGAAAGTAATGAAAGTATGAATGAATGTAATGAATGTTCGAACGTAAGTAATGAATGAATGAATGGAAGCAAAAGTACGTACGAAAGTATGTAAAGTATGTATGTATGAAAGTAGATGAGAATGATGAAGTGTACACGAATGAAAGCAAGTAATGAATGATGAGATAATAATAATATTATCTACGTGTACGTATGATGTGTGAACACCTGTATGAAAGAGCAGTTAATGAGAATGAAAGTATGTTTTATTATAAAACTAGAACTCACTCAGCAACGCTGACTTTTATGTGTTTTCCAGTTCGCAGGTAGTGTTGCTGAGGATGGCACGAGGCGACTACTCAGCTCTTTTGGGATGGCATACTCCAGTTGATAATGCTGCAACGTCATGGGTTGCGGGTCCATAATATTCGCAACACATCACGTTGCATGTCATTATGAGATTTCTTGAGGATCTGAATAAACGAGATTACTCAAGAAATCTCCTTTAAATTTTGATAAGTTCGCCACGCATTGGAAGCGTGCGCGTAGTACATGCAACGAAATACGTTGCATGGGAGTGTCAAGAGTATTCCGTCAGGGTTCCGATGTACGGAATTACCTAAGGAATATTCTTTAGTATAAAAATATAATATTTTTATGTTTTTGAACTTAATATCTCCTCTAGAGGTCGCTGTATGATCCTATGAGGAGAGACAAAGTAGAGAAAGTTGCATTTTGTAATCGAGTCAATGATGTAATGACTTTTATGAATGAATGAGAATGTATATAATTTATCATTTCCGCTGCGTTGATTTATGAATATATACATTATGTACGTTATATGTGCGATGAAGATCCAACAGTAAGGTGCCCGGTGAGCGGGGCCTTACAATGAGGTGATCTAAACCAAGCAAAATCAATTTTTATTTGAAAATTAGGATGAAAAGCAAAGAAGGTCAGGGGTTTGGGAAAGGTCAAGGAGATGGTCGAGTACAACGGGACAAGAGCCGCATCAAATGTTACAAGTGTAATGAACTCGGACATTACATGTCGAAGTGCCCTAGATGGGAGAAAAAGGACAATGTGAATCTAACCTGATATGACGTAATTACAATATTAGGGGTGATTATTGGAGTAATCATGTAATTACATGATAGTTAAAAGGATGGGAGATAATTATCTTAATTTATTAATTATCTAATTGAGTTCGTATTAGGCTATGAGTTAGTTTGTTTGATTATTTTATTATTTAGATAGTATTAGAATTTGGTTAGTATTGGTGTTTATCTAGTATATATAGGAGCTATAGTTTAAGATTTTTGTACCCTCAACTTAAATTAAAGAGGTTTTTCTTGTTAAAGAAAACCTGATTTCCAACCAATAACCAATGGATGTAAATTTTGGCCATTCATTTGGGAAATATACACTCTAAGAATGAATAATTTTATCGGGTCTCAAACCATTAATTAATAACTTTTGTTACTATTATCGATATATAAATAAGTTTACTAAACAAATGGGCATTCATATAGAGATTCTAGTGTAATTAGTGTATTTGCTCTTAACAAGCAATCTCCGTGATAATCAAAAATAGTAATTTGATGATGAAGAAGAATAGATATGTAAAATATATACAATTTTCATGTTTACGTATACTATAACGGTAGGGATTATTCTTGATCGGGTCAAAGTCGAGTCATTCATTACAGATCATGGAGCGTGTTTTGGTGGGACTAGGTCATCAAATTGGTAATTTGTATTCGGATGACAGGCCAATGAATCACGTTTATAGTTTTATGCAGTTTATTTGTTGAGTCAAGTATGAGTTAGTGTTTATTTGTTTTTAGGAGTCATGTATGTCATGGTGTCAAATATTATTAAAGTTGCTTGTATGTTGAAGAATAAAGATGATATAATATGAGTTTGAAAGCAGTATATTTTGTGTTTCGTGTGTGTTTTAGGGCCTAAACCAACAATATATTATTGGCATATAATTTTGTCCCAGTAATAGTAATCTTGAAGTATACATGGTTTAGTACCATTTGAAACCACATCAATAGCCCCCATATATGAAGAATCACACATCAATTTAAACTATAAAGATCATATATTATCATATCACATTTAAAGGGTTTCGATTTATTTTCTTATATATTTAAAGAATCCAAACATCAAAATTTAAAAGGATTTCTCTTTATGTAGCATAGGACCATTATTGAGGTTATAATTTATGCTAATACTTTCAATATATCTAGAGTCAAAATCTTTTCACTGCAAGCGTTGACAAACTTGTGCAACTTATCGATGAGACGGTGGAGATTCGCCAAGAAGAAATGAAGTGAAGAATGCAAGTGATGCACTTGGTTTGAAAATAGGCACTGCATGACCTGCTCCTCTAAATGTCGCGAAAGTTAGCCCTTCGTATTCTTGGAGCCAACCACCAACCTGAGCAGCAACAACAACAACAACAACATCAACATCAGACATTGGATGTATAACGATAAAAGATTAAAAGTATCCAAAGAAGTTGGAGCAAGAATAATGCATCACCTGTTTTTGATTGTACCATGGCCTCCATGCTCTAGTTATAGGCAAGCCTAAAGAGCTTAAGCTATATCTGGTGGACAACACAGGCACTCTTCCATCAGTATCTCCACTGTCAAACCAAGAAAGTAACACAAATTAATTTGTTTATTAATAAACATCTTTTTAAAACTCTACATAACAAGATCACTCATTTACCTATATACCCATATCCTAAGTTTTGCATCAATCAGTTTCTTGTATATGGGAAGAACCGAAACTTTCGACTGCGACCACCCATAGAATATGTCCATACTACACATACATAAATTTATGTATAAATTCATAACACAATGTTTTCAAACATAGTTAAAGATTGATGTGTTCAATCCATTACTTACTTGCATATTGTCCAGTTCTTGAGATGAACACCGTCACTAGCATGAAGAGCTTTCTGAACCTCAGGTTTATTGTAGTAACCTTTTGCATAATCATCAAGGCAAGGATCATACCCGCCAAGTATCCGAGGCATCTAAAAAGAAAAAAGAATAAAGATTAGTTGAATTAGTTTTAATGATAGTATTGATTAATTTGGTGGATTAATTTATATCAGTGGGATGTCCCCATTGAACATATTATATGTTTTACCATCTTAGATGTGGTCTTCTTGAACATGACTTCTTGTGCTTTGTTTTCTGAATATGCTGTGTTTGCAATGCAAACAGAAGTGTAGAGGCTGTAGATATCAATCTCTTTATATTGTTTGAGAACTTCATCCACAGCTTCACTGCAATCATTGTTGCTCCAAGTGTCATTACTGGTAAAATCACATGATTCTCTAATGGTTTTGTGAGTCTCATCTGATACAACAGCATGACTCCAAGCATAGTCCACAAGACCTTTCCAATCCTCAGCGTCACTTGTTTCAGGATTACCCAACTGCGCGTTGCATATCATAAACTAATTAGTAGCCAATTAACGTGTTTCGTTGGTAAAAAAGTAACTTGAATATCATAAAAAGAGTACCAGTATTCCTTTAAGATTGATAAATAGTGAAGGATCCTTATTTCTATCGTATATAAGACCCGCGAGTTCTGGAACGTATTTACCTACATAAATGAATGTAAGTATGTCATCCTTGAGAATTTATAACTACAAAATTCGGTGAAATGTAACACTAACGTACCTGCATAGCTCTCTCCAGCTATATAAAATGTTCTTGTTCGATACGATGGAAACTTCTTGAACCAGTTATGCAGGAAAGCATAAGTGTCATTTGCTGATATAATATTGAATGTAACGAATTAGTGCAGAACAATAAATACTCAATACATCTTATGAATTAAACATAAGAGAATCACAGCAACTTGCAATGAGTAGTTATAGTCATATAACTATACAAGGTCCTAAGTTATTATCATCTATGCACGTATATTCAAAATTATTGAAAATCTGTCAAACTTATTATGTAATGTTCAACAGAATAGATGGTTTGTTTGTACCAAAAAAGGTACGAAAAGTTATTAACTCCATGTTAAACGCACATATATACATATTAAATAGGTATATGCACAAACACACAGTCATACATATAGATGCATATATTATATCATAGATGCCAAATGATCCAAAATCAAAAGACTCACCAGTGGAGTCATCTCCTAGGTTATCATAATCACTAGTTGTATTAGAGTAAGAAAAGCCAACTCCAACAGGAGATTCCAGGAACAACATATTGGCTTCTGCACCACCACTTTACAAACTTCAGCACATGCCCATTAAACAATATGCATATATATTATGTGGTTCTTAAAGATTACAAAATCAAAAACAAAACTAATCAAAATCCCATGAGCATATATGAATGATATTCTTATCATCGGATGCGCGATGATATGCTAAAACACTTCATATATACCTCTATTCCATGAGTAAGGATTCAACTGAAGATCGTTTCCGTCTGTGCCAACAATGAATGGCCCAATCTCTTGTGTTGCTCCATATCCCACTGAAGAACACCCTGGACCTGAAACATACCACCCAAGTGGACACCAGGAGAATCCAACCATAAACTAATTAATTACTGTCCATAACCATATGGGTGAATTAGATATTAATAAAGACTGTACTTCTCATCAGAAAAATGTCTTCTTTAACAATAAATTTATTCTTCAAAGCATTATAATTTCTTTTATTATTAAAAAACAAGAATTAAAAAGAGCATCTTCACAAAGAACCTTATCATCATTTGTCCCTGTCCTCTTTCACGCTACCATTCTTTATAAAGAAGTATAAAAGTGCATAGATTTTGTCAAAAGATTGTGCTGAAAATCTGAAACCAACTTGGAGATTGTTATCAGAAGTTCAAGAAACATCTCAAGCTTCCACACCATCGTCTCAATAATAATAACAGTAATAGTAACAGTAGTAGTAGTAGTATGAAAACATATATGTTAACTTGATATCTTATTACCTCCATTAAGCCATAGCACCAATGGTTTCTCTTCTGGGAGATTCCAAGCTTCATAGAACCAATAAAACAGTGCTCTTCCACTTACTTCATTTACTGTCACATATCCAGCATAATGTCGGAAATCAACATTAGGCTGACCGGGCAGGTCAGAAACAAGATGATCAATGTTCTGAATGTTTTGATTGTTTGATTTCTTTTCGAAACCGGACCACTGTCCATGCCTAGCAACTACAACAACAATTATGATCTCAGATAACAATAAAACAAGAGTTATAATCAAAAGTGACATAACTTTTAGTGTGAAAGCCATAAGGAGCTATCAAGCACAAAACAATGCTCAGATACAACTTTCTTGCAAAAGGATAAAAGAAACCAAGACCCACATAGCTATTTATACTTGCAGATGAGATATGCATTACCAAAACCATTCCACTAATCAAAGGTTACGTTCAGATAATAGCAAAAAAGTGCCACGTGGTAAAATTGTCTTTTTGTAGAGTTATATAAGATGCTCACATATATCAGACATGTATGAGGTTTTCTTGCACAAATTCTTTGTAGGACCCACAAACACGTGATATAGTGTTGGGAAAAATTGTTGTTAAACTCTAAAACCATTAACATACTTGTAAAGAATATATGCTTTAGTGTGAATCCAGAAAGAAAATAATAATGCCTTTCTATGGAGATCTTTTTTGTAACATGATATCCTTTCTAGTTTATAGTAAAAGATGAGAGGGATATTGTTTTATTATTCATAGCTGACTCTGAAAGTGCAAACATGGCATGTCATCCATTCCATGGTGGGTGGGTGGGTGGACAGTGTTTTATTGGGAGAACCAAGAGACATATAGTATTTGATCACTTTCACTTGAATGTGTGTATGAAAAATGTATGGAACAAGTGCTTAAGTACAAAGTTTGCTCATATTTTAAAAGGGCAATATCTATTCTACATCTTTCATCTCATCTCCCTTGTAAGGTTTTCTTGATCTTTCTGTAGAGTTACGCAGAACGGAAGGAAATTGAGAATAATCTCAAAGAAAGAAAATTGGTGTATATCTACTTTATTTTGTTACCACTACGTAAATAAAGTTCCCTTTAAAACTATGCGTTTAAATGTTGCATGTCGCGTTAAAAAGTAAAACTGATGCGCGCATGGCGTTGAGAGGGTTGTCATCTTCTTAGTGTGGTATGGAGACAATAAGCATGCTTAAGTTGTTGTCCTTTTCAAGTGGACGGTTAGGGCCTAGTGATAAGAGGGTATTTTCACGAAAAAAACCGTAAGTTCTAATCTCGTCTAAAACAATATAAAAAAGGCGTTAGAAAAAAGTCTGTTGTCTTTTTCATTCAACTAGTTAAAATCCAACACGCGCGTTGCGCGTGTGATAAACCTTGTTTGACCAGTTCACGCGTTACGCGAATTTAGTTTCCTCCTTTTTCGCAGATCCGCGTTAGGTTGTTTTTCAACCCGCGTCTCGCGGCGGAGTTCGAACATGACGGTTAGGTGATCAAAAGGCTATAATTTAAGGCTCAGAAACAATGGCGCATTGTGGCTGCAAATAATGCATCTGCCACGCCATAACAACGGCCATGTCTTATTTCATCGTCATCGCCTATCAATCGTTTCAAAACCTACCACAATTCACCACATCATCTTTCTGCAAATACATAAACAGGTTATTCCAAACAGTTGTCCAAATAAAACAAAACCATCTTCTTGCAAAAGTTGAATTTGCAGTTCTACCATTGTTACCAGAAGATAGTCTAGCAATGCTATAAATGTACAATACACAAACCTAGCAATGCTATAAATGTACAATACACAAACAAAACCAACAATACAAAGACTCGAATAGATGTTGTTTCCATTCTAATATCGGCCTCAAAGTGACAACAGAGGTAATTACACCACGACTGAAAGGCGGGTTGCAGGTAACAACCTGCCATCCCTCAACCCTTCGATGACTAACAAATGTTCTCAATCAATTTTTTATTCAGACTCATAAACTCATCACAGCCCATTAGAAATACGCATTGAAGGCAACATGGAACCAAGGGCAAATCGCATCAAACAAACAACCAAAGCAAATCCTGATAATCATTGGTTTTTTTAAACATCAGGAGCAAGATAACTTATTAACATACTTTATAAGGCAAGGGACTATTTATGTAAATATTCAAACTAAATAACAATAAATATCTCACCCTTTTTAAAACATTTTCAGATCTAAATCACCAACACCACCACCATAATCACCACCACCACCATAATCACCACCACCACCACAATCACCACCACCACCACAATCACCACCACCACCATCATGGGACTCCATCAAGATAGAGTCGACCTCCACCATCGAAACCACCACCATCGACCTCCACCTCCACCTCCACCTCCACCAACATAGCCACCACCGTTCATCTCCACCAACACATCCACCACCGTCGACCTCCACCTCCAACACCACAAAAAACACCGTCGAGCTCCACCAACACAGCCACCACCGTCGACTTCTGCCTCCACCAACACATCCACCACTGTTGGCCTCCACCTCCACCAACACATCCTCTTGCTCTGGTAACAGTTTCAAATGTTGAACAATCGCTTGTTGCACGGGATCCTGTGGCGATGGCTCTTTATGCAACTGTTGTTTCGGTTTGTGCCCCAATTTGGGAGGAGATTGTGTTTCGAGGGTTTCTTAAACCACCACCATGACCTCCACTTCCACCATCGGTCCAATCCACATTAGAGAAGGTTTCTGGGGTTCTTGGTCAACCAAAACCCTAGATCCACGTTGTTTTGATTTTGTGATTTGGGTTTTAGGGTTTGGTTTTAGTGCAAAGAGGGTGAGAAGGTCTGATGGGTGGATTAATGGTTATTTCTAGGATTTAGGTCCGTGCGTTTAGAGTTCAGAAGATATTCAGGTGGTGGCGGCGTTACGGTGGTAGTGGTGGCGGTATTATTGGGTCGACGATGTTGGGCTGTAGTGTTTGTGATGGTGGTGGTGTTGTAGTGTGGTAGTGGCGGAGGTGGAGTGATGGTGGAGCTCGCGTTTGCAGAAAGGGAGAAAATAGAAATACCAAAATTGCCCCCTTGATGATTAGTACTATTCATCAAGTCACATCAAACTTGCTTTTTTAATATTATAGAATTTTTTCATGATGAAGATGCCATTTCCATATGTAAGCTATATATGACCCCTAATGTTACCTCTTTGTGAGAGTTTTATCTCTTTAATTTCTAACAAATAATATTGTGGAATCCAAGTCAAAAGCAAACCCAATTTCAAAAATAGCAAAATTTCACTCCACTATAACCGAGTAAATGTGTTCTATATATATTAACTTAACTTGTAAAATGAACCTTAAATTTTCAACAAATAATATTTATGTTTACTCTACAATCATCTTAGGGCTGGTCTTGACAACTTCTAAGTTTATTGTTTTGTAATCTTCAGATAAAGGTTCAGATCAAAGGTTCAAATCATGGGAAGCAACCTCTTACACAAATTGTAGGATAAAATACGTACATCAATCGCGAAACGATCCGACCCCTCCCTGGACCATGCACAAAGCGAAAGCTAAGTGATCAAGCACCGGATACACCCTACATGTAACAACTGCTTTAATTAAATATTCACTTAATATATCCATCTCGATGAACAATTAACTAACATGAAAACGAACAGAAGTATTAAATATTATGATACTGGATATTTGTTAGAATTTGATTTGATTCGGTTCAGCTCAATCTGGTCTGTGACTAAAGTCGAATAGTGACACTAAACTTTGATAATCAACCTAAATCAATCCAAAACCGAAAATCCAATCCAAATTCATTTTGTTGTATCCACTTAAGCTAATTAAACAGTTGATGACGAACAAGGTGGTTAGAATGTTCATGTTCCCTACTTCTTTATGTCTTTGCTAGTGCACTTTTGACACATACTATTGGTTTGTGCATGTAACTAGACCCATCTTGTCTCCCCACTTGATCATATTGGGTTTCACATGGAGGAATAGACTCCTCATGATAGATGGCCTTTTCATCAAACACTAAGCTTTTGAACCAACTGATGAAAGCTCAAGATAATATAGTAACTTACACTAATATAAATCTTAATTTTGTTCAGATAATGGAATTATATCATTGATGGTACTGTGAGAAGGTCAAAACTATGAAGAAAGAAAACACTTGATGTTCCAACTCGTGGCGAATCGACAAGGTTTTCCTTGAGTGCCAAAGGATGTGAGGATAAAGATAATATGGTCAAAAGTGAAATTTTGAGAAAAGAAAATATATATGTTTCATGGAATCTCATCATCAAAGAGAAGAAACTAAGGAATTTTGTGATGGGCACTGTTGATGGATAACAATCATTTGACCAATGTTGGTGTGGGACCTATGAAGAATTACACATGAGTAAATGACATATTATGTTTAGAGCTCAAAACTCCAGAAGTTGAGGCAAAAACATAACAAACCTTGAATGTGTTTTTGACACTCCAAAGGTGGTAACATTTTTGTATAGGATCACCAAATTCATGCATACATTATCTATAGGACCATATTATAATATATTTGAATAGTTTTATAAAGTAATAAAATACCTATGATTTGATACATAAAAAGTTGTTCAGTCATTTATTTGCAGATAGGCTAGTAGGTTCTTCTTTGATATTCTCTTTTCCATTAATTGTGTAATGTTTAAGTGTGTTCTCATTTTGAATGTATGATAGTATATTTTTTCTTATTAGCTTTTTATTTTTATTTTTAAAAAACTGCTACTAATCTATTACTATCGACCACATAAAAACATCTTATAGAATTTGAACTAATAACCTTTTAGATAAAGGGCACTTTGGCGACATCTCTAAAGATAACTTGAAGACTACATATCTAGATATCATATAGGCGTGTAACGAGGTCCTTGCTACGGAAATCACATCAAAATGTTAGTGTAGAAGACCAGACTCTTTGCCTGCTAACTCTTTGCCTATAAATACTCGCCTCTAATAGAAATTTAATCATTCAAATCAAGCATTTAATACTAAACGACTCTTTCGCTCGCTCTATATACTTTCTCCTCTCACACTAGAATTTGGTTACGAAGCCTAACCCTTGTCACTAGACTAGCTTTGTTCTTACAACTGTTGTTTACTCCTATAATTTAAAGCCATTAAAAAAGATGCATACCAAAATCACTTTAATTGAAGTGTGACATGGAGTCCAACTTATCTCAGTTGAACAGTGAGATGGAAATCATCAAGTTTATTGTTTATTTAATGTTTCTGCTATATATATTTAACTTATATGTATGTATATCTACTCATCTTGCCATATATGACTAGAGTCACTTATTGCTAACTACATTTATAAGTGTTAGATCTTAGCATTTTAGATCATGTACATTCTAGAAAAGCCACAAGTGTAGTAGGAAAAAGTAAGTGCAGATCTATGCAAGGATAGCAATGTTTAGGGTCATAATCGATTCTGCGTTTCTCTGATAGGCTCCTGAAATCATGTAATCATATCATAAAATAAACTCATGATATTGAAACAATGCACATCTTGTTGCTTTTTGAACAAATGTTGATGCATATCCTCTTCAACAAGTAGGTCAGATCAATAAACAAATAACAAACATCTAATAAAAAAGACAAATAATAAAACAAAACATAGGTTTAAATATATAGTTTATTTGAATAAGCAGTTCCTTTGTGTGAAGATTATTGTACTAATACTTGGATGTTCCCTGTTAAAAGACAAAAGTAGGATACTTATAGTTCCTCACCCAAATTCATTTGTTCGAACATCAGACCACTCATACCGATGTTGGTTATCAGCCTGTAAGTTTGCTACTTAATTCTTGCTTAAATAAAAATTGAGAATACAAGAGAGATTAAATTCTACGTACTACTGCTAATGCTATTTATAATCAAAAACAAAAACAAACACATGCTAAACTAAACCCATGTTCTCCTATTATTTTGCAACAAACCCATGTTCACTTCCCAACGTCCATTTCCATGAAACTCGGTCAACATGGACCAATTCCAAACATGTGACCCTTTAATGATGCTGACCCATGACTCGTTTCCTAATCAGTGATCCATTTAAACAAAACCGTCAACCAACTCGACCCGTACTTGACCCGTAAATAACCCGCAACATCAAGATTACCCAACAACCGACTTATATTGTCTACTTTGCTCACGAATTTGCTTTGTTACCCAAGTAAAAACTTCCGAGGAAGTTACCTATCCTAGATTGCTCTCATACAAACACGCTCAACTGTGAAGTTCACATTTGATCCACACACTATTTGTCCAAAATGCGTTGATGGTATCCGAGACCATATATGTGTGGGATTTGCCTAAGGTATCATAGTGGTGGTCAACAAACTGAAATCAAAATGGTGTCAACAAACTGAAAACTATCTGCCAAACATATACCTAATAAAACACTTTACTATTCTTTCTTTCTACCCGTAATGATAAGATCTATTTGTTTGGATATTTGGTGTGTGGTCTATATAATTCTTCAATCTACATCAGTCACATAAACCATAAAGTCACTAGATATGGCTTGTTCTTAATTCAACGGTTGACATCGGAATAGAGTGGCCGACCACGAGTGGCAGGCTGCAACTGAACATGCAAGGTAGTTGATTTCAGCCATTGATGTAATATCAGAATCATGACACTGATATTTGACAAAACCTAAACAACTTCAATAAGGCAGTGATTCGTAGTAGATTTGATATATGTTCATAAACTTGTATATCGAGTCAAATATTGCATTTTTTAGCTTTTAAGTATAAAATAACCTTATATCCTAGGGATCAAGTTACTAACATGTTCTAAGACCTCAAGAACTAATGTTGAGAGATCACATATCCAAGATTCGTTTTCTAAAATGCCATAAGTGGTCAACTAAAACAGGTAGCGGTGCAGTACTAGCTCCAACTTATAGGAATTCAACTTTCTAACTTATAGGAATTCAACTTTCTAACTTATAGGAATTCAACTTTCTTAAAAGTTGGAAAACCTAACAAACATTAGTGTTTAACGAAATCACAGGCAAATTGAAATAAAGTAATCCTGAAATACCTTGTAAAGTAACGAAGCATAAATTCGGTATGTGATACACCTATAGAATAATCCTTATATGTATACTATACCCTTTGCTTTATTTATGTTCTTTTGCATCGATCAGGTTTTAGTTTATAAGATAAAGCTTGAAAAAACCTCTTTTGTTTAATGGAGTCCATTTATTTTTATTTACCTGTAATTTTAGATAGATTATTATTGTAGCTCAAACGTTTAATCATGGATGGTCTATGCACTAGAACACATGATGAAAACTGTAATTATGTACTTATCGATCTTACTGGTAAAGACCTGTGTGCTTGAAACAAATCATGAGTTTAGTGACCACTTTTATCTATAATGACAAATCATGAGATTAATTAGTGATCACATGAATCATTTTTACATGATAGTGGATTTATGGTTTATGTTAGTAATAATGACAAAACCCAACTATATTCATTTTACTAGCTAGGTGACAAAATGTTTTTGCCCAAACACCCTACGCAAATCCACGTTAAACGTGGTAGGCCGGAGAGATGTTGAGCTCATAAGGATTGCCGACCTCAAATACACCAACGTGTATTGGGCGCATTAGCTTTTGGTAGATGATAAGAGAATTCCACAGTTAAGCATGCTTGGATAAGTGATGTGAGCAAAGCAAACAATATTGGTTGGTAAAATGGCTAGATATTACAAAGGACATGTTTATTCTTGTACAAAATCAAGAACTCAAGAAGTATATAAATATTTTTAAAGTTCAAACCTATAGCATGTTGCATGGACAAAATGGATTGGAAATTGGGACAGAAGCAAGTCAATATGACATGTTACCCGACCCGACCCGCCAGTTTTACAAGTTATTCTTAATAGGTTCTAATTAAACGGCATATTTTTTGTCATTTTTGAAGTATATATATGGGTTAAGTAATGATATTTGGACCTAAAAACTGCAGCTCTTCAACTGATTCCAATTCCAAAGGTGATATCTGCAGATAACCTTATTTGACTGATCCAATATCTTTTACTTTATTGCACGCGGGTGGTTTTTCGCTTCTCACACTTTGCTCAGCTCTTTCGTCACAACGAAAGAATTAGATTTTGGTTCCTTTATCTTTATCTTTAGCCAACTTTATCCTTTATGACTTTGCTTGTTTGTACTTTGACCAATCCACATTGTCTGTTTACACCTCTCTTTCTAGAACAGATTCCTTCACTTTATTCCTTCTCTAGTGTTGTTTAACCAAATCAACTTAAAAGCACTAGCTAGTGATCACTTTTTTTGTATCATCATATGTTAGATTAGTATGATTTATTGTTATGCAAGAAATTTGTCCAACTGAATCTACTTCCTACTCATTGTGAAAGAAATTTGTCCAACAAATCCACCTTTAATAATATGATAGGGATGTTCCAATATCAATTTTGAAAAAAAAAACTGCTAGAACCTTGTGGACGTTAATAGTTATTGTTAAATGTGATTATATGTGATGCACAAAAAAGCTTTCAGACGTCTCTTTCTCCAGAACCACATGTGATTACACCGGTAAAACTGTTTATATGATTGTCGTAGTTCTCTACTTAAAATACATTGTCTAAACAACATCACTTCATTTATGTTAATAAAGAATTTTTGTAAGTTTTTCCCTACATGAGATTTGTTCAGGAATTGGGCTTCAGGAATAAAACCCTATGGTCCTTCTTGGGCCAATTGGTTGAATAAGACCTCTTGCCTTTTATTATGGCTTTAGACTTTTTAGAGTTTAGATCTCAATTGTTTTGTCAAAGGGAATCTACATTAACTAGGTTAGGATATACTATTGATTAAGTATTAAAATTAAGTGAACATGGATGCTTGATATAAAGAAAAGATCCTACTGCATGCTTGAGATTTGATTAAAGCTTTTACAGCCTTGTTTTATAAAGCCAAAGAGATGTTAATTACAGTTCAAGTATATATTGCAACCATTCTTAAATTAATGAGTTTCTTTAGGTATTTTATGTTTGTTTTATGGGTTTATTTGAGTTTACTTAAAGTATACCATGGGTGAACATCCTCATGAAATTTGCTAAATTAAGAGGAGTCCAAATCAATGAGCACCACAAGGAGTCTGTGTAGTCGATATTGTGGTTTGAATAATCCTCAAAGTTTTCTATTGATTACAAAAGATATATACAATACGTACAAACCCCTAACTAACTTCTAAGCTAAATAAGCAGACTAAATATATACAATAAATGCAGAATATATTATATATAATCACATGGTTTGAACATCGATAGAGCTAATGCGTAAACTGAACTTGAATCGCTGGAATAAAACTCATGCAAAACCGTTTCTGAATATGTCAGCATATTAGTAGTCTACTGGGACGTAAAACACGAATAGACCTAATGCGTACTTTTTCTCTAACGAAGTGTATGTCAAGTTCCACATGTTTAGTACGTTGATGTTGTATTGGGTTCTTAGTGATCACATAAAACTTATACTAGTTTCACATAAAGGAAGATAGAGCTCAAATAATAAATTACGCAGCCATGTTTCTCCGTTGTGTTTATGACGCCATAGTATTCAGCCTTTACGTTTGAGCAAGAAACAACGTGTTGACATTTAGAAGACTAGGAGCCAAGGTAACTTTCAGGAAAAATATAATAGCTCGAGGTAGATCATCTTGAATTAGGAAATCCCCCAGTCAGTGTCAGAGTATGCAATGAGTTTAGTGGACTTGGATACAGTGTTTAGGAAGACATGAGATAAAGTACAATTTTAAGTATCGTAAAATTTGTTTAAGGTACTGAAATGTGTATCTCGAGGGCCATGCAAGTAGAGACAGATTTATTGAACCGCATAAGATAAATCAGGATGTGTAAAAGCGAGTTACAATAAGGCACCTACTAAGTTGCGATGTAATTTAACATAGGGGAGGAGTAGCACTTGATTTTAGGGGTGTTCATCAAATCTTCTAACGGTTATTTGGATCAGATATTTTTCTGATTTGAAAGGTTTATTAATCTATCTGAAATCCAATCTTATCCTAATAGGGTAAACCTATCTGTATTCAATTTAGATTTGTTCGGGTAAATCCAAATAAAACCGATTAATAATTTTTTCTAATTTTTTATTCATGTTTTTTTCTCTGGTATTTGGTTCCTAACAAAACTATAGCTCTTCAAAACTCTGATATGATTTCTTTGATCATTCGAATAAATTACAAAGAGTCGAAGATTAGTGTACCTATAATGAAATAAAATTTTATTTAGTAGACCAAGTGATCTAACTAAGCAAAGCATTAGGTTTTTAAGTTTGGGTTGGATAAAGCTGGACTACACATACATTGAAAACACCTTATTTACTTATTATTTAGTTAAAGTTTTATTCGCATAAACAAATATTCGAAAATATCAAATAATATGAATTCAAAAAAACTAAATCCAAATTAAGGAATTCGGATTCAGATGAGATCTGAATAAGAATTTGGATCAATTTTCTTAATTTTGGATACGGTTCAGATTATTATTTTTTAGGATTTTGGTTTTTTTGAACACTCCTACTTAATTTTGCATTGATATCACATGGAGTGTTGCTAGGTTTGTACTTTTCCATATTGCACCGATCTAGAATCTATATGGTGTATGATTCATTTGTTAAGAATAAGCCACGATTTCTTTGTTTAACCTTAATCTCAAGAAAATGATTTCTAAGGTTGGTCATAACAGACTCCTTAGAGAGGAACCCAATGACAATGTGAAGAAGTCGGGTATTAGATGTTGTCAAAGTAATGTCTCAATATATAATAGTAAATAAGTCATCTACTTTTTCCGTTTTAAAACAAAACGAGATGCATCAGATGTAGTTGTCTAAAAACATCACGATGATAGGATGTGGCCAAACAATGATACCAAGCTTGAGGCGCGTGTTTAAGCTCGTAAAAAGATTCCTTTACTTGCAAACATAAGAAGGGTGAGTGTTGTCTACAAATCTATGTGGTTGAGACATACGAAAAGTCTTTATAAGATCTTCATGTTAGGAACGCATTTTTAACTTCCAAATAATTAATGGGTCAAGATTGGGAGATGACTAGGCTTAATATTGTATGGATAGTAGTAGATTTGATAGCACGGCTAAATTTTTTGTCACGATCTACATGATATCTTTTTCCATTAGCAACAAACCAAGCCTTATATCGTTCCGAAATAACCATATACAAATTTTTATATGCAAACCAACAGGTCGTGGAACCAAATCCCACGTGTGATTATCCATTAAAGGTCAGATACTCGTCAGTCATGGCCTAGTGCCCAATTAGGATCCATAAGGGCGGTGATGTAATTTTTTGGAGGTGATAAGATGGTTGTTTAGGTTGTAGTATGTAGGGTGTAGCGTGAATTAGGTTTGGTAACCCTGGCTTCTAAGCGTGTGGTCATGGGGTGGTTGGAGACACTTGGAGCCAATGTAGGACGGGAGACGGTGGTGTTAGGTGGTTCAATTAGTGGGTGTGGTACAGTCAGCTAGGTGTGTAGATGAGCCAATGGTAGGTTGCGATGAGTGGGCTGGTCACTCAGACACATAAAGAGGCTCGTTTCTTGTGGAATGGACACTGTACTTACCCTAACTAATTTAAGGTATACCGGTTCTTAGCACACTACCTGATCGGGGTATCGACACTGATCAAGATCCACCACTATGCGTCACTCATGCCATCATTTGCCACTACCAAGTACCACCTATTGGTTTCCGTTGGCATACCTCCGCCGTCAACACCTCATTGGTACCCTGTGGTTGTTATAGCCACAAGTCGTCACCAAAAATATATATATAACTGGCAAACCGATTTTGATATATTTTTTATAAAAAAGCTCATTTAAACCAATATCTATGTAACCACAATCTTATTTTATCCAAACCCAGACGAACTAGAATTTATGTTACCAAGTACCACCTATTGATTTCCATTGGCATCATCTCCGCCGTCGATTTGCACCCTGTGGTTATCATTGCCACTAGTCATCATTAAAAAAAAGATATAAACGGTGACCCGATTTTGATATTTTTAAGCCCATTTAAACCCAAAATGTAAGTTAAGCAGAATCTCATTTTATCCAAGCCCATATTAACTAGAATTTGGACCTGTTTTATGTCATCTGGCCCACTCAATATTCGGATTTGTACTCTAATTATGTTTGTCACACCTCAAATAAGTATTGAACATTGCTATAAGAAGAGAAAAAAAAAAAAAAAAAAAAAAAAGGAAATTGGCATATAGTTGGATGATGCCCTTTAAAAAAATCTAGGCGGATCATGTGTGGTAGGTAAAGCCAAGTTAACTTCATAGTTCATATCCACATGCTTCAATGCAAGTCTTCAAATGTGTGCCGCACATAAATCGACTCTATCATACACAAAACAACCACCAAATCTTAGAAATTTCATTAAAAAAATGTAATTTCAAGAATCATCAAATGATTCAAGCCCCATTTAGCATATCAAGTTCAAGAAAAACAAGAACAATTTGAACAAAAAACACCAACATTTCACCATTCCCAAAGCCCAAATCAAACAAACATAAACCACCAATTCACAGTCTCACGGAGTCACAGAGCTCACACCTGTAACATCCATGGCGAAAGAGAACCAAAATCAAAACCAGAAGCAAAAATACTATTGGGGAAACACACCTGATGAACAAGACTACTACAAGCTCCACAACATCACCTCCACCACCTCCACCTTCACCTCACCACGAGGCCTCTCACTCTTCACCAGATCATGGCTCCCACCGTCACCGCCCCGTGGCGTCATCTGTATGGTCCACGGCTACGGTAACGACATCAGCTGGACCTTCCAGTCCACCGCCATCTTCCTCGCCGGCAACGGCTTCGCCTGCTTCGCCCTCGACATCGAAGGCCACGGCCGTTCCGACGGCCTCCGGGCCTTCGTCCCCGACGTCAACGCCGTCGTCGACGACTTCATCTCCTTCTTCACCTCCGTCGTCGATTCAACCGAAAACGGTTACCAAACCCTGCCGAAGTTCCTCTTCGGTGAATCCATGGGCGGAGCGATCTGTTTGATGATCCACTTCGCCAGATCTGATTACTTCAACGGAGCGATTCTGATCGCTCCGATGTGTAAGATCTCCGATGAGGTTAGACCTAAATGGCCGATACCTGAGGTGTTGACTTTTGTATCGAAGTTTGCTCCGACGTTAGCGATCGTTCCGACGGTGGATCTGGTGGAGAAGTCGGTGAAGGTTCCGGCGAAGAGAATCGTGGGAGCGATGAATCCGATGAGGTATACGGGGAGACCGAGGTTGGGGACGGTGGTGGAGTTGTTGCGAGTGACGGAGGATTTGAGTAAGCGGTTGAGTGAGGTGCGGATTCCGTTCATCGTGCTTCATGGAGATGCGGATGCTGTTACGGATCCGGTGGTGAGTGTGGAGCTGTATGAGAAGGCGGTGAGTGCGGATAAGAGGTTGAAGATGTATGAGGGGATGATGCATTCGTTGCTGTTTGGGGAGACTGATGAGAATGTGGAGATTGTTCGTGGGGATATTCTCTCGTGGTTGAATGAACGGTGTTGAAGGAGATTGAAGATTGAAGAAGGTGATTTTGATCGGATTTGTATGCGGATTTGTGTTGATGTTGTTTGTGATTGTGAATTGTGAATTGAGAATTGAATTGGTTGATGATGATGTTAACCATTGTTGTGCAGGAGTTGAATGGTGGAGACGATGATCATTGATCGCCATTGTTGTTATGATGTTTTCTGATTATTGTTTTTGAAACCTTGTGGTTTTTTGTTAGTCGCTTAAAAGATTCAAGTAAATTAAGAGGTTAAACATCTTTTTTTTTTTTTGAACGACAAATCTATCCTACTCCTAAATTACTCCATATTACACCATTACCTGGGTTCCCCAGGACCTCCTCTCTAAGAGGCAATGTCTCTACTAAGTGGGCTAGCCCCACATTGGCTAAGAGGTTAAACATCTAGTTTTTATAATCAAACACTTATACGAGTGATATATCAAAAGAGGGATGTCTATTTAAACCAATGTTATATTAAGAATGGTAAAAATATATAGAAAATCCGTAATTGTTATTATCTTTACCCTTTATAACATAAAACCATCCATATAAATCAAACCGCCATTTGTTGGATCAAGAAAGCGAGAAACTATAGCTCATTCTCAATTGATTGAACAAGTAATGGAAACAAATTGGTTATAATGAAGAATAAAATTATGCTACCCGTGAAACAAAGCTTTAATCAATGGCGTTCTCTCCCTCCCTCTCATTGTAATGCAGAAGAATTAATCCAACAACTTTTCGATTATGCACATTAAAAAGACGGAAGATTCTATTATGTTGTACCAAAACAAAATGACAGAATGCATAAGTGCATCAGCCTTTAGAGGATTGTTGTTATGACCTCCTATCAGCAGATCCTTGTAAACGGGAACTCCTTTGATCAGCTGTTGAGATCAGATGAGCTTTATGTCTTCTGTCTTATGCTTTTTATCAGAGGTTCTCATCAAAGGATCTCACTTGTTCTGTTTTTACATAACTCAGTTCTGAAAACTCAACACTGTTTAATAAATAAATAAAAATACACTGTTACAAATATGCATAATATTTATAAACCATCTTTCTATCATTTTCAAAACCAGTTCGGCCCAAGACCAGACTAATCAGAATGTGACACCCCTAATGACAATCATATGTGTTTAGTGTCATTAACAAATTAAGGTGCTTATAACATTACATGTAAAATAGTTTGTTTTGAGGTTTACAGATAGGACATGCAAAAATTGAGTGAAATAGATTATACAAGCAAATAGCAGAAAATAGATGAAAAACATAATAGAAGAAAAGGAAAAACCTCTATATCTTGACCTGATGTATGCCACTATAATCCTATACAATGAGATCATACTCAAAAAACACTTCTGAAATGAATTCAATCTTTCTATTCACCCCTAATGAACTACTACCAAGAAAACTTTTCAGCTGTAAAAAAATTCTGCTTGTGTTAATTATCATTAATGAAAGAGTAGTCAATATTAACTCCATATATCCATCAATGAACCTTGATTAAGCTTGAAACAAGTATTTCAAGTCGTCAACGGTAAGGCGAGTCTGCCTGCTACCACTCTCGTCTTCCCCGAAAGCAGAAGCCACCATCTCTCTCTTCTTTTGCTGCAAAAACCACACAAGACTCTAGTTTCAGTGATTTTAAAGGGTAAATATGAAAAGTTTGAAATTCTAGTCCTGATCTCCAAAGGATAAAAAGACAACTTCTTCAAAAAAAAAAAAAAAAAAAAAAAAAACATAACAAAACAAAACAAAACCCTACCTTACAAATCTTATAAATTTACAAAAGCTAGAAAAAAATTTTGGTCCTAATTGATTTTCAGTTTGTTCAGTGAAGGATACTTTAGTCATTTCACTGATAAAACTCCTCTATCAAATTAATTCTGACATTTTCTGCAATCCTTGTAGGCCAGAGGGAGTATATGAAGTTAAAACACTTCTCGAGTTCACTTGCTTTTTCTAAACGGCGTTTAACACCGACAAAACCTACTCTTTAAATCTACCATATTTCTACACAATGGGACTTGTACCCTCAAGCACTTAGAAGGGACACCATTTCAACACCTTGTTGTTACTACTGTCCACTGGGACACCGCATCTAGAGTTAGTGCTCGCAGTCTCATACGGAAAACATTGGAAGTTAATAATAAAACATTCTTTAAGGACGGTGAAAACATAAGAAAAAACATAACAAAAACACGGTCAAGGGATGATAATGGTTGTGTCCCCACTTTTGCGAACACAATCTCATTATTCATCCATTCAAAGTTTTAGACTTTGTGGGTCCCATCTTCAGTTTGTTCACACACTAAATGTTACAATTAGAAAAGAGACCCAAAATGAAAAATATAGAATGGCTATAAACATATAATGAACAGGCAACTATCTGCATTGTTTGTAAACTAGCACTAGCACGTGCAATGCTCTAAGCCAAAAAATAGTGCCAAAGAATCAAGACTTCACTTTGATACATATTAGTTTCATTTATCAGTAAAAAATAAGGATGGAACCAGATTTATTCCTATTAGAATAGTCAACATTCAACTATTAGTGAGCACACGCAGGTCATATAGTAGAAATGACTAAAGAGAGTCAAATTACTATTCAAGGGTTCATAACAGATTACTTTGAGACTACATAAATCCATTATGAACAAGAAACGTCCACTTCATCATTTAGGACCTATGAGACGGTTGAATTTGAAATTATTTTGCAGTCAACAAAAAATGATATTTATTTTTAAATTTATTCATTTCTCCCTTGTAAAGAGATGAGCAGAAAATTGGCATTAACTGTCATCATACTAAGCATTTCATTGTTCATTGGTTGTCTGACTTTAACCAAAAAAACATAAGTCGCCTAAAACAAAAGAGAGAAAAAAGTAGATATGGGAAAATGTTATATGATTCTTCCTATATAGCTAGGTTTCTAATATTATGAAAAAAAATATAAAGATTATCATCAGACATTTTGGAACAGCAGGAAAAGATCTAAATAATTTTAGACCAATACAGGAAAAGACAAGTTACAATGAAACCTGTTACCAATTTTAGAGATGTGAACGGTTATACAGCACATGATCATTTACCTGAAGAGCCAATATGCGATCTTCAACAGTATCTTTAACAGTCAGCCTTAAAACAGAAACAGGACGTGTCTGCCCGATCCTATGAGCTCTATCAACTGCTTGATCTTCGGTTGTTGGATTCCACCATAGATCCAAAAGTAGCACATGACAAGCAGCAACCATGTTCAATCCAAGACTTGCTGCTTTTAATGACATTATCATAACACTAACCTGGAACGAGCACAAAATTGTTTGTAGTTTTCCCAGAAAGAACAAAAAATAATATGATAACAAAGAACGTGAGATTCCCAACAAACCTCTGGGAGAGTGTTGAAATCCCTCACGGCTTTATCTCGTGCCGCAATAGACATTGTACCGTCAAGTCTTCTGTAACCAATCGATGATTTATTCAAGCAAGCTTCAAGCAAATCCAGCATCCTAGTCCACTGTGAAAACACAATTGCTTTCTCTCTCACAACTATGACATTATTATTATCATCAATTCCTGTTTCACGCGGTTTAACAATAGAGTCTAGAACCTCAACTGCCGCCTTTATTTTAGAGGAATCAAGTGCCTCAGAAGCCACAATATTCGAGGACCAACTAGATGAATATGGGTCGTTAACCTCAGCTGTCACTATACCAGAAAAATCTGTTACTTCATCACCCATAGAACTTTTGAGTGTCAATTTAGAAAATATTGATGAGCTGTTAAGGATAACTTTGCATTTAGAAGATGGACACTGGCTATCGTCACTTGAAAGATGTTCAAGTATGCACTGGTTGCAGAAAACATGTTCACAAGGTGTGACCACAGCATCTTCAGGTGGATCCTGTGAAATTTACAAGAATATTAATTAATAATAAAAATCATCAAAGAATGTGGTTTGAGCAGGAAAAGATGTTTAACATACATTGCATATGCTGCAAATTGCCAAAGAAGCTTCCAAACAATTAAGGAGACGAATTCGTTGTTCAGTAGGAAGCTTTTTTGCCTTATCAAGCGATGACTTCCACTCAGAGTTTGGCTTGCATCCTTTGACCAGTAGAGGATGATCACAAGCTTGCCTGAGGCGTAAAAGCATCAGCAATATGTTAACATAGTTTTGTTTCACTGTTCCAGCAGCTGCATATTCCTGACATGGTGAAATTTATAAAATTTAGTGAACTAACAATGGCTATTTAAAAATTGCAATTGATACAGACATAATTCATTAATAAGAAAAAAAGTTAGTAGGCCCCAAAATACATACTTCAAACTGAGCACGGGAATCAGACTCCAGCCTGCAGTAGAAATCCCGCTCCTCAGGAGTGAAATCCACTTTCTTCAGATTAATGGTCTTGGGTGGCAGAGAGATAATCGGTTCTCCATCAAGCAGTGTAGCTTAACAAAAAATAAAAGCAACAAACAGATTAATTTCCAGCAACAATCTTTAACAGTTGCACAGACAATAGATCACTAATAAGTCCAGCCTGGATTATGTTCTTTTAATAAATCAAATGAGTTAAACAAGTAAAACTCACACAAAGCGTATTTTTTAGTGTAATAAACTATTTTATCTTATCATATCCAACCAAAGTGATTGTTAAACATTAAAAGAGTATTTTGACCTGGCCTGACCCGAACCATTTCAAACTGTGCTAATCACCTGTTTTGGCACAAACCCAAACCAGACCAGCCAATTTGCCAGCTCTAAATCTCTAATTATTAAGTATCTGTATCTTTCTCACCTTTGGTGCGCCGAAGCATAATAGTCTTCAAAACAGCCTGTAACTTCTTATACCCAGTTGTAGGATTCCTTTGAATTGGGGACTTGATCGTTGAACAGAACGTTTTATAAACAGCATAGGGATCATATCTTAAGAATCTAAAATAGCTATATAGATCATCAATTGCATTCTGAATAGGAGTCCCTGACAAACACCACCTACGTTTAGCCTTAAGACCCCAACAAGCCCTAGCTACCTGTGTTTTATGATTTTTAATACTCTGTGCTTCATCGAGTACTACCCTAAACCATCTCACCTTAGCAAGAGGCCGAGCAAGAGATTCGAACAATTCATTGTCAATTCCCTTTTTGCCCTTCTTGGAACGCTTACTAGTAGGTGGATATTTTCTTTTATTTCCAGGTGAGAGCCCAACAGAATGAAATTCATTATGCCTTTTTGTTTCATCATCATCTTCATCAACCAGTGGCTGTTTTGGGACCTCCATGCTCACAATCGCATAAGTGGTTAGGACAACATCATACTTGGCTAGCTCACATGGGTCCTTGGTTCGATTCGGACCATGATATATTAAAACAGAGAGCCTGGCTTTGCTGCTTACCTTGTTATGCAACTCATCATTCCATTGACGAAGAACGCTGGTAGGGCATACAACTAGGGTACCTGCAGCTGGCCTACTTTGTGCATTACTTTCCATCACACAAGGACTTGATGTTTGTTTGGATTTATTACAATCTGTCACAGCATCATCATCATCGTCATCATCCAAATTAAAAGTCTCTGTCTTTATCTTTTCTGCAGCATCAGTATTAATACTAGATGATGGAGACCTTTCTTTAAGAATAAGAGAAATTGTTGATATTGTTTTACCCAGTCCCTGCAAGAGTGACCATACAAAATCAGGAGATAATTAACAAGCATCCATATATGGTGTAAGAAAGGTTGAAATATTGGTGTGTCACTGAAGTTGGGTTAAGGGGTCAACATGGGTACAGGTCAAACAAAAAATTAAATCATTTATAAATCAATGGTGCCTCATATATGGTTTCAAAAATCAACAATAATCTGAATCTTTGAGCATGATGATTTATGAAGCGTATGAACTAAAATTACATTTTGGGCAAGCCATCTGACATGAATCCTTCCAGATAACTTTTTAATACCCATTTGACCCATCCAAGATAACGTATTTACCTGAATCGACCCATTCATAAGTAAAGGAGATGAAATTGCAATATCTATGATGTACCATCAATTAAAACAACTATAAAGCAAGGAAATTGCAGAGCTTGAAATTGCAGAGCTTGAAATTGCAGAGCTTGAAATTACAAATAAATAAAAGAAGGAAGACCAAGCCACCTGGTCATCAGCAAGGATTCCTCCAAAGCAGTGCATGCTTTTAGTCTCTTTCTGTACCATCCACGATAAAGCAATTCGCTGTCAAAATATCATCAAAAAAATTATAATCCCACATCCTCATGACAATTAAATCACAAGAAAATCCAATGTTTAATCATCATATTCAAAACATTAAAATTTTGTGACCAGTTCTGACCTGGTGTCTCAAAAGTGGAACCTCCAACGAACCTTCAGGTGCATAAGCCTCTGACTTCGGTTGGGAAAGATCCTGCAATTGAACAACATCCAAATTCATTATATTTAGAATATTAGCTTTTATAAGAAAGGAATGCAACTTGTGATCCAGATCCTTAATAATTAGACTCACCTGCAATGCAGCTCGATAAATAATATGTTCATCATTTGTCTTAACCCTAGTATTGTTATATCCCACGTGAACTGGGGGAACACCGAGCGGAGGCCTTAACGGAACACTAATAGGTGATTTCCCATCTAGAGGAGATTGTTTTCTATGTGCAGATCCACTCATATCTTCTAGAATACATATATCAGGATCATCAACATCAATGTATGTAACACTTTTGCCAAATGCTTGCTGGCTGACTTTTGGTGGCATAGAACCCATACTGGTAAATGCAGCAAATTTACTCTCTATTTCTTCCTTTGTAGAGACATGTTGCTTCTTAAATGAAACATCATGATGAACGTATGATGAAGATGGCATAACTGAACTATTCCTGATATTGATAAAGGGTCCAGAATTGCTAACCCCATAAAACGATGGCAACGCGTTTTTGTCAGTGAACAAGTCAACATCACATGATTTTTCAGTACCCACATCAGATGTCCCATCCATCATAGAAATAATTTGTCTGTTGTCTGGTAACATAGAAGTATAATGAGTTCCATTGCTAGAGACTCTAGCAGGTGTTTCAGTAGAGCTTTCACTGCTTGGTAAAAAAGTACTAGTGCCTGATGCAATCTTATCATCAAATAACATTCCATTATCGTAAATCATAGGCTGAGTACCAGAATAAGATGGTCCATTAACATTCATGATGTATGGCATAGAAGATTTATCAATCATGTTGTACAAGAAGTCAGAATATATTTCATCAGTCATCCCAGACTTATCCATCAAATTGAGATCAATATTACCATCACTAATACCAAAGGCCCCACTGCTAGTAGCTCTCTCAAAGTTAGGTTCTCTGATGTCATAGTGACTAGATGATGAAAAATCTTTCCTGGTGTCATAAGGGCCAGAAGATGGAAAGGTACCTGCTGAAACTGGCACCGTCCAGTCAGTGGGGACCCACGGGTACACGGGCGTGGAGGAGACATCTGGCAGAGGTTCCACCTTTGTGACCCCGTGATTAACTGGTTGTCTCTCACACTCAGATGAACCACTTGAGCAAACAGTTCTAGAAGCTGAAGCTTCTGGGTGATCTGAGGGGAGAATTCCAAGTGAATAAAGATACCCGGGTTATAAATAAAAACTCACAGTTCATAATCATGAAACTAGAGCATTTCACATATCATATAAAATACATAAGTTGGTTCATAGTAAATGTTACCATCAAGGGTTTGGGAGTTCTCCTTAGGACCAACATGTGAAGCTGACTCGTCATATGGTGCAGTACTTAAAGAAGGATCTGCCAATCCACTCTGTAAATGTATACCAAATAGTAAGTTTCTAACTAAAATGCTTGCTTAACAGCGTAAGATCATAAGGAAAAAATCAAATTCTTGATTTGACATGTTAAATTTAAACAAAAACATCACTAACCAACATTATCTAAACAAAAACTAGTCTAAAATCATCCCAAATTACAAATCAGCAGCCCTAGAAACCACAAATCCCACATAAATCACAAGCAACACATTAAACCTTAAGCAACATCGCACATCTAAAACCAGTAGTCCCCAATTCCCATCCTGAAACCCATAACGACGCCCAATTCTCCAATCAAAACCACCAAACGTTCCAATTCCACACAACACAAGACCACACACGTCACCAACAATTCAAACCACCACACTCCAAATCAACCTGAAAAACCAACAATCCAACAAACATCTACCTGCGAATAATCCTCAGGAAGCCTCTCATCCAGAATACTCAAAAAAGAGTCCATATCCATGCTCATCGCCCCATCATCCGCCACAAATCCGTCATCATCGTCACCATCAAACTGCCATTCATACGAAGTCCCAACGTTCGCCATCATCATCACAGCCACAAACTCATCCAACCCTCGGAAAAAAACCCTAATTCGTTCGTCGCGATTGACTCGTTGGTGATACAACAGCGACTGAAGATGCAATTGCAATAATAACAATAATAATCAGTTGAATCCGCAAAGAAATAGTGGGAATTGAGGGTTGATTTTGGGGATTAATGATAATAATATTGAGGGTTTGTGTGTTGTGAAATCGGGGAGAAAGTTGTTTGCAGTTTCGGGGAGATGTGTGTTTTGTGTGTGTTTTGTGTGTGTGTATGACTTTTCCCCTGCGTTGAAGGTTAAGGATTTGGAATCATAGCGTGAATGGTGCGGTTTTTCTTCGGTTTTTGTTTATTTTATAGTTGTCTGTCATTACTTGCAATTTAGTTAAATAAAGACTTAATATAATTGTGATTAACTAATTATCTATCTACATTGTATTGTATTAGTACCTAGGAGCATCCTCCGCGTTAGATTGGGTGTGTTGGATATTATTAAGGCTTGGTTGGAGTGTTAGACGATTTGTATAATAGTGTTCATGTTGTATTTTCGGTAACTTGGGTTTGAAAAAAAATCACTTTAAAACGTTGATAAATAAGGATGTTGAAATAGTAAATTTGGATTTTGTGAGTTATTATATTATCATATTTGAAAGTTGTAAGATAAAATGAATAGATTATAAGAAAAGTTGAATACGTTTGTACGTTTTTATTTTGATGAGTTGTACATTATTACACATAGTTTTATTTAAATTGAAAAAAAGTCCACACCCGTGTAGCTATTTATATTATACTTCCCATTCATTTTAGCATTAACAATTTGTGATCCCGTTATGTTATATCACATTTAAATATTACTAGTTAATGTTTGTACCATGAGCATTATAGGTTGTACATATCTTTTTTTTTTCTTTCTTTTTAAATTTATATTTTTAAACACAATACTTGTATATTTTTTATAGTTTAAATTTTATAAAATTTTTATTTCAATTTTGGTCCTCTATACTTTTCATCTTTTAAAAAAATTATTGTTTACATTCCGTTCTAAATTTTGAGAGTTAACAAGTCGTGACGTACGCATGTGGTTCAACGTTGTTACGTTTTATTTTCCCGTTTAACGGCTATGTCGCAACATGCAGGTCCTAGATCAACTTAGTTATTATTTTTAATGTCTTGCGTTTCATGTATATGGTTCTACGTTTTTACGTCTACTTTCTGTTCGGTTTTATTATTTCCGTTTCTATTTTTTAAATACGAGCTTTTCAGTCTTGTAGTCATTAACGGTGGTGTGACATTGAAGTTATTAACATGGTTTTACGCCCCCATCGCCACACGGGGGGGGGGGGGGGGGGGGGCTTAGTACTATTTATTAGTTAAAAGGTTTTGAGGAAAAGCTAAGCCATGACACACCTCTTTTTGACCGTTGGAGCATGCCCGACCCTCACCCCACCCCCCAACAGCTAGTTGCCAAGAGAAAGTTACACTATAAATACAATCTGAAACTTAGAAATTTTAAACACCAATTCAAAAATTCTTCTCTACTTACTCTACTCACTAACAATTATTAAAAAATACCCCTTGATATTTATTTTGTTTTCTTCTCATCGTCTTCAGATGGTTCCAAGTAAGGGTGTCATTTGGGTTTTTTAATCGGGTTTTGGGTTTTTCGGGTCGGGTTCCTCGGGTTTTTAGGTGTAGGAAATCAACCCGAATACCAAACCAAATAAGCAACATTTAATCGGTTTTCGGGTTTCGATATTTGGGTGTATTCGGGTCGGATTAATTGGTAATTGGGTTAGACTAAACTATTAAGCTTTAAATTATTTGCTATCTCAAATGTTTGTGTAAACAATATATATAAGATCAAAATATATGTATGAGATTTAACATGTCTTATCAATATAGAATTATGTTTATTATCTTGAACGGAAAGTTTTTGCGTATTTTCATTCACTTTATTATGCATATTTAAATTTTAAATGACATTATATATTAATTATCCTCAAAGTTTATATAATAAAATTAAACTACAACAATATAATATAAAGTTTAGAAAATCATGTTCTCAGATCGTGTAAAACTGTAAATGGTAGCATAATACACACATATAAACATATACAAACACATATATAAATCTTGAAATTTTTATAAAGTAATATTCGGGTTGACCCGAATCTTACAAACTCAACCCAAAGACCAAACCATTTATAAAAATTGGGTTCGGGTTAGTGTAATAATCGGGTTGGGTTGCTCCGGTTAGTTCTTAATCGGGTTCGGGTTGATTTTGTTCGGGTTTGATATTCGGGTTCGGGTAAAAAACACACCCCTAGTTCCAAGTCTAACGAGTTAAAAAAAATTTAACTTCTAGTCAAACACATTGACGAGGCTGAAAAAATTGAGAAAAAAGATTTTGAAACGTGATCATGTTTGGCTAATAACGTTCTTATGAACGATTATTTTATAAAGAACCCAAAATACACAGACGAGATGTTTGGAAGTAGGTTTCGGCTACCTCGAGAACGCATTGTTGAAGATATACGTAACAACTTTTCATGGTTTAAATAATCGTTTGATGGGAGTTGAAAAGAAAGTTTCACGGCAATATGGAAGTGCATTCGGCAATACGTCAACTCGCAACAGGTAATTCACCGAACACATACGACGAATACTTAGCTATGTCTGCTAAGACTTCTCGTGAATGTCTTGAATATTTTTACAACGCTTTTATTAATTTGTACGCTGATGAATATTTACGAAGACCCACTAGTCAAGATATTGCATTATTGTATGCTGCTCATCAATATTGGCCTTCAGGGCATGCTCGGTAGTATTGATTCCACTCATTGGGCATGAAGAAACTCTCCTACGTGTTTGCAAGGACAATATCATCGATGTAATCACGATGGTCAAACGGTGATTCTCGAAGCCATGGCATCACAAGATTTGCGCATTTGGCATGCTTATTTTGGTGTAGCCGGTTCTAACAATGATATTAATATTCCCTATCAATCTCCAATCTCCAATTTTCATGCAAAATTGAATGGATCCGCTCCGATATGTTCTTTGATGTTAACATAAATTGATATAAACATGGTTACTATCTAGCCGATGGTATATATCCTTCCTGATCAACTTTTGTGAAGTCTTATTCTTATCCAGTTGAATACAAAGAAAACGATTCAAAAATGTGGAAGAGTCCACAAGAAAAGATGTCGAAAGAGCTTTTGATATTTTAAAAGCAATGAAATAATTACTCGACTGACTAAAGTGATGAAGATTGAGAGGATGAGAAGTCAAATGTATGTGTGCATTATACTACATAATATGATTATAAAAATGACACCAACACTATTTCTCATATGCACATTCGAGATCCATCGACGAATTCAATTGAGAACGAAAATACAATTTTGGAGTTTCGCGATGAGAACACACATTTTATACTTAGATTGGATCTCATTGATATCACGGTTTTCGATGATGAAGAATAATTTATTTTATAGTTATTATTATTTTTCTTGTATTTTTTTTAATTTTAAGGTAGTTTTTAACTTTTATATAGTTTTTTTTTGTTTTAATGAAGTAATTTAGAAAATTTGGTGTAGTGTATTATCTATTACTAGCTTTAGTAAACCCGTGTATTACACGGATTTAATAAATAATATATTAATATAATAAAATTTATTATTTATAAATGATATTATAAGATACGATATGACTGACTATAACTAATAAAACAGTAATATCAACATTTTAAATTTTTTTCCAAAAAAATAAACATTTTATTATAAAACAAACCGTATAAAAATGTTATTTTTAAAAATTTTCTTATCATAACTCCCAAATGTAATTATTTTTTATTTTAAAAATTGAATTTTTAAAAATACCAATTTTAAAATATTTAATATTTTTAAAAAAGTTATATGCTTTAGAAAAATTAATTATTTTATAAAAATTTTGTTTATTTAGAAATAATATTAATAAATAGATCTCTTTTTTAATTTATTAAATGTAAAAGAATGTTAAATAATATTATTAGTAATTAAGGTAATTATTTAAGAGGAGAGAGAGGCGGGAAAATTTTGGTGATGATGATTGTGGTGCTGCCACGTGGCATCTCGATGATTATGATGCTGCCACGTGGCATCTCAAGTTACTATTTTATTAGAGTAAGAAGATTTGATTGGTGGGTGTGTGTAGTTTGGTGGGCATGTTATGGGCACTCGCACCACCTTAAAAGGGTTAAATATGTTAAATGGATTCTGATCAAATATGTTAAGATTTAGATTACGATTATATAAAAGAAATGACAAATGACCAAAATTGGTGATTGCAATATTTAAATCAAGGAAAAAGTTACCTTTTTAGAAATTAAAATCAAATTAATAGAAATCTATACTGTTTAAATCAAGGACACGTCTCAACTTCTAATAAAATTTAAACTTTTTGTTTTTCATGTCTTTTTTCCTTTTAGATGAAAATAATTTTAAATAAGTAAACTGAATAATTATATGATCAAAATATAATTTTTTTCTTTTAATAAATTATTAAAATATACTAAATTATAAGAATTCAATTATATTTTATCTTAAAATATAATTTTATAATTTTTTTTATAATTTTTTATTTAAAATTTCATAAAGTTTTATTATTTATTATTTCAATAATGGAAATGATATGTAACATATAAATACAAATTATTAATAATGCCTAAATATTTTAATATGTAGAATTCATTTTACCCATGTAATATATAGGTTTGTACCTGGTAACTAAATAAGTTAACACATGATGATTCTAATTAAAATATGTTTAAGTTTAAACTACGGTTTCATAAAGAAGATATCAAATGATGAAAATTGATGATCTGTAATATGATTAACAATGGAAAACGTTATTGTTTTAGACATAAAAATCAAATTACTAGAAATAACTAGAAAATGTAACACATGCAGCACGTGAGGCGAGGGGCAACAACTAGGAAAAAAAGTTCAAAAACTTAAGAACATATCTGATTTTTTTAATATATATTATATCGTGCAATTCAAGTATTCTAAGAAAATTTTAATGAAGATCCAAACTCAACCAAACATGAGTTATGAATCAATTGTTTTACTGTATTCGTAGTTCATAATCATAAACACATAGGTATTTATGACAATAAAATATGGGTCTGGTTAAATAGATACCCCATTATTTTAAATCAACACCTCAAAATTTATATACGGGTAGTATAGTCTCATACACGTCGTATAGGGGGGTCGTATAACCCTATACGGAGCGTATAACCCCTCTGACAGCCTCCTGAATTTTTTCTCGTAGTTTGTGTCGAAATTAACTATATGCGTCGTATAGCCCTATGTGTGTCGTATAGGGGGGGGGGGGGGTTCGTATAGGGCTATATGCGGTGTATAGCTCTCTGACACTCCCCTGAATTTTTCTCGTTTTCAGTTCATTCGACCCTATACGCCGCATATGGATCCATACGCGGCGTATAAAAGGGTGTCGATTTATCTGAGTAGGTGTCTAAATATTAAGATCCTAAAATATAATCATATGAATAGGGGAATGTTCTACTAAAAAATAAATTTTGCCTAAGAAGGGTAAGAAATGATCTTAGCCTTCCATTTCTTAATCAATGTCTAAGATGATAATATTATAAATAAAAAGATGGAAGGGTATTTTGGGTATGTAACCACTTTTGTTGACTTTTTTGAGTTTCCTCCAATTTTTTAAACGTTTATAACTTTTTCATGCTAGGTTATTTTTTTAAAAAAATTACACCATAAAATCAAGCATTTTTTTCTCTTTAAATTGAGTATAGTATTGCTATATTTTTTATAAAAAACAAATTAGGTGAAATTGTGCTGCATTTTAACGTTTTTATATTGTATTTTATAAAACAGCACAAGGTTGTGCTGTATTTCATAAAACAGCATAAGGTTGTGCTGTATTTCATAAAACAGCACAAGGTTGTGCTGTATTTCATAAAACAGCACAATGTTTTGCTGTATTTCATTAAACAGCACAAGGTTGTGCTGTATTTCATAAAACAGCACAAGGTTGTGCTGTATTTTATAAAACAGCACAAGGTTGTGCTGTATTTCATAAAACAGCACAAGGTTGTGCTGGATTTCATAAAACAGCACAAGGTTGTGCTGGATTTCATAAAACTGCACAAGGTTGTGCTGGATTTCATAAAACAGCACAAGGTTGTGCTGGATTTCATAAAAAAGCACAAAATTGTTAATAGACCAAAATACCCTTTAATCCTATTTTCTAGTTTTGCCACATGTCACCACCTCATTTCTTCTTATTCTTCTTAGGCAAAATATATTTTTTAGTGGAACCTCCCCCATAAGAATATATGATATACATGTTCCTTACAAATAATCATATGTTTATATTTTATTCGTATGGTGTCTTTAAGTTAAAAAAACAATAAAGAGGTAAAAGGTATAAAACGACAAAATAAAAGCATCACGACCATTGTCACCGTTAGACCATGGATTGGCCACATCGAGATCAATACTCAACTGTAAGATTTAAGCAGAGAACTATAGTTATTTATAATTCGATTGTGGATAATCACTAAAGTTTTCTAAAAATTTTGATGCTTAATGAAGTCAAGATCAAGAAAATGAAATACCAATTGATGAAGCACAAGATCCGCAAATGAAAATTGTTAAATGGAGAAACTATTAGTTGAAAATCTAATAATATTGTAACAAGATTTATAAGGGTAAATGATTATAAAACTAGAGGAAAAATTAAAAGAAACATAGCAAGTTACGAGAAAATCAGGTAAACCACGTCCAGCTAATCATAAAATCTATAAAAATATTTTTTTCAATTGTTTTTAGTAAATTTTGATATCATTATTTAATTTAATATTATATTCTTTTAATTTAAATCTATTCACTCATAACTAAACAATATTGAATTATATATACATAACTTAAAGTTTTACATATGTAACTCACAAAGTACATGTTGAAATCAAAGATGTTTATCAAACAAGAAACTCATAAAACTTTTGATTACAAAGAAACAATCCAAATCTATCTGATGAACACAATCCAACAAACCCCAGAGAATATATATATGAGAACTGATACAAATCTATGAGTTCTAGTACAAAGTAATCATCTAGAACAAGATCTATCTACAAAGATATGAACGAACCCTAGAAAAGGGTTAGAAGAGAAGTACAACCGTATGAAGATGAAATGAAGAATGAAGGGTGTTAACCCTAATCATACGATGCAGCTCCCTTAAATAGCCATCAACTTCCAGCTTTATCTCGAACAGTCCTTCAACTTCAAGCTTCAACACAATCAGCCCCTCAACTTTATAAAACCTGTCATTCACAAGAAATGTGTCAATTAACATATAACTAAGTTTTAGAATATGAATTGATATTGATATTATTATAATTTCAACACCCCCCCTCAATTCAAATTCTAAAACAATCATATAAACCCATTTTTTCACAAAGAACCTTGTGTTGCTTAACACTAAGTCCCTTAGTTAGAACATCAGCTATTTGATCAAGAGTATCAATTTTAACAGGTTGCAACACACCTGTTGCAACTTTTTCTCTCAAAAAATGTAAATCTATCTCAAAATGCTTTGTTCTATCATAAAATACTGGATTGGCTGCTATCAAAATTGCAGCTTTACTATCACAAAACAGATTTACAGGAAGCTTTTGTTAAACATGTAAATCAGTTAAAACTTTTAAGATCCATATGACTTCACAGCCAGCAACACACATGGCACGATATTCTGCTTCAGCAGAAGATCGTGATACAGTGGATTGCTTCTTACTCTTCCACGAAATCAATGAGTCACCCAAGAATATGGTGTATCCAGTAACACACCTCCTTGTAGATAAACACTTTCCCCAATCAGCATCAACAAAACACTTTAAAGAAAAATTTTCAGACCTTTTAAAACAGATACCTTGACCAGGTGAACCTTTCAAGTATCTTAACAGTTTAAGAGCAATGTTTAAATGAGAATTCAAAGGTTCATGCATAAACTGACTTAAACTATGCACTGCAAATGCTATGTCAGGTCTGGTTAAGGTCAGATAAATCAGTTTCCCAACTAACTTTTGATACTGAGTCACATTTTTCAACTTAAAATCATTTTTATCTGAATTGTTCAAATCAGTTGCAATAACATTTTGATCAATAGGAATAGATGAAGGTTTACAGCCAAGGAGTCCAAATTCGGACAACAACTCTAGACAATACTTCCTTTGGCTCAAACACACCCCCTCTTTAGTCTCTATGACCTCAATACCCAAAAAATACTTGAGTTTACCCAAGTCTTTTATCAAAAAACTTTGATTGAGAGAATGTTTTACTTTCTTAATCTCAGCTTCATTATTTCCAGTAATTACAATGTCATCTACATAAACCAATAGAGCAACAATCATACTACCAGAATTTTTAACAAACAAAGAGTAATCATTAATGCTTTGTACAAAACCTAGACTAAGCAGTGTTGAAGTTAACTTCTTATTCCATTTTCTAGGAGCCTATTTAAGCCCATAGAGAGACTTCACAAGCTTACACACCTTATTATTATTGGAATCAGAATAATAACCTTCAGGAAGTTTCATATATACATCTTCAGTCAATGTACCATATAAAAATGCATTATTGACATCCAATTGATACAAATTCCACCCATTTTGAATAGCTACACTGATTAAACACCTTACAGTCACCATTTTTACAACAGGTGAAAATGTTTCATCAAAGTCAAGCCCTTCTCTCTGAGTATATCCTTTGGCTACCAATCTAGCCTTATATCTTTTTATTTCTCCTGATGACTTATACTTAATCTTATACAACCATTTGCACCCTATTGCTTTTCTATCCTTAGGAAGATCGGTTAGAATCCAGGTTCCATTTCTATTTAGTGCTTCTATTTCCTCATTCATGGCATTAACCCAATTTTTATCTAAACATGCCTCTCTATAACTAGTAGGCACACTGATTTTATTCAATAAAGACACAAAACAGTAGTCCTGAGGAGTTAGATTAGAGTAATTCACAACCTTTTCTATGCCATATTTTACTTTACCATGAACAATGAAGTCACTAAGATGCTTAGGAACAGAACGGACTCTACTAGATCTCCTAAGAGTTCCCTCAGATTCGGCAGGATCATTCCTAGGGTCAGAGTAATGCTCAGTCTCACTGACACCCTCACTAGACTCATCATACTGCTGAGAGAGACTGCAACTCTGCATAAGTGGCAGAGATACTACCATCATGATGACCTGGATTTGCATCAGTGGCAGAGTGACCACCAGACTGATGCCCTGAGGAGTCATTTATACCAGCAGGAGTATCTAATGGGGTCTCAGGAATCTGAGACTTACCCTTGAATCCCTCCTGATTGTTACCTTTATTAGCCTTCTCATCATCATTGGCATGAATAGGGTGTCAAATATGGTGTCACTGTCTACATTGATACTATTGCTTGGGTCACATGAATTAGATTTGAATGGAAATATATTCTCATAGAATTTAACATCTCTTGAATAAAAAAAATTCTTTCTTATCTAAATTCCACAGTTTATATCCCTTTTTATTATTAGAGTATCCCATAAAAATACATTCTATTGCCCTAGAATCAAATTTATTTCCAGGGTGAAGGTCAGTAGCAAAACATAGACAGCCAAAATTCTTAGATGTGAAAGAGAAGGCTTGCATTGATATACTAATTCATAAGGAGATAAGCCAGAGAGCACAGATGATGGAGTCCTATTTATCAAATAACAGGCAGTTAGAATACATTCACTCCACATAGTCATAGGGACCCCACCTTGGAACATGAGAGACCTGGCCACATTCAACAGATGTCTGTGTATTCTCTCCACAACTCCATTCTGTTGTGGAGTATAAACACAGGATGTCTGATGAATTATTCCATGTTTTGAAAACAAGTTTTCTATAGAGTGATTAGTGAATTCAGTCCCATTATCTGATCTGATGCATTTGACTACTTTTGAAAATTGAGTTTTAACTAAGTTAATCAGGCCTTCAATATGGCACATCACTTCATCCTTAGACTTCAGCAAGTATATCCAGACAGCTCTGGAGTAATCATCTACTACAGTTAGAAAGTACTTAAAGCCTTCTCTGGATGATATTTTGAAAGGACCCCATAGGTCAATGTGCATTAGTTCACCTAGTGATGTTGACACATGAGAGCTCTCAGGAAAAGGTAACCTTGTTTGCTTAGATTTATGACATATTTCACAAGGCAAATTACTATTTGTAGTTGTGATCATAAGATCCTTTTTCAAAATATTTAGAACTTGATGTGATGGATGGCCAAGTCTCCTATGCCATAGGCTGTGGGAGTCAGAACAGGCAAACATGTTACAAGCCCAGGCAGGATACCTCTAGATGCATCCTTATAGAAGTAGAGACCATCAATTTGTTTACCACTCATCAGACACTTGTTTTGATGTAAATCCTGAATTGAGCAGGAATGTTCATCAAACCAACATTTAAGTTTATTGTCCTTAGTGAGTTTATGAACAAACATCAGATTTACATAATACTCAGGAACAACTAACACATCAACTAGTATTATGTCACTTGTCTGTTTGATATTACCAATTTTTGTGATTTTAGCCCTAGTGCCATTTGGGTGCCCTACAGACAACCCAACATCAGACACATCAACAAGGTTGAACATATTGGTCTCAGATACTGTCATATGTTGATTTGCACCTGAGTCAATTATCCAACCTTGAGTAAGGTTAAACTCACCTGAGCTAGTATGGCTCATCATGTTCATATAGTGACTTTTACAGTTTTCATTTATACAGATGTTACCTGACATATTAGCATTAATCTGAGAGTTGGAGGGAGATCCTTCACTGATAAGAGATAGCAGTTTTGAGATTTGGTCAGGAGTGAAGGGAAAGTCAGAAGGAATGGTCTTATTGTTCAGTACAGACTTATTACTCATGTTGGCAGCCCTGGAAGTATTTGATTTCTTTTTGTAATTTTCAGGATATCCTATGAGTTCATAACATCTCTCAATTGTATGTCCAGTTAGATTGCAATGTGAACATTTCAGTGGAGAGCCTTTTCCAGATTTTTTCTTGGGTTCTGAGGCTCTAGCAACAAAGGCTGTTGCTTGAGTCTTAGAACCATTTTTAGAAGATGAATTTCTGTGAGACTCTTCACTAGAAATGATGGAGAAAGCAGCTTTGACAGATGGCAGAGGATCTTTAGTTAGAATATTAGATCTAATAGGTTGGTATACTTCATCTAAACCCATAAGAAATTGCATAAGCTATAAGTTTTGATTGAAGTTAGAGAACCCTTTTGCAGCTTGGCAAGTGCACGTAGGCAAATTAGTTAATGTATCATATTGGCGTCACATGGAGTTTAGTTTGTGATAATAGTCAGATATAGGTGACCCATTCTGGGTTAAGGAGTTAATGTTTTGGTACAGATTAAACACAACTGATCCATCCACTTTGTCATATGTTTCTTTTAATTCTTGCCAAACTGCAGAGGCATCTTTTGAAAATATTTGACTAACATATAGATCCTCTGATATGGAATTTAAGATCCATGATAACACCACAAAGTTGCATCTATCCCATTGTCTTCCTAACTCATCATTTTCAGGTTTAAGGCATGAGCCATCTATGAAACCTATCTTATTTTTCACATTAAGGGCTAGTTGCATAGCATTTGCCCATACAGAGTAATTTTCAGTACCTTTTAGTTTTATTGAGATAATAGAGATGTTACTAGTGTCACTTGCATGGAGATATAAGGGATTACCAAAGTCAAGTTTACTTATCTGTGAATCAAGAACAGGGGGAATGCTACCATCACTAGAGAAGGTATCATTTCCAGATTTTTTATCATCAGCCATAGTACAATCCAATTACACAAAAGAATAACCAATATAATCACAACACAACAATATCAAACAAGAACGCACAGCACTGCACAAGATCACTTTAACCAACCAGATACCCGGTCAATTTATTGACTGGCCAAGTGGTAAAGGGGGCAGTGATAGACAAGACCACACAGTAGCACAAGCGGAATTCAACAACCAATAAAGAACACAGATATCACAAAGAATCGAAAAGTTATTGTAACTAACAGAAATTTACACCACACAAGGGGCCCTGCTCATAGTCCAAGTGTTAACGGGCAATTGATTCCTGTCCTTGACAGAAACTCCCTGTGAAGGGACTTGCTACGAGACAGGAAGGAACAAGAAACCTTACAGTGAGGTGAAGTATGATACCACTTTATCGATCTCAGACTGAGAAGGAGTCTCAGGAAGTTGATCTATCTGCAACACCGGAAGTAAACTTCGGTCACAGATATGTGAGCAGTCGGGATGGTGCCTTACTCGATCGTCACCACAACAGCCCAGGATTAAGCCCAAACAGACGAAATTAGGGTTTTCTGATTTTCAATCGTTCAAGAGTTTATTTGTGATTTAAAAGGGCATAGAGCACAAGGCTCTGATACCATGTTGAAATCAAAGATGTTTATCAAACAAGAAACTCATAAAACTTTTGATTACAAAGAAACAAACTATACAAAACCAATTTCGTCTGATGAACACAATCCAACAAACCCCAGAGAATCTATCTATGAGAACTGATACAAATCTATGAGTTCTAGTACAAAGTAATCATCTAGAACAAGATCTATCTACAAAGATATGAACGAACCCTAGAAAAGGGTTAGAAGAGAAGTACAACCGTATGAAGATGAAATGAAGAATGAAGGGTGTTAACCCTAATCATACGATGCAGCTCCCTTAAATAGCCATCAACTTCCAGCTTTATCTTGAACAGTCCTTCAACTTCAAGCTTCAACACAATCAGCCCCTCAACTTTATAAAACCTGTCATTCACAAGAAATGTGTCAATTAACTTATAACTAAGTTTTAGAATATGAATTGATATTGATATTATTATAATTTCAACAGTACATATATATAACTCTTTGGTTTTTGTAGTTTTTGCATAACTTGTGAGGTTTCTTATGAAAATTTTCATTTCAAACTAAGTCCTATAAACTAAATTTACGGACACAATAAATTTACAATTTTTTTATTAAAGTATCTATAGCATACTTTGTTCACTAAATACGTTAATCGTCATTCTGTGATAAATAAAACTAGATATTCCGCCCGGTGTGTCGTGTCGGGAATTCTGTCAAGATCTCAAATATCAAAATGAATACGTAGCAACGGCGGTCATTCCGACATAGACCCTAACACATCAAGAAACCTGATTACAAACCTATGTCATAAAAATGCCTACATTATTAATGTGACATCCTACATAAATCTCACATCAGCCCCAAAGGAGATATTACTAGTTCATAATGAATATCTGGTATTTAATATCACCAACGCGTTTTTTGCGTATCGGTTGTGGATTAGAGAAGAACTACACAGTTAATCATGCTTAGGTGGCAGCAATCCAGGGATGTGTGACCTCCCTATTAAGTTTTCACCCGGGTAACAAAAAACAAATCCGTGAGCTTTTCGTGGGCAAAGCGGACAATATTGGTGATACGAGTGACCGGGTGTTACACTTAAAAAAGCCCAAACAACAAGAAAAATAACCAAACGAAAAATCACAAATACCTGGGTTGGGTACAACCTCAAACCCGAGCCGTCAACGGCGACACAATCGTGAGTATCAAAACATAAATAAATAAAACCGTTCGCAACAGTCTTTTCTATGCCGTAAAGGGGTGTGTGTGGGGGTCCTTTAGTTTTGGGTTGTACACACAAAAAAGAAATGTGATCAAAATGAAAAAAAACAAGGTTCATTATTTTCAAAAAGTTTTCTTTCATATAGATATAATATTAAAGTAATGATTAAAGACACGATTCCTTATGCGTCTACTTATCTAGAATAGTTAAGGGAAGATGGGCACCCTCGGGTAGTCATTCGGGTAGGCGGGTGTCACACCCTAACCTTGACGGCGGAATCGTCGAGGTGTGAGGGATAAGATTGTTCACAGCCACATAACGCTATGTTTAAATGTGAATAATCAAATTAATAGTTTCAATAGGAATTACAAACATAAGTCTCAATCACGAAATACATTCAAACAAATATCAAAACATAACATAACATTTCATTTATTTAACTAGGTCCACGTCCTAGTTTTATTGCAAGCTTCAAAAGACCACTTTAAACTTGGGGGTTACCTGAAACATGATAAAAATAAAAGGTCAACTAAAAATAGTTGGTGAGTTTCCAATGTTTTCATACATAATATGAAAAGATTAAAAGTTGCAATTCATGTCATAGGTTATAAGCTAGTAAGGTTATAGAACACATATCTTCACAATCAAACATCGACTTGATTAAAAGTATATAAGATTGGCTAAGTGTATTTGGTTCCCTAGTGCACAAGCATACGGCTCCTAGGAGTCGGCAATACATCGACTTTAGCACCAAATAGGCTTGTCAGGCCCAAAGATCTAAGACGTCGCCAGGCTAGCAATAGTTAATGATTGTAACAAACTATGTATCTCATATAATCACTTACAACGCACAAATAACCATGACAAGATATAAAGATGAATTGCAAGTGCTTTATAAGTCTCAAACGTTTATAAGTGTATGATGTATAAGTATCATGTTTCACCCCAAAATGGTGTGAAATAAAGTAAAAAGGGGCAAGGAAAACTCACTTGGCAAATAAGTATAAGAATGATGATTATTAAGAAATATTGTTAAACGTTCCAACGCAGTTCTTCACAAGGTACCTAGATATATTTATATTTACAAGCGTTGAGTTAATGTTAATATTAAAGTTCTAACGAGAAGCTAGAGTTTTAATGGAATTGTGGGGTTTTGTCCAGTAAATATATTTATATAATGAAATTGTTTATATTTTGATTAAGTGGAAAGAATTATACCATTTAATCATTTTTAATATATAAGAGTAATTATATTAATTGATAAGGTTTAAATATAACATACAAATAAATCTTGTAAGCTTTAAACAATATCTAATAATGACTAAAATAACATATTGATCAATAACACTTTATTAACCTAAACTACTAGTTGAAATACGTTTATAAGTAAACCTAAAATAACTCTTGTAAATAATTTGTGAATTTATAAAATATACATTTTATCATGATTAATTTATAATTAAAGATAATATGGAGTCAAGTAACAATTTAACGATTTTTAACTATTATTTAAAGTCTACTTTATAAAATAACTCACAGTTTTACCTTTGTAATTAAATTGTGAAATTATAAGATAAATATATATATATATATATATAATTGCAATTATCATGATTATTATTAAAAATAAATAGCTATTTATAATGTTTTATATAACAAATAAATTTACAGAAATTATTTGTGTAATATTTTAAATATGAAAAGTTTATAAAATTTGTTTTTATAATTTTTAAGGATTTTTCTGAATTTTTTTAGAGCTTTAAAAAGCTTTAAAAAAATGTTTGAGGTGGCCCGGGGTCGAACCCGGGACCTCAAGTGTAGAATGTGCACGGGGTACCAGCAGACCAAGGCCTAAGCCGCGGTTGGTACCAGGTTTTAAATCTTAAAACCATTGAGTACAAACCTCCCCCAAACCCGTAAACCCTAGAAACTGGTTCGATCAAATTGAACCCCATTCGAACATTGTAGTCGATCGAAGGGTTAGGGCTTTTGATCCCCATATGGAAACGAGTATAAAGGTGGTTTTAATTACCCGAATAGTGATGGACTGAAGACGAACTGAACGAAGAACAGCCGCGACGAGAGGGTGCTTGATTCGAGATGAAAACGATGATAATAATCGAATTAACTTGGCAGTAAGCTTCGTGTGATGACCTCGATGCAAAGCCCTCTGCTAATTTCGTCTCACGTTGCTCGAAAGATGGTCCTCGACTAACTTGTAGGTCCGCGGCAGTGGAGTCGATCGAAGGGAGTGTTTTCAATTGTTTTGAACGAAATTGAAGTCACAGGAGCGTTATAACCGATCTTAAGTGTGTTAGTGCGATTTCAATTTGATTATTATAGTTCGTAGTGCGATCTGAGGCCTGTAAAAGTGGCCGACATCGCGTGGAGAGGACAGGGACGAATCGCACTCAGATTCTCGAATTAAACTATAGGCATGCGTTCGAATCTTGCACATGAGGCTGTCAAGGTGTTTGTCTTGATTAAAAATTGAGTAAATTGGCCGCTGCGGGCTCGCCGGAGCCGATGGCTGGCGGCGAGGTCTCCGACGGGGAAAAAGGGGGGTTGGGTGTTTGAATAATTTACACAAATGGCCCCTGTACTTTCGAATTCTATTATTTTAGGTAATAAACTTTTATTTAAAGTTTTCAAAATATCAAAACAACCCCCTGCACTTTAATTCTAAGTTTTATTATTATTATTATTATTATTATTATTATTATTATTATTTATTATTATTATCAATAATATTACTATTATTAATATTATTATTACCATTGACATTATGGTTATTATTTTTATAATTAAACTAGTATTATTATTACTATTATGATTAACTATTATTATTATTATTATTATTATTTATTATTATTATTATTATTATTATATTATTATTATTATTAATTTATTATTTATTATTAGCAAAACTAACTTTTAATTAATTCAAAATTACAAGATGTTACAGCGGGTACCCGCGCGAGTACACCGCCGCCACCCTTTTCGGGTACTCGACGGGTATATTGATTCGGGTGGTAGTTGATGATTCGGGTGGTAAAAGAAAACGGTTTTATAGCCGTTAAATCTAGTTGTTAGGTTTAAAAAAAAGTTTAACCCTATAAATATCAATACACATACACACTATTATTTACACAAACTCAAACAAAATCATACAAACACAACAATTACATAAATGACACAATAAAAATGTTATTTTTTATTTTTTTTAATTTTTTATTTATTTATTTTCTTAGTGAGGACGACTAGGGGAACAAAAGCTGCGAATAACTTTTTTGAAATTCGATTTAGATTGTGAGATATAATTTTTTGTCTCTTTTTTTGACTCATTGTCTTATCACACTTTGTAGCAAAAATACACTTTGTATTTGAACTTTTTTCATATTTTATTTTTAATTATGTAATCTTTTATTTTTAATTACGTAATGTTTTAGTTTTAATTATGTAATTTTAATTTTTTAGTAAAAGTTAATTTTCTTTTTGAATTATTTAAATGTGAAAATAAAAGTTACAGGGTAGTCCAAGGTTGTATTTCTAGCATTTTGAATATTTCAGGGTAGTTCAAGGTACTTGTGATGTGACAGTATTTGATTGGTGGATTACAGGGTAGTCCATGGTACTCTAGGACTGTGCCCTCTCCTCCCTAACTACGCTAAACTTTGAATTGTTTGAGTTCGCCCGGCACAATTTATAGGACTTGAGATTGAGACATCATAATTATTAAAATATGATATTAAGGTTTAGTATTGATTATTATTAGAGTTAAGCACATGGTTCTAATTTAAGCTTTAATGGTTTCTTACAAACTTTATATATTGTAATCATTATTTGGATAAATGGTCAATCAACTATTTTACTATTATAATACTTATTAAAGACTTATGTCGGTGGCTACAGCGCCACCGACCTCCTCACCTCTATCTGTTCTCATCAAATCACAAACCCACACAGTATCTCAATCTCCTCTTTTTGGGTCACCGCAGGCGAAAGCCACCGACGACCTCCTCACCTCTATCTGTTCTCATCAAATCACAAACCCACACAGTATCTCTATCTCCTCTTTTTGGGTCACCGTAGGCGTGGGAGAAATCAAATCGGACCTCAACGGAAGTCGGATCTCCGACCGGTGATGAGACCCATTATTTGCAGGAAGAGATGCGACGGTGGAGGTGAATGTGGATGGTGCTGGTTGTGGCGGCAGGTGGGTGGAGGTGAATTTGGAGAGAGAAAGTAGAGAGAGAGAGGCGGTGGCGGCAGGTGGGTGGTCGTTTCCGGCCGCCTTTGTCGCCGACGGATCAACGTAGGCCCTTAGATCGCGACACCGGTGGTGGCAGATGAGCGGTCGTTTCCTCCGGCGGGGTTGAGGATCTCCGGTGATGAGATTGGTAAGGATGGTGATGCGTGAGATTCATGGAGGTTAGGTTTAGCTGATGCTTATTTAAAAATGATGTTTTTGATTGTTTTTTGGTTTGATTATTTGTGGACATTAGGGTTTTAGAAGCAATGTTGTTACTGTTGATGAGGGAAGTTGGGAGCTTTAAGATGGATTCAAGTTTCGATTATGCTCTGCTATCTAATTGATCTGCCATTGATGGTCATATTTGGGGTTGAACTTCATTATATTATATACACTAGCTTATGGTTGATTATTGTATACATGTAAAGAAATTACTCCAACGAGGGTTAAAATTCAACTGTTGACTGCATAAGTTAATCTTTTTTTTATCTAGAAGGGTGTTTGGGATCGCGAATTAGAACTGTTTATCTGCATATTGCTTTTTGGTTAGGAACAAGGTGTTTTAAGGGTGTTTGGAGAATCGATCTAAATAGAACGATGAATGATTTGTTTAGCAATTAGCATGTCAACAAGCTGTGTATGATTAACACAGGACCCGAAACCTCACCTGTTATAAGGTACACAGTTTTGGTAAAGCACGGGTATTTCAATCGGTTCTAATCGGGTCCTAATTGCAGTTAATGTATTCTTTTTGTTGGGCGTAGGATCTTATACGTGCAAGACTAAATATAGAGGAGTTGTACTTGTACCATCATGAAATTTATCGATCATTATTGGTTTTCCTTTCCCTGTCCAGAAGAGAGTTTTAGATCCAACCAAAGCTTAATCAGTTTCTGCTGTGGAATGAAGAAACATATTTGACGGTGAGTAGTTACCTTCGAAAGTTGCTAAACTGATGCTACAAAAGACCAACCAAGATAAACAAAATATACTTGGGGTGAGTTTACTTCTGCTGTGTTTTTTTGCCTTTTGGATAAGAATAAAAGTAGTGCTTCTTAGTTTAATCCTTTTATAAATTTGACGCGTTGATTGACAATTTATAAAATGATTAACATTGACAGTGAGTCGTTGAAGGCAATACATACGTTATTTTTGACCATTTCTTACAATTTTAGATCATTTACATGCATTTTTGTTGAATATTTTACTGTGTAGATAGTGGACGGAGGTCACCTTTTTAAAAATAAATATTCAGAGCTGTTTTATGCTTTTAAAGCGGTTCAACACCTGAGACCGAACATTATAGACCGGGACCTCTCTTTAGTTTTTTTTACATTAGTCTTTGTGTACCGAACAACATATTTTGAATAAAATCTGTTGGTTTTTATCTTGTGATTCGTTTTTATCACTTTATTCTTATTCTTTTATATGAAATGCAATTGCCTTTTAGAACAACTTGGATGAGCATTTCATGCTTATGCACTTTCTTGATGTTGGAAGGTTAGCTTTACAGTTTTACTACAACTTTTGGTTATATCTACATGTAATATTACATAATGAGATGTGGATATCCGTAAAACATCTTTCATTTAACGAAAAATGTTTGCAGTTTGCAAGTTTGGGGGAGTTTCTGTAAGAGGTCAAGGATATCAATCAAGGAGAGCGGGAGAAAGGTTCTCAAGCACTTTTAGAAGTGATTCTGACCTGTCTTCTAAAGGACAACAAGGCAATTTTAAGTTACACATGCTTTATTCGTTTGTTGTTTTATTTTCTGTAAAAGTTATCCTTACAATTATGGCCAATGGTTTTCTTTTACTCATACTATCTGTATTACTTATTCTGTTAAGAATTATAATTTTTTTTCTTCCTATAATCCTATTCATGTGTAACTTATTTGTTCCCCCCTTCAGGACACATTTTCAGCTTCTTTTCAGCTGGCTGTTTCTGTTATTGTTGGCTTCTTTCAGCTGGCTGTTTCTATTATTGTTATTGAAAATTGCAGTAAGGCACTTGAACTGTTAGTTTGTCATTTTCTCAACCGCTGTATTTTGGACATTGTGTTAAAAGTGAGCTTAAAGAATCATATCATGCTATTATATTTGAAATCTTTCAGTGTGCTCCACAAATGCTTATTGCTGTTGTATACAACTTTGGATTATGATTTATGGTTAAAGGTTTAATTTGTTTTTATGTTATTTCACATCATTTATATGATATGCTAATTGTCATTACACTTAGTTCCTACGATTAACTGGAAAATGTATGGAAAAAGGAGAATGTATAAACTTGATATTGTTTGTTTTATGATTTTCTTAGGAAAATGAAGCACTTGTGTCATACGCCCATGGGAAGCAAGTGGTCGTAAATGCGGCAGAGCGAGGTAATTCTTTTCCACCTTTAACTGATGATCTTTGATGACTTCTGGTAAATAAAAATTTAAAACTAAATGTAACTTTAATACTAACAATTTTATTGTGTCAATTTATAAGATTACTTAACACTTGCGTCTGTTAAGCATTCAAAAAAGAACCCCGCGGCAACGCGCGGGTTCATTTCCTAGTTTTATAACAATGTCACAAGCTTTTAGAAAATATCATAATCTTATAAACGATTAAAACATTTAAATAGGCCATAGACATGTGAAAGCAATTGTATTTAAGATGGTAACTTTTAAATTAAATCAATCCAAATTTAGTAGAATTGCACCAATTGGGATACAATTACCTAAGGTGGGAAATATACAAAGCGTTACGCATCTTGTAAACAAAAAAGCTTATTAATACAATTTTTTTTTTCTTTTTCATGTTAATTAAGTCACATCTCATTCAAAAACCACTGGTTTTATCATGGTTTTATCATTGCTTAACATCTAGACAAAAATTTAAAGCAGTTTTGAACTCACTAAAACGAACATACTTTTAGATGAAATATAGACTATAAGACCCACAATTGATGCACGGTTGAAACGTGACATCATTTGAGTATCGGTACAGTTGTGATTCTATTTATTTGGGTAGTTAAACAAATATTACTTTCACTCCGTCTTCAAGCTTTTTGTGACCATAAAAATAGCAATAAATATTTTTTTTCTTTATGTGATTTAAGGAAGAGTAAAGATGATTGGCGGAAAAGTACTACAAATGAGTTATTTTTTGTGGTACAGTGACGAGTGGTTGAAAAAAAAAACATTGAGCCAAATGACATGTTCCTTTTTTTGTTTGTTTAACAGTTTAAGCACATCTTACATTCTTACCTCTATTCTTGTTTTTCTTAGTTTTAAAGTTGTCCACTTAGACCCATTGAAAATAGCATTTGACCCAAATCTATCTATAACTTCATAAAAAAAAGTCAGAATGAGCTTATAGTTATGCATGTAGTCCATATGTTCCTTATGATTAAATATACAGATATCTCAAAAATACATTGAGATGGTAAGATATCTTTATATTTAAAAAGTTAAGTGTTCAAATATTAAGATACAACTTCAGATAGTTCAGAAGTAGATTAAAAGTTGTTCTAACGTAACTTAAATAAAAATTGGTTACAATATATATTTACATGTGTCCAAATTATGAATTTCATCTTTTGTTTATCAAACTGTAATGCATTTGACACCTATTACAAATAGACATTACAAACTGGTAACTCCATATAATATTTTTGTTTTAACCTTTTACCTGCAAAGACAGGACCTACGAATACACATGTTGTGTTTTATTCATGTGTGTGACAAGATTTCATGTTCACATATTCGGTTTCACGTAAATTCTTTAGTTTGAGTCAGGTATGGACCGCTAATCCGTGAACACAATCCGGTTAGGAGCCAACTCTCCACACTATCTTTGTTGCCTACAACTTTTGCATTTAGGAGTATTCATAAACCAACAAAAACGACTTTTTCTCCAAGGTGATGTAGGTCGATGGCCTAGCCAATTAGCAATTTAACGGTGAAGTCCATATTTCAATTTTGGAGGTTTAACAGTTTGACCAATGGCCTAGAACTTGCAACCTAATTTGTAACCTTTATTATTTATTTTAGAGTAAATTATATTTTTCGTCCTTTAGTTTTGTAGCAAATTTCAGTTTTCGTCCTTAAACTAAGGAAATTACAGTAAACATCCTTATATTTAAAAAAGCTTGCACGTTTCGTCCTTTTCCCCTAACGAACGTTAAATTTGATAGTTAAGTCAGATCACGTGGTTTGCATATGAGGGTAGTTTGGTCTTTTCACCATTACTTATTAATACTCACCCCACTCCACCCTAATACATACATCTTTCTATATCTACCATCTCTTTCTCTCTCTACCCTCTCTTTCTTTTTATGTTCACACAGAAAGCACCACCACCATCAGCCCAACGCCACAACCACCATCCGCCGCTACTCTTTCTTTCTTTTAAGATTTGCAAATCTATCATAAAAAACCAAAAATTTTAAGATTCAAGATATTGTTTTTTAAGCAAAAATTTATGGAGTTAAAGATCATGGCTGGTTGTTTTTATATGTATGTATATATATACATATATATAGAGAGAGAAAGAGAGATAGTGAAATAGATAAAGAGAGAGAGGGAGAGTTGAGGTGGGGGTTGGGTGAATGGTGGCGGTGGGCGGGTGGTGGCGGTGGGCGAATGGTCGCGGTGGCGGTGGACGGATAGTAGCGGTGGCGGTGGACGGACGGTTGAGGTGGCGGTGGACGGACGGTTGAGGTGGCGGTGGACGGACGGTTGAGGTGGCGGTGGACGGACGGTTGAGGTGGCGGTGGACGGATGGTTGTGGTGGTCGGGTGGTTGTGGGTTGGGGGTGATGGTGGTGGATGGTTTTTAAAGGTTGAGATGGTAGTGGTTTTTGAATATGTATAATTGATTTTTGAGTTTCAAATCATAATTTGTGGGTAGATGATGTGATGAAGATGATGATGAATATTAAGATGGTGGTAGATGATGATGAAGGGGGTGGTGGAGATGATAGGGGTGAGGGTGGTGGTGGTGGTGGTGGTGGTGGTGGTGGTGGTGGTGGTGGTGGTGGGTGGTGGGTGGTGGTGGTGGTGGTGGTGGTGGTGGTGGTGGTGGGGGGTGGTGGGTGGTGGGTGGTGGGTGGTGGGTGGTGGGTGGTGGGTGGTGGGTGGTGGACGGTGGATGGTGGATGGTGGATGGTGAAGATGATGATGATGATAAGGATTAAGTGGGTTTAGTTTTATTTTATTGTTTTAATATTCATATGTATTAAAATGACTAAATTGCCCTCGTGTGACTTGCACATGACCTGATTTAACAGACAAAATTAACGTCCGTTAGAGTAAAGGACGAAACGTGCAGTTTTTTTAAACGTAAAAGATGTTTACTGTAATTTATTTAGTTTAAGGACGAAACCTAAAATTTATTATATAGCTAAAGGACGAAAAATGTAATTTACTCTTTATTTTATTTTGGAATGTACATTTATTTATATGCATTATATTAACGGATCATTTATATCATTAATTAAAAGATTAAAGCAAACTAATAATATTAAAAAAAGAATCCTTGTTCTGATCGTCAAAACCAAATAGTTTTAGGTAGGGCTGCAAACGAACCGAACGAACACGAACAAGGCCTTGTTCGTGTTCGTTCGTTAAAAAATAAATTTGTTCATGAACTGTTCACGAACACTTACCAAACAAGATTTCTTGTTCGTATTCGTTCATTAAGAAAATGAACATGTTCAATAACTGCTCACGAACACTTAACGAACGCAAATGAATACAAACAAAAGCAAACGAACACAAACAACTGTTCATGAACATGATGAACACAAAGAAGCTCATGAACACAAAATCAATTAAAAATAAATAAGTCCTTACCATAAATATTAAAAAAAATAAGTCCTTAACATTACAAAAAATCAGTCATATTTATTTTAGAATAAAATTTACACTTCTATTACAAATATTACACAAAAATCAATCAAAAATAAATAAGTCCTCAACATAAATATCAAAAAATACTTGATATAATAGTCATAAAATTACCGACACAAAAATTAAGAATATAAACGAACACGTTAACGAACATAAACAAACACATTATCGAACGTTCATGAACGGACATTAATGAACACATTATTGAACGTTCACGAACATAAATGAACGAACGCGTCTTGTGTTCATGTTCGTTCGTTTAACTAAACGAACATAATTTTCATGTTCGTGTTCGTTTATTTATTAAACGAACGTACATAAACGAACTTCCCGCCCAACGATTCGTGAACTGTTCGCTAAACGTTCAGTTTGTTTGCGGCTCTAATTTTAGGAGTCGTATGTTTTGTCATTTTTGAGAGTTACAGTTAAATTATCATTAAAACCCATCGAATGAACACCTCTATCTACCAAGATCTATGGATGGTTGTTAACGAACCATAACTACCAAGACCATACATGTCTCTTGAGTCGAATTGTTTTGGATTAGATTGTATTTGTATACTTCTTTAGTTATAAATACTTCACGAGCAACCCTTTTATGAAAGAAAATGTTAGTTATGTTGATAATCAAACAAAGTGAACTCTATGCATAGTATTGATGCACACAAGGCGTTTTTAAATACAAAAATTGGGCGGAAATAATTATAAGATTTTTTAGTTTTCGTTTCAAAATGTTGAGAAAAACTATTAAGATTAAGTTGGATTCGGGACACCTATATTCTGAGATTAATGTAATAAATAGGAATAAATGAATATGATATTAAAATAACAATATGATTTCTATTTGAAATGTTGGAACTAGTTTTTCATAAGCGCTTATTCATTTAATTAATTTTTCCAGAATATATTTTATCATTTTAAGGAGTCGAAATTTGAGATAATAAGATGACTCAAATCAATCAATTATATATTTAACTAGGTTAGAGCCCGTGTGATACACGGTTGTTTTAAAGCATCAAACTTCATTAAATATTGATGACACAATAAACATTATGAAAAAATTAAAAAACTAAATATTAAAGTTTAAAAATAGAAGTGATAGAACATTCGCATTCTCAAAACTATCTCATAAATGTGTAAACACTTCTTTGTATAAAAACACTTCTTTGTATAAAATGTTTTGTGTCTCGTTGGTAATGTTACCATTTTGATCTAAGATGAGTAGTTTTATATCGTCTGTAGTCTTCACCCTTAATAAAGCCACGTATAAATGTCTGTGGGTGAATACTGATTCTTTTAAATACAAACCAACTCTCGACAATAATTGTCCTTGGATAATCATCATTGCAAAAGAAACAATTATTGAAAATTGTCTTGGAACTTGAAAGGGATTCTTTTATCAAATGACATGAGATTTATTCTTGGAATAAATGTTCGACATCCAATAATACTACCAGATATTATCTCCGCTTCAATAACTCGTTTACCAAGAGATACAATTTGTAGGCGAGTACCATTGCAAATACCGTTTTGTTGATCGATATTACGTAGAAGCATGACGGGAATACCAACCTTCAATACTAATATGTGGTTTGGCAATCCGGATATTTTAAGATCATTTAAAAAATCAGGAGAATACAAATTTTCTTGTAACGGAATGTTAAAATGTTCCGTTTGACATATGCCATCCGAACTAAGATACTCTATCTCATCACCGTGGAAAATGGAAAGCAAACAATCATTTATTTCATGAACAACATCGTTTTTTTGTGCAAGAATTTCTCTCTTATAAAAGTACTTCTCTTTGTATTTCTCTAATATGGATGGGTAAACAAATTGAATCAAACTTGATAAAGAATTAATTGAGTCGTTGATAATATAAACCACTGATAGATCTTATTGCTAGAAATTTAAGATGACAAAAGCCTTATATAATTATCAAATCTTAACTCATGCAGCATATATATTGTTTTCTCAAATGAATACACAGTGGTGAAAAACATATCCAAATATATTATCTAGTAGAAGGAGCAAACAGCTTTAACAACTATGTGTTCAACATCTTAATCATCAGGAATCATTGAGGGTAGATTTCAGTTAAAGTTCACAATGCTTTAAAAACATGTCTTAAAGGCCATACTGACACCTATATTGTTGTTTATGCTACATGCCATTAATATTGAGTTGAATGTAGTACCAACAAAAGTTAAATTTCTTAACTACAAAATTATGTAAGAAGATTTAATAATATGTTGGATGAATAGCTGATGTTGCATGACTTTTAAGAAACAATATACTTATAAAATCGATATGATCCGATAGAGCAACAATAAGAAGATTAAAGAAAGTGATTTATAGAATTAATGCTAGGAACTTCCTGAATGTAGGGGATATGCATGATTTAGAACAGAGACATTATACAACCTATGATAGAAAAAAACAAAATCAGTGGCACTTATGTCATAGTAAGCTTATATTGAGTGAGCCTCTAAAAACACTTATCCATGGTCTATGCAAACTATGAAACTACTAAAATTGCCCTGAGAAGGAAACATCTTTTATCATGAAGAAGAATATTCTATTGTGTCACACCTGATATATAGATGCACTTTAGAAAACTGAAGCAGATAACAACTTCTTCTATTTGTAGCAAAACAAAATGTCAGTGACCGAACAAAAATCTTTTCACCCATAAATCAAGTTTGATAAGATATGTTAATCCAAGATCCAATTGTAGATTGAAAGCCCCCAAAACCCCATACCACCAGATCTTATCCTATACAAGCACTAACATCCATTACAACTTAGAAGTCCACAAACAGACGAAAGGCACAATAAATCACCAGATCCTGTGATCCTCATCAATCCAATTGCTTAAACCCCATTAACCAATCCAAAATACCTACATTTCACAGAGCATACTATACAAACGACTAAATGCACTCTTCCCACACATAAACAATCCCAAATCTACATGGATAATGACACGGTGGAACCAGATCACTGAAGCTAGCATTCAGGATTTCAGATCTAACTTTAGCACTTCCAAATTTTAACAATTCAAATCAATGTTTAGATATAAAACACTTAAAAGGGCAAAAAAGGATGGACTTTTAAGCTATGAATGTAATTCAAAACATATGGCAATTGATTCTGCACAAGATGTATCAAAACATGAAACCAATAGCTAATATGTTTAAGACATTCCCTCATCAGCAAAAAATAAAAAAAAAAATAAGAATAGATATTGACATAAATTATAGGCAAAGGTACTGCAAGTTTATTACTTGTGAATGACTTGAATTGAAGTCTTCCTCTTCCTTAAATTGATGCATGTTTGATTAAGAAGTGATTAAAAACATAACCTTAGTCTAGATTCTGGAGTATAACACAAAAAGATAAATTGTTATGATGGTTTGCCGTTGGATTATGAGTTTCCAACAAAAGCATAAAAATAATATGTTCGTAATTATAAGAAAAAAGATGAACTTTAAGTCATTGATTCCAAAGCTCAACAGTAACAAAAATAACCTTCAAATTAACAAAACCAGCATCATGATTATGATCGTAGTAACCAAACTATTCAATAAAACACCAGCTAAGTAACATAGGTAAGAAAGAAAAGAAAAAAAACATCATTACTACTCACATCTAGATCTAGACAAATGAGATTCTAACTTATCTTTTAAAAATCAATGTCTGACAAATAACTTTGAAATCAGATCAAGTAAATAGGGAGAAAAGTCAATAGATTCTAATCGATGTCTAGGAAATCCATCACAATCGCATAAGAGCATAAAACAGTTCAATATCGTCAAATCAATATTCCAAGAACCAACAGTATAAATCGAAAAGAAGGATCTCAACTAAAAATACAAAGAATCAATATTAAGAAACGTGTGTTTAAGAAAGGATAACAGTGAAGATTCGAAAGGGTCTTGTGAAGATTTTTAAACGTTTTATGAAGATTCACGAAACAAAGATTCAGAAACGTTTTGTGAAGATTCACGGAACAAAAATTACAATGAAGATTTTGAAACGTTTTGTGAAGAATATAACCTTGGCATATGAATTTCGGAACAAAGATTGTAATTTCATTTCTCACCTTTAGCAAGTGTGTAGCTATATTATATGTTTTAACCTTAAACAGCAATATCCACCCATTTACTTATGAATGGATCAACTTGGGTGTGGGTCAAAAATTCAAAAATTTATACAAATGCATATCATCGACGTAAGTATATTAGAGAAAGCGGAAGAGGTATTGTTTGTGTTGGCAAAGAAGGACAAGTTTTGACAGTTAACAACAAACATGAAGTGTTACTGAAAATATCCAAAGACGAGGTGAAAAGGTGCAAAAAAAAGACTTACTTAATGGGCAATCATCACCAGGGAGTTTACAGTCAGTACAACAACCATCAAAAGCCATCCTACATATCCCACATGTTTCATCCTGAGCATCCCATGTCCATGAAGCTACTGCATGCCACCTACACATCACGCAATACAATTTGAATACCCATCCATAATAAACCACATCTAAACTAAAGTAGTAGAATGAAAGGCAAGAAACATACTCTGTTTTGTAGGTCCACCAGAATTGCATATGTAATTGGTTAAGAAAAAGCAGAAACAATGGCAAGAAATTAAGTCATTAAATTGTTTCATAATAAGTAGTGACAATACCAAGATGTGCAGGTAGCCCTTAATTAGGACTGTTCTTTTAACACATTCATTATTTATGAAATGTCAAAACAAAGTGAAAACAAATTATATCATTTTTCATGAACCGTTAAGAGAACTCATGGGCACATCATGTTTATATCATTAGCTTGTGACACATTAATTCTACTCAGAACCATGAAAATACAATCTCCTAACAACAACATCAATTCACACAGGTTAAACAGATCTACTTTCAAAACAATATGAAAACAAATGAAATCTCACATATAATAATTACTTGAATAACCATAAACATCAGAACTCACTATCAAAGGCATGTAGCAAAATCTAAATTAACAAAATCATCACATCAGAAATTTCACAGCAATGATTCAGAACTTTCACAGAAATTTCACAGGATGGACTTTTAAGCTATGAATGTAATTCAAAACATATGGCAATTGATTCTGCACAAGATGTATCAAAACATGAAACCAATAGCTAATATGTTTAAGACATTCCCTCATCAGCAAAAAATCAAAAAAAAAATAAGAGTAGATATTGACATAAATTATAGGCAAAGGTACTGCAAGTTTATTACTTGTGAATGACTTGAATTGAAGTCTTCCTCTTCCTTAAATTGATGCATGTTTGATTAAGAAGTGATTAAAAACATAACCTTAGTCTAGATTCTGGAGTATAACACAAAAAGATAAATTGTTATGATGGTTTGCCGTTGGATTATGAGTTTCCAACAAAAGCATAAAAATAACATGTTCGTAATTATAAGAAAAAAGATGAACTTTAAGTCATTGATTCCAAAGCTCAACAGTAACAAAAATAACCTTCAAATTAACAACACCAGCATCATGATTATGATCGTAGTAACCAAACTATTCAATAAAACACCAGCTAAGTAACATAGGTAAGAAAGAAAAGAAAAAAAACATCATTACTACTCACATCTAGATCTAGACAAATGAGATTCTAACTTATCTTTTAAAAATCAATGTCTGACAAATAACTTTGAAATCAGATCAAGTAAATAGGGAGAAAAGTCAATAGATTCTAATCGATGTCTAGGAAATCCATCACAATCGCATAAGAGCATAAAACAGTTCAATATCGTCAAATCAATATTCCAAGAACCAACAGTATAAATCGAAAAGAAGGATCTCAACTAAAAATACAAAGAATCAATATTAAGAAACGTGTGTTTAAGAAAGGATAACAGTGAAGATTCGAACGGGTCTTGTGAAGATTTTTAAACGTTTTATGAAGATTCACGAAACAAAGATTCAGAAACGTTTTGTGAAGATTCACGGAAAAAAAATTACAATGAAGATTTTGAAACGTTTTGTGAAGAATATAACCTTGGCATATCAATTTCGGAACAAAGATTGGAATTTCATTTCTCACCTTTAGCAAGTGTGTAGCTATATTATATGTTTTAACCTTAAACAGCAATATCCACCCATTTACTTATGAATGGATCAACTTGGGTGTGGGTCAAAAATTCAAAAATTTATACAAATGCATATCATCGACGTAAGTATATTAGAGAAAGCGGAAGAGGTATTGTTTGTGTTGGCAAAGAAGGACAAGTTTTGACAGTTAACAACAAACATGAAGTGTTACTGAAAATATCCAAAGACGAGGTGAAAAGGTGCAAAAAAAAGACTTACTTAATGGGCAATCATCACCAGGGAGTTTACAGTCAGTACAACAACCATCAAAAGCCATCCTACATATCCCACATGTTTCATCCTGAGCATCCCATGTCCATGAAGCTACTGCATGCCACCTACACATCACGCAATACAATTTGAATACCCATCCATAATAAACCACATCTAAACTAAAGTAGTAGAATGAAAGGCAAGAAACATACTCTGTTTTGTAGGTCCACCAGAATTGCATAGGTAATTGGTTAAGAAAAAGCAGAAACAATGGCAAGAAATTAAGTCATTAAATTGTTTCATAATAAGTAGTGGCAATACCAAGATGTGCAGGTAGCCCTTAATTAGGACTGTTCTTTTAACACATTCATTATTTATGAAATGTCAAAACAAAGTGAAAACAAATTATATCATTTTTCATGAACCGTTAAGAGAACTCATGGGCACATCATGTTTATATCATTAGCTTGTGACACATTAATTCTACTCAGAACCATGAAAATACAATCTCCTAACAACAACATCAATTCACACAGGTTAAACAGATCTACTTTCAAAACAATATGAAAACAAATGAAATCTCACATATAATAATTACTTGAATAACCATAAACATCAGAACTCACTATCAAAGGCATGTAGCAAAATCTAAATTAACAAAATCATCACATCAGAAATTTCACAGCAATGATTCAGAACTTTCACAGAACTTTCACACATCTAAATTAACAAAACCATCTATTTAACAACAACATCAATTCGTGAGTGGCTTCTTCATCATACCTACACCACACTCACCCATCCATCCCTCACTACGAATCGATCGAGTGTGTCTGTCTTCGGGGGGCTCTAGCCACCGTGGACAGGAACTTCGGGTTCTTGAACCACGCTTCGAGGCTAGAGAAGCCGTGAAGCAGATATTGGGTGAAGAAGTTAATGGTGAAAAAAACCCTTGTTCAAATTGTTTGCAGATTATTGTCGGTTCAACAATTAGAATCAGGAATCACAAAACAAAGATTAGAGTTAAGATTTTGTAAGTATTGTGAAGAATCTAACCTTGTTATATCAATTTCGCAAGAAAGATTGTCGATGATGGCGTGAAATTCTTTGGATCTGCAGATTTGAAGTCGGAAGAGAGAAGGGAGGAGTGAATGTGGATGTAGGGTTTTGGTGAAGCAGTGAATGAAGCGGGTTCAGCCCATGGGTTTGAAGGATCCGCGTGTGTTTTTAGTATGAGCGGGAATTTAAAAATTGGTTTTATTTAGGAGTGCCATGTGGCAAATTGATACTCTAAAAAATGGACATGTGGCTTAAGACATTTTGGTTTATTAGAGTTTTATAGATAAGTCAAACTGGGATTTGTAACTAGTAATTATGATTTAATAATAACGATAATAATTATTGTATCCATTTATTTGTTTTTCTTCATCAATAAACACTAGAATGAGCTAACATTGTATTTACCAACCAAATACTAACGACAATAAAAATTCATAAAAATTATAACAAGAAAACATAGGTTTCATCAAAACAAAGACAACCTTTCTTGTAGTATCAGTCAAACGTTACCAAAGTACCCAATTTCATGCTTATAAATAGCAATTTTGACAACCATAATCAAGACCTGATCGAGCAATAATAATTGAGCTACAATTGTTGCTTCAATGGCCCGATCACCTCTCCATCGTCATCCGCTACGCCGTCTGAAAAGCTTCCCCGATCATCATCCGTATCGGTCCCAATAACCACAAAAAGATGTGACCCCGGTTTTGGAATATACGTGGTGTTCTCTTACAAAGCACACGTAGATGATCGTAACGTTTCATGTGTCATGGGATATTATGACCCCTCGACTAACACATGGAGTCATGAATGTCTGGTTCCCGGTATGGTCGAGAACTGTGTTTTGAAAGGGTTCTCGATGGTTTCTGTTGGAACATCGATTTATATAGTTGGTGGTTGTGTATACAATGTTGAAGTACGCTCACAGGTGTTACGTTACAACGTTGTCAATAAAGAATGGACTGTGTGCGCCCCACTTATTACACCGAGGCACAATTTCGCATGTGCGGTTTGTGACAACAAGATCTATGTGGCTGGGGGTCAGTCCACCTTGGATGGTGCTATGGGCGTGTCATCAGCCGAGGTTTATGACGTGTTACTTGATAAGTGGACGGCCTTGCCATGTATGAGCACCGTCAGATACAAATGTGTAGGTGTCACGTGGCAAGGGAAATTCCACGTCATTGGAGGATTCACCGGAAACAAAATGCCATTTATGGACCGTTGTTCAGCTGAAGTTTATGATGTGGAAAGTGAAAAGTGGGACCATATACGAGGTATGTGGCAGCTAGACATACCCCCTAATCAAATTGTCGCTATAGACGACAAGTAATTAGCTCGGGAGACTGCCTTAATGCTTGGAAAGGGCAGATTGAGACATATGATCAGAACCTTAACCTATGGTACCCTCTTAGAGGGTCCATAAGAAGAATCTGTTATCTTCTTCATGCTCGTCAAACGGGACGAATGAAGGACAGACTTCCGAGCCACTTGAACGGATATGTTTAACAATGACCGCGATAGGACGTTATCTGTATTTCATGGCCGGCTACAGAGTAACCGGTGATCAGTCATCGTCTTGCACGGTGTCAATGGTTCATAGGTTTGACACGTCAGCAACGAACAACCAATGGGAGACTTTTGAGCCAGTGCAAGTAGAAGGGGAGAGGGAGCTTTGCAGCCATTGTTGTGTTGTTCAACTTTCATAAGAATGTGTTATGTTAGTTTATATTGTAAGGCATACTATGAAAACTTAAAATAAAAACATAAATGTTTACTAATAGCGAAATATGAGAGAAAGATATGATGTCAGCACTTCCTCTCAGCCGTTGGATTTCGTATTTTATTTTAAATCTGTTAATGTATTATTATTAGAGTTTTATACTATTTATATTTGTTAGATTCTCTATATTTGTTTTACTAGTTTAATTTTTTTTATTTTTTATGTCTTGTGAGTTGTGTGTCTCATTTTATTGGAAAAAACGTTAATATTAGAGGTGAATGTTTGGCATTTTTACTTAACGCTTGGAATTTTCATACATCTAAAAACTTATTCATAACCTAACCCGTCTAGGCCTATACAAACAAATATAGTAGTACGCAATTATGCATGACAGCATGAAGACAATAATTTAAAAATATCAAAGTCGGATCACAAGATTATTGTTGCTTTTGGTTGGGTTGTGAGAATAATCATGTAAGTGGTGTTGTGTAACGCATCAAATTATCAAAGAAGAGCACGGTTGGTGCTGCTTCATAGCCACATATTTTCATGACAATTGATGGGAGATTGTGACTTGTGAGTGATGCCCGTCTAGTTTATTGCTCATTCACTAAATGAATCTTCTTGACCTTTTAAGTAAATTTAAAGCCACATCTATGAGGTTTATAGATCTTTAATGGTTTAACAAGTACATCATACATAGATAGCAAAAAAGTCGAGAACTATTAGGCAAAGTTGTCCTAAAATTGTCCAACAATCCATTACAACTAACATTTGCTCTCATAGTTTTTCATAATATGCATGGTTAGTACACTTATAGTCCTTTAAAGGCGTGTTCAACACTTCATCACATGAATATAGCACAGACGATAGGGAATTGTATTCATACCTTCACGCCTTATGATAAATTGACAACATGTATAAGTTGTTTTGAACCTTTAAAAGAGTAAACGAGCCAACTAACAAATCAATCTCATTATAACTCGGGCTCGACTCAATTATACGCTAACCGATTTCAAAAAATGCGGTCTTACAACTTTGAGTTTTAAAATTACAATATAATATCTTTTAATAATGTTTTATGATATGTTTGTTAAAACTTATATGAAATTTTTAGAGCTTGACAACCAACTAACCAAGCCCAACCATTAGGGTTTGCCCTGGTGGCCACCTCGATGAGGGATAGAGCTCTGTGGCCAAAAGGTCACAGGTTCGATCCTGAGGGGGGAAGGGTTTACCCACAATATGTGGGGTTCCCGCCCGGAAGGCTTTCCCCGTGTATACCCGGGTCTCGGTTGGTCGGCGTGGGGGCTCTGTAGCGTGGGCCCGTTAAGACAACATAGTCTACATCTCGCGACATACGCGACCCACACCTTTCAAAAAAAAAAAAAAACTAACCAAGCCCAATAACTATTCATCAGATACAAGTAATGGGCTTGTGGCCTTTATTGGAATGATGATAATGATGGAACTATTAAAACATGATGGACCAAAATACAATGGGCTTTCGAAAAGTAAAAGCCCATAAATATGGATTTCAACTACAATTCTTATTTTCAGCATCAAAAATCAAAATCCCTCAAAAGAAGAGAAAGGAGAGTCACTGTCACGTGACCCACCAAGTGTTTTCAAGGGCATAAGCACGTGAGCCCAAGGACCACAAACTGACGACCACACAGTAATCAGTCAAACTTTTAAGACCCTATATTTTGACCTAGGTCACGCGATCAATTTATACGTACTACACAACCACATGAACCGCACATGTAATTATATAGCGGTCCAAAATATTACGACTCGATGCTCAACGATTGGTTGCAAGGGGCGAACCTATAAGCGGTTGCACCCGAAAGTATGGGTCGTTTCGGTTTGATTATAGGTTAAGATCATATTTAAAACTAGGGGTGTGTAAGAAAACATAATAAATGAATTGTAATTGAATAACCGAAACCAATAAAACACGATGGTTTGGTTTGATGGTTTTGAAAACAGATTTATTTCGTTTGGTTTTTGTTTTGCTTGTAACAAAAACGCGGTAAAACAGAACAGAAACATTACAAACCGAATTTGAATTTTAGAGGTATATTCATACACTTATAAACATGATTAAACTTTATGTTATATAATTTTTTTTTGTATATTTAGGGTTCAAGAATAATTTTTAAAATTTGTTTGAATTGGTAAATTAAAATTTTCTATTGAATTTTTGTTATTGTACATTATAAATTGCAAAATTATTTTAATGTCAGTTAATTTATAAGAATATGTAGATTTATTTAAGTACCAACAAAACATTGTAAGCGCGAAGTTTTTAGTTTAAATTCATTACTTTGGACCAATTGTTCCTTTAAACAATTGCAGCCCGAATGATAATATGAAAAAAACCAAAACCGAATCGAAATTAAAGTGAAAACAGAAAATCAAAAACCGAAAAAAATCAAAATCGACAAGTTTTAGAAACCTAAAAACTGAAAAATCGGTTTTTCACTTTTTTGTTTCGGCTTAAGCTAAGACCAAAACAAACTGACCCATGCACACCCCTACTTAAGACTAATGTTTTGGTTTTAGATTTTCATAATCGATTGGTTTTGTGTATAAATAGTTTGGTTGATTCAGTTTTTATAATGTATTGTTTGGTTAATTTGATTACATGTTTTATACTAGGTTGATTTTAATTTTTCAATTAATAAATCCAACTACATAGTACAACTTTTTTAATTTATACTTAATAAAGAAAATAAACCAAAATTAGTATCTTATATTTGTAAAAAGAATTATAACAAGACATTTCTGTTGATTTTATTGTCTTTTGCATGATTAGGCCATTAATACATATAACTATAACTGAACATAAAGTTTTAATTATTAAAAAATCTGCAAATTATCGGTCAACTCTTCCCAATCAGTTTGGTTATTTTAGTTCTTCAATATTTCTAGTAACCGTAATATAACATTGACCACAAGCAACGTGTTAACTTTGGTTTTGCCGGTTGATGCATGTGTTTTGGTAATATCAAGAAGTGTGTGAAGAGAGAGTATATAGAAAATATAACATTATTGGTTGTTTCCCATTTAGAATTTTGTATTTATTCATACTTATTAAGTTATTACTATAACTTTAATACTTAATTTCTACGTCTAATTATCAAAGGGCAACATCTGTATGACCAAAACAACAATTGTATTTGCCATTTTCACCACGTATGAAAAAGCCACAATAATGTGATATTTCACGCGATTTACTTAGAAACATTCGTCTTTATTGTTTTTTTTTCTCTTTCCTCTTAAAGAAGTAACTATTAGAATCACCATCCTATGACGAAGTACATCTCATTGAGGTGACAAATTCTACAATATATTTTCCCACTTGAAGCACTTAGTAACAACACTCAAAGTATGTCTTAAAAGGACAAACCGTGATGGTAGAAAAAAATTGTCAAGAAGGCGAACGAAGAACGAAGAACTAGCGAGATTCCAGAGTTGCTACGATGACCCGACTTTCAATGCTTTATTTTATCATGACGTGATAATGTAATCCATGTTATGATATCTTGTGATGTTAAATGCAACACACGCTTGCTACACATGTGTGAAATACACACCGTATCATAAAAAAATGTAATCTAAAGGGTTTTTGTCCACAACGAAGCATGCCATAGTAGTAATCTGTCGACTAAAGGGACAATAGTTTAGAAAAGTCTCACAAAAGCAAAGTAGAGCCATTGGGAACATAAGGCTACAAAATGTGTGTACATTTCATAGAGTTCTCATACTTGCATATGGAAAGTTATCCTATGTTGTGTTTTTAGGTTTTATATTGTTTTGGATAACTTTATGAACCGTGTATGAAAATTACTTTTAGATTATATTTCATGTAAATACGAAATCACTAATTGTATTGTCCTAGACATCTTTCTGAATCGTGTATGGATTTTTCTATAAAATTCATGTGTATAGATACTGAAATAAGTATCGCAAGGTCTTGGAATAATATATTGTGTATCAAGAAGAAGTTTTGCAAAGTTAATATCGACATTTCCAAAGCTCTGAAGTGTATCGTTGGGTCTGGATCGATAAGGTGAGGTTTTGGATTTGATAACTGGTCTGAATTAGATCTATTAAAATATGTCCTTTTGGGTTTATCTAAAAGTGTTGCCTTAACTTTGACAATTAGAGGGGTTATTATTAACTATCCTATGTGTTTTATATGTGGTCTATCCTTTGAAGATACATGTCATATTTTGGTTATATGTGAATATACGAAGTCAATTTGGTGGCAAATTTGTGCTTGGATAAAGATGACTAGTCCCTGAGTGTTTCATTCCGTCTTGGGGGCTTTGGAGTTTGCGAATACGCAAATCGATAGGAAGGAAAAAAAGAACTTAATTCATGTTGTATTTTTAGCTACAGCATGGAATCAATGAATGGTGAGAAAGATATTCAAAGGTAAATCAACATCTCTAAATTGGAGTTCTCTTAGATGAGCAACCGATCGAAGTTAAGAATTCAGGATTGAAATTTGAAAGTCGTGATGTTCTTTTAAAATTTTGTTTGATCATATAACTAGGGCTGCAAACGAACTGAACATTCAGCGAACAGTTCGTGAACCGTTCGGCGGGAAGTTCGTTTATGTTTGTTCATTTATTAAATGAACGAACATGAACAAAAATTCCGTTCGTTTAGCTAAATGAACAAACACGAACAAAGGACTTGTTCGTTCATTTATGTTCATGAACGTTCGGTAATATGTTCGTTAACGTTCGTTCATTTATGTTCGTTTATGTTCGTTCGTTTATGTTCGTTTGTGTTCGTTCTGTAGTTAAAGTTTTTATATATTTTTAATTACCTATAATTTTCAAAACTTAAATCCTTTATAATATAATTTTATAATATAATTGACTTGAGTTTTCTCTTCCAATAGACTTGAAGTATCAGATCAAAATTAGGGCACCGTATATCTTTCTTTCTCGGTCGCTACTTCCGCCACTGCTTCCGCCACCTCTATCGAACCACCACCGCTGCTTCCATCAACCTCCGCCGCTGCTTCCGTCGGACCACCATCGCTGCTTCCGTCAACCTCTAGTTGTGATTCGGCCGGTATGTAGAGTTCTCATATACGTTTCTCATCTATTCTTCTTCATGAACTCATACTTCTAATGGGGTTATAATTATTTATGTTGTGATGACCGATGATTACTCACGTAAGTGAGTGTAGAATGTCTTAAATCATAAGTTTTTTTCCTTCATTGATTCATGTTATTGAAGCTACAGTCTTTGCCTAATTCCTCACCTTCAATTTTTTTAAGATGTTGATTTTGGGGGAGAAATTGATCATAGCAGTAAGCATTGTTAATTTTTTATGGTTAAATGATTACTTTTAGTTCATTATGTTTTTTCCTTCGTTTGTGTTCGTTTGTGTTTGTTAGTGTTCGTTTGTGTTCGTTAGTGTTCGTTTGTGTTCGTTAGTGTTCGTTAGTGTTCATTTGTGTTCATAAATGTTCGTTTGTGTCCATTTGTGTCCGTTACATGTCCATTGTCGAACGAACACAAACGAACGCGAACATACATGTTTTGTTAACAAACGAACACGAACACCAAATCCAGTTCGTTAATATGTTCACGAACAGTTCATGAACGTGTAAAATTTTAAACGAACGAACACGAACAAGGTCTGTTCGTGTTTGTTCGGTTCTTTTGCAGCCCTAAATATAACTGTTTCCTATGATTTTGTTTCTCGTTGTATGGAGGTATCTTTTTTCAGCCTACGGCTAAAGTATTGGTGATAATAAAGTGTCCCTTCTTGCTATTAGAAAATAGATTTAATTAAAATAAATACATCACTACAGTTTAGGATCCAATTAAGCTGATTTAATCTATAAGACTTTATCAAATTTTGATTTATAAAACTTCAAATCATATGAATATATTTAAATTAACATTAACATATTTTAATAAATGCTGGATTATTTACTATGAATATAGAAAAGTTATTTTATTGTATAATTTGTTTTTTAAGAACATACATAATGGATTTTTTATATTTATTCATATAATTACATTTAAAAATACTATATTTTCTCACTCATTTTGAATTAAATAATTCTTTTTATATCCTTATCATTATTTTTTTCTCTCATCCAGTCACAACCACTTTTAAAATATTAAAATATTTATATAGATTGAACAGCGATTCACCAAATATACCGATAAACAGTAAAATTTTATCACTCATTCACTCACAACCACTTAAATCCATATCATATAATATAACAATCACACACATAATTTTAGAGATTACACCGTGAATACTTTAACAAATATCTGAAAATATAAACATAATTATAGTAAAGGGCCCACAACTTCAATGGTGTGTACAAATAAAAGTGGGGCCCACAAAAAATTAATTTCATGATTCTCGAGGTTGTACTATTTTTTAACATCCACCCATTCCCAATCTCCGTCCAATTATCTACACGTAATTCTCTGCCTACCCGACACACACCCTTTTTTCTTTAAAATATTTTATTTTCGTATAATAATCAGTTATATTTAAAACTAGCTTTAGTTACGGGAGGTGGAGAGTTAAGTATTAAAATAACACAAAAACATAAATAAAACTAAATATATTACACGGGTTGAAAAAATAAAATTGATTAGTTGTTGATTGTTATTTATATAATACTAATTTTAGTAAACCCGTGTATTACACGAGTTAAAAATAAAATATTAATTATGATGAAAGTTTATAAATATAAAATGATATTTTAAAATAAGATATAATTAAAATTATATATGAGTAATAATGATAAGTAATAACTTTATTTTTATTTCAAATAAATTTAACCATTTTTTCCAAACAAACCATATTAAAAATATTATTTTTAAAAGTTTTTTATTATAACTTCTAATTTTAATTATTTTTAGTTATAAAGAAGTTTACTTTTTTAGAACATCAATTCTAAAATATTCTATATTTTTTAAAATGTTTTATGTTTTAGAAAACTCTTATTTTATAAAATTTATTTTCTAGAAATAACATTAATAAAAAGACATCTTTTCTTAATTTATTAAGGAATATTTTAATCTTAAAAATAATTAAAATTATTTAAACTTTAACTTAGGTAACTATTTAAGAGGAGAGAGAGGCGGAAAAACCAACTTAGGAGGCCTAAGAATTTGACAAGTGTCCTCCCAAGTTAATCTTTTAGTATTATATATAGATGTATGATTTGTTTAACAAAACTAACAAATATATATGTATTAAATTAAAATGTGAATAGTACTACCACCACAACTCTCTAATACACAACACTTGTGAATGACTAGGGTGTTGAATTAATAAGACGAGTTGTATATATACAAATACAGAGATTTAAAATTTAATTAAATAGTTTTTTATATGTTGAATTTAATTAATTAATTGTATCATCCTTCCAAGTAAGGCTAGTAATCTTGACCTTTTTTGATGATTATATTTAATATTTTAGTCATTATAATTTAACACTTAATACATTATCTTAACTTAAAAATAACAGAGTTTTAATTAAATAATAAAAGGAAAAACCCTCTAAAAACTATTTAGTTAAAAACCATAAAAAATTTTAGTTAAACAATAAGGTAGATATATTTTAATTAATTGTAATAAATGTGGATAGATCACCGTTTTACACGATTTTATATTACGACATAACTTTTTCGTAATTTCTGAATATAATTTCATGACATATATTTTGGATTAATACGCTATTTAATTTCTTTGCTGATGTTCCGTTGAAATTATCATTTCAATACAAAAACTTTTTTTTTCTATTTTAACACTATAATTTACCAAAATTTGTTATTTATTGGTTGCATTTAATTGACACAGTTTAATATACTTCTATTTTGTAATTTATAATCAAATCATCGTTTAAACTTAATTTTTATTAAGATCCCCAAATTGCAAATGTATGTTTAATGTTAGAAGATTATGTTGTATAAGTTGATTATAGGATAAGATGGATAGAGTACAAGTAATTGATCTACGCTATGCAATTAAGGTCGAGAGTAACATCACTAAAGTAAAAACTGGTGACTAATATAATTTTTACCTAATTCTATCAGTGTGTAATCTTACGTTCACGAGATAATTTGGATGTAAACTTTTTAGTTTAATTTTGTTGTTAATTTTATTAAGTTACTAAATGCTACATTTGGAAAAAATAATTTCATACATATGAAACTATGAGTTCAAACTTAAGACGTACACCGCAAGCATATAATTCATGAGTTAAAGTGTATATAACTCGTAGTAGTCTTTTAAACTGATACTTTTTCTTCTCTTATCTTTTGTTATACAAGAGCTCAAAAAAATATGAGAGCGAAACTACTTAATAACAAATCAATATATTTTAGTTATAAAATCAATACTATATATTTAAAAAAAAGTTATGATACAAAGTGATTTTATCGTGCGTGTAATACTTCTTTTATATAATTTCATATTCACGTTATACATTTGTACTAAAAAGTACTTTATATTTTAAACTTCTCAATATATTTATTTATTGTTTACTAAAAAACCTTATTTACATGATACAATCACCTTATCCACATCGTCCTAGTAGGGTAAGGTTTTAAGTGAAGCAGTCAACAAATTGAATTGCATATGACATTATGACATGTCTCACAAGAATAAAAGTTAATCGAAACTTGTTTTATAGTCGCTCAACGCATCACATGGGTAGTAAAATGTTATTCTTAATTAGTATAGTAACATTCTTTTATTCTTTTACTAGATTAGAAACTCATACATTATATATATGAGATAAATTCAACATATTAAAACAAAGAGTTTTTATGATTGTTTTATATGTTGTATATTATTAGTCAGTGATGAAATAAAAAATAATAAATATCTAAATAATTATAAATAAATAATAAAAATTAAAATAATATTTTCCAATAAGATATAATAAAAAATCATATAGTTTAGTATGTTTTATAAAATTATTAAAACAAGAAGATTTATATTTTTAATATTTGATTGTTTGGTTTCCTTATTTCAAATCATTATCATTTAATAGGAGAGAAAGACGGGAAACATAAGTTTAGAGTTAATCAAAAGCTGTCACGTATCCATCTAATATTTCATTTATTATATGGTATAGATATATCCTCTTTGAGAAGTTAATAAAAAAACTTCAAATATTATAATTATTTAGGATTATAACTCAAACCTTTAAATACTTATAACGACCCACAAATCATTGTCCACTCCTACCCCAAACATTATGTCCCATGATTTCTTCATATGCATTCAAGATGGTGCAAGTATGTAATATGGCAAAATATAGCATCAGATCCCCGTCAATGTCTTTAACGTGAAAGGTGAAGTATTTTGCATTGAATAGATGACAAGTTCCTCCTATGTCGTTTTCTCAATAGATACTGTTGATATCACAACTTTGAATGGTAATATGCTTTCTCCTATTGAATTTAATTGGTTATTCAATACTTATAAATTGTCGGATTTTAGACCCAAATATGAACAAGGTAAAAGAAGTTATGGATAATGTGCGAGTTATAATAACTTTACATATGTCATAATAAACACATGAATCGTTTATTTATAACTAAAAACATGAAATAAATTACGCTTTATAAGGTTCATGTGGTTTATACTCCATTGTACATGACCAGCAATATATTTACACTGTTTTAGTTTATTGATATGATAATTTACCCTTTTAATGCCCACACATTATTCTATATTAACTTTTAGTTAGTTAATTTTAAAATTATTTTATAAAGAGAACATTACATATTGTCTACACTCTACAGAAGGAAAGTATGGATTTGATGATCAACTTTTTACTTTGTGATGACGTACTCATGTATTTCATAGTAGACAATAGTTTTAAGCATTTTTAAGATATGTATGAAGGTCATGATGACGAAGATTCATATAATCGCCACTGCAAACCACCTCTAGCCATGTCATACCTATCTTCAGTGACACTTTCATCAACAACTCACCACTCCACCACCGTGAACAACCCTTCGGCTCCACCACCCTATAACTCCCATGTGCACAACTAAAAGTAGAAAATTTCACCTTTTGTCTTCAGTTATTTTGAAAATTTCCCAACACCTTCAAACTCCTACCCCTCCAGCCTTTG